>CALYLW010000001.1:3652015-4179515 GCA_944989445.1 Ampullaceana balthica | reverse complement strand
TGATAATGAGGTAGAATTTGATTAAATTTTTTATAGGCCTCCAATAGTTTGTTGTACTATCTGCAAGATTCATCAGTTTAATCAGCTTGCCATAAATAGTATTAAATAGCAGTGAAAGTAACTCAAACAAATAACTAAGTGTTAAATAATAAATGCTGCGTTGATCATTCAAAGTAAATTATTTAATATTCTTTTTGTTTACATCAAACCATTGCAATGAATCTCTTCAATATACAAACAATTGCTCTATATTCAGGAGAGTAATAGGTCACAAATGCAAACAAATTATAATGTGTTTAAAAAAATGTTGATCCTTATATAAGAAAAGGCAATGTTCTATCCGGACATCGATAGCGATTGGTCCCTCAAACACATATGACTCCTACAGCCAATCATATTGAACACGTTTACGCGGACGTTCAAAACGAGTTATTTTTGGTGCAGTATTTCTTCCAAGACTTTATTTTGAGTTATGCGCGTTGGGATTTATAGTAAATCTGATGCTACAAATAATGAAAAACACAGAGACATTGGTGGAGCGGATTGGTCAAGAATAGTAACACACACACAAAGAGTGCCAATAATATCATACTTATAAATAAACTAAACAATTTACTTCAGAATTTAAAAAAATAATTCATCATTGCAAGTTTGAGCATCAAACTTTGGGAAAATCAATGAACTTTACACAAACAATGATTGTAATTTCCTTAAATAAACATTTAATGTTTAACATCTAATAAGAATGCAGGGCTAAACACAAACCATGGATAAGCATAGAACGCAATATTCTTCTCTATAGAAGGAGCATCTGTAACAGATAAGATAAGATAAGATAGAGCCCTGAGCCATATATAAATTGCTTTCTACGTGATTTCATTGAAGCAAAAAGATTTATCGTTGAATCAAAATCAACGTTCTCAGCTAGATCACGTTCGATTGAAATTAATGCCAATCCAGACTGACGTTCGTTTGTCATTGTTGAGCGCAAATAATTTTTGATGAGTTTCAATCTACTGAAACTTCTTTCAGCAATAGCACTGCTAACAGGAAGAGTCAAATAAATTTTATAGAGTATTGACAATTTCGGGAGACCTGATGCCACGTGTTTTTCAGTCAAGAATAGCTGAACCTTTTTAATTTGTAGTTCACTAGATAATGATAGATGTATTGCTGCGTATAAATCTTTGAAGGTATTATATTTCCTGATTGCTTCTTCAAGGTTAATGTCGTGTTTGTAAATTTTGCATAAACTTCAAAAAGAATCTTTATTTAATATTCTTCCGACATTTGTGATGGATCAATACAATAGAATTAAGTAACTGTGCCCCAAAATTCATTAAGTCGACTATCTATTTGTATTTAAAGTGTATCCATGATAGTGAAGTACGTTTCAGATTTAAAGCGTGTGGTTGGATCATCAGCCATTTAATCTCTGCTAAGTTCGCCTGCCATGCTTTTCTTTTTTAAATCCTGTATATTAACTCATGGTGTCTGGTTGTTTGTTTCAACCCTTGATTGCTTGCTTGTCGCCAAAACTTTTGATCAATTTTTAACCCACTTCCTCGTAAGCTAGCAAGCTGAAATTTTGCAGGCAGTTTTGTACCGATGATAAAATCAATGTATCAAAATTTCAGATCGATCGCAGGTACCGTAATTAAATTATTGATTTTTTAAGATTATTTTATTTATTCCTATGTATCATGTTATTTTTTGAGATAGAGTGTCGCGGTGCGTATTATATTGAACAGCCTCTCCTGTCGCGCAATAAGGTGCGTATTTTATTGACAACACTTTTTATAAACATATTCCTGATCGGTGCGCATTATATTAAACACGTTTTGCGACACAACTGCAATTTTGTATTTTTGGATGGTCTTGCGCTGCGTATTATAGTGAACATTCTTTTAGTTACGTATCGTACATAAAGGATTTATAGCAAAAAACTTAGTTTTTTTACAGTTTTTTAAAATTAAATCCTTTATATTAACTAGTGGTGTCTGGTTGATTGCTTGCTTGTTTGTCGCCAAAACTTTGGATCAATTTTAACCCACTTCCTCGTAAGCTAGCTTACTGAAATTTTGCAAGCAGACTTGTGCCGATGATAAAAACGATGTATAAAAATTTCAGATCGATCGCATTTACTGTAATTAAATTATTGAACTTTTAGATTATTTTATTGCAATTCACTTTTCTTTAGATTCTGATTTAACATCTTGTTTTGAGCCATTTTCTTTAATAAATGATTTGACTTCTACATTCAGAATTTCAAAAGCTTCATCGCTTCTCATTTCAACAAACTTATTTCTTCAAACATCGATCAATTGTTTTACAAAGGCGTTGCAAGTAGCTTGATAGCACGAAGATAATTTTTGTACAAATAGCATCAGAAAAACAAAAGAATATATTTTTTAATAAAAACAGATAGTCCCATAGCTTCTGCTCTGACACTTCCTTTATATTCTGTTGATTTCCCTGAATCTACTGTGGCTAGAATAGCAGAGAATGATCCAACAACTGCATGAACTGCATGCTTATGGCTTGCTCATCTTGTATCAGAAAGTTGTTTCAGAGTATCTGCTGTTGATTCATATTGAGATTTCTGGTGTTCTTTAAGAGTATGTAGACGTGGTAAACTAGACGTAAGGAATGCATGCAACTTTAAATCTGTGCCAAAAAAAACAACTGCACATCAATGTTTACAGACTTTGCTTCCATAGTAGCCAAATTCAAAACATGGGCACAAAAATTGGGTGAAAGTTTCTTTATCTGAGTTTGAAGGCCACTCTTAATTCCAGGGTATGCCTGTCCTCGACAGAGTTATAAATCAATTTTTCGCTTTTGTAGTTTCGTTAAAATCTTCTCAGCAAATGCGGCAGCATTTTTTATTTTTTATTTATTTTTTAAAGTCCCATAAACGGTGGTCGTAGGGGGTCCTAATGTTTCTATTAGAACCTACTAGGGACGGTGCTTGGTAGACCTTGGTGGGCGCCCCATCTCCCTTCCAGGTCAGTGGAGGACTTTCTTAGTGTTAGTCATTCCATTTTTATTGTGGCTTTAACGTGGGATAGATCCCACGCCCCTCAGCTTGTGAGGCGAGCGCACTATTCACTATCCAGCCGCTGTTTACCAAAGTATAAAAGCCTATAAATCTTTCCACAACATGTCCTGATTTTAAAAAAGTTAACGTAAAGAAACTGACATCTGATCAATTCTAGATATATCAATGGTTGAATCAATAATTAAAGAAAAGAATTGTGCAGACTTAGCTTAATTATCAATTGTCGCCGATAATTCAGATGCGAGTGATTGATTTAAACCAGATATTACAGTTTCGTCATTTTAAATACGATATTTAGCAAGCAGTTTGGTGTTGATTAGAAGTTTCGTCTATAGCAATATTTTTTTCCTGCTCTTGTGGCACATTTTTAGTGTTAATCGAGGGCGTCTTTAGGGGGCGCCATTTCAGACCCAACAGGGGCGCGGGGGGGCAAGCCGCCCCCCCCTGCCCTATAGCTAAATCCGCCACTGGTGAAAACCAAGGTGAAGCAATAATATTCGTAATTTCTAGTAATAATTAACGGATTCCCACAACATTTGTTTGATTACATAGTGGATGTGTCGATGTTATAAGGAACGCAAAACCATTCAAAAATTTAAAATCACTCAAAAAAGGTATAAATTTGTTTGAAAAATTAAGCGGTATACTGTACGACAAGATGACGCTTTTATAAGAAAACTACACAAAAAACATATCACCGCTGGGCCCAATAATGTGCTATTAATATCGCTACGATGGTTTTTGCGTGGACTTTTGACATTTGCAGAATGATGCGCGAACAAGTACATGTACCTACAATTCATGGTGCTTCATATATTGTGGTTAGCTTGCAAGTAGTAATTTATATAAAATATGGGTAATTTATATTACTGTTTGAGTTTTCAGAAAATTATTGTAAGGTACGTTATTAAAAATTAAATTAATTTTGTTTTGATTGCGTTAAAGTAACACAAATAATTTGTGTTTTTCATTAAAATACGATTATTCATTAAAAATGTTACGCCTATCCAATTAAAGTAATATGTAAATAATTTGATTTCGTCTATTTTATGGAAAATTATTAAGATTTATAACAAGAACATGAAAATATTCAAATTTCTCCGTTAATAAACACCACAATAGGCATAAATAATTTCGAAAAACTCATACTTTTTAATTAACATCTGAATAAGTAACTAGTAAAACGATATAAGATGCTTAAATTTTACTCAATTCAATGCAATCTTTTTCTTTTCTGTGTTTTCTCAATTTATGGGAACCTGTCATTAAAAAAAATAATGCAAACCCATTGCATGAATCAAAGAGATGTGCTAATACAAAACGCTTTTATATTAGTCAAACAATTTTTGATGAGTTGGAGATATCAACTGAACGGTGAGTTAGAAGGAGAAAAAAATATGAGTGGGGAAAATTAAGAAGACGTGGTTCTATCTTTAGAACTAGAAATACAACAGGAAATGTTTTTATCCATGGATGGAATTATAACAGGAAATAAAAGAACGCTTTGATGAGCTGCAAGTTCTTGCAAGAAAATATTCGTATTTAATACCAAGTAACCTACTAAATGAAGCATTTGAACATCAAATAAATTACTTTATTGACATTGATAAAGAACAGTTCAATACTGAAAGAAAAAGCCTCCAGGTTTTTATGGCTGTACTTAACTACAAGAATAGTCATTATGTTAGAAGAACGGGGGGAAAGGCCCCTTTGATCTATTAAAATTTATTCAACAGTAAGATTGGAAAATTATGTACCCAACATTGTAATTTTGCTATGAATTTTGTAAAAAAAAATCATTTATTTATATATTTTTGGGGGGTGTAAATTTGGAATATGTTTTGTTTCATTTGCCTGCAACCTCAGTAAATTTCTTGTGGCCTTTAAAAAATGTATAGTGTATTTTATAAATGTGTATTTATAGGTATATCATCTTATGCGTCCTCTTTATTACTGCTTACATAAATATGGCATGCAATGGTAAACATGTTCCCCACCTTTACTTCGTTTCAATTACAATTATTTATTCATGTTTATTAATTTATAAAAGCCATCATGTAATCGACTTATTTGGCGTCCATAAATGACATCACGTTATTTTTTCTGATTTTTCACCCTCTCCGCCCTCGTCACACGTCACCACAAAAGCTAAGACCCCTTCTTCAATAATAATAATGTCATAAAGGTTTGACTACACCATAAAAGCCGTATTTTCTATTTGAAAATAAGCATGTTTCAAAAAAAAATGACATTTAAGTATGTTTTTAGTGCAAGGCAGCACAGTAATATCGTAAGTCGCGTTTTACGTAAACGTCATTAAATAAAGTGTCAGTATGATATTTAAGTGGAAATTATATTTAAAGTTCTGCGTTTTGACGTGAAGTCACATTTCTCAAACACCCCCCTCTCATCCCTCACACCCCTCTCGACACACATATCACAAATGTATACCCCCCCCCCAGGTTCGTGACGTCATTTATGGACGGTCCTTAAAAAAGGCGGCACGTTGGAGACCGCCCCGGGCGGCAAAAGTTCTAGCTACGCCACTGCCGGGAAGTGTGCTACAAATCGATCGAACGTTTTTGCGACAGACAGACGCTACGAGTTCATATAATAAAGTATTTTTTAAAAAATTATTACAGTAATAAAATCTTTCTTTAAAAAAAACGCTTCAGGTCAAGACTGTACCGTGGAGCGCACTTAAAGTCATCCCCATCTGAAAACATGTCTCTCGCCTGCAGATATTTTAATTGAAAAATAATGATTTCAGGTGCCAATTCGGACAGCAAGAAATTTTGTTCCCCTACATTTTATGACCGTTTCTCTGGACACACCGTCTGGAAGATATTTACACCTACACCACACTTTTACACCTACACCACATGTTTACACCTACAACACACTTTTACACCTACACCACATGTTTACACCTACACCACACTTTTACACTTACACCACATGTTTACACATACACCACACTTTTACACCTACACCACATGTTTACACCTACACCACACTTTTACACCTACACCACACTTTTACACCTACACCACACTTTTACACCTACACCACACTTTTACACCTACACCACATGTTTACACCTACACCACATATTTACACCTACACCACACTTTTACACATACACCACATGTTTACACCTACACCACATGTTTACACCTACACCACATGTTTACACCTACACCACATATTTACACCTACACCACACTGTTTACACCTACACCACATGTTTACACCTACACCACACGTTTACACCTACACCACTTGTTTACAGCTTACACCACATGTTTACACCTACACCACATATTTACAACTACACCACGTGTTTACACCTACACCACGTGTTTACACCTACACCACATATTTACACCTACACCACGTGTTTACACCTACACCACATGTTTACACCTACACCACATATTTACACCTACACCACGTGTTTACACCTACACCACATATTTACACCTACACCACATGTTTACACCTACACCACGTGTTTACACTTACACCACATATTTACACCTAGACCACATGTTTACACCTACACCACATGTTTACACCTACACCACATATTTACACCTAGACCACATATTTACACCTACACCACATGTTTACACCTACACCACATGTTTACAGCTACACCACGTGTTTACAGCTACACCACATGTTTATACCTACACCACGTGTTTACACCTACACCACGTGTTTACAGCTACACCACATATTTACACCTAGACCACATGTTTACACCTACACCACATGTTTACACCTAGACCACATGTTTACACCTACACCACATATTTACACCTACACCTCATATTTACACCTACACCACATATTTACACCTACACCACATATTTATACCTACACCACATGTTTACACCTACACCACATATTTACACCTACACCACATATTTACACATACACCACATATTTATACCTACACCACATATTTATACCTACACCACATATTTATACCTACACCGCTGTTTTCTCTACGGCTGTATCACCAGCTTTATGTGTCTGCATCTAAGACTCTTCTCAGTTTTATCTCCCACTGGCCTTACTCTCCCAATTCCCTTGTGGATATGGGGGTTGTCTGGTGTGTTATAGGGGGTTGTCTGGTGGTGTTATCTGGGGGTTGTCTGGTGGTGTTATCTGGGGATTGTCTGGTGGTATTATAGGGGATTGTCTGGTGGTGTTATCTGGGGGTTGTCTGGTGGTATTATAGGGGATTGTCTGGTGGTGTTATCTGGGGGTTGTCTGGTGGTGTTATCTGGGGGTTGTCTGGTGGTATTATCTGGGGATTGTCTGGTGGTATTATAGGGGATTGTCTGGTGGTGTTATCTGGGGGTTGTCTGGTGGTATTATAGGGGATTGTCTGGTGGTGTTATCTGGGGGTTGTCTGGTGGTGTTATCTGGGGATTGTCTGGTGGTATTATAGGGGATTGTCTGGTGGTGTTATAGGGGATTGTCTGGTGGTGTTATCTGGGGGTTGTCTGGTGGTGTTATCTGGGGATTGTCTGGTGGTGTTATCTGGGGGTTGTCTGGTGGTATTATAGGGGATTGTCTGGTGGTGTTATCTGGGGGTTGTCTGGTGGTATTATAGGGGATTGTCTGGTGGTGTTATCTGGGGGTTGTCTGGTGGTGTTATCTGGGGATTGTCTGGTGGTATTATAGGGGATTGTCTGGTGGTGTTATCTGGGGGTTGTCTGGTGGTATTATAGGGGGTTGTCTGGTGGTGTTATCTGGGGATTGTCTGGTGGTAATGTAGGGGATTGTCTGGTGGTGTTATCTGGGGATTTTCTTGTGGTATTATAGGGGATTGTCTGATGGTGTTATCTGGGGGTTGTCTGGTGTGATTATAGGGGATTGTCTGGTGGTGTTATCTGGGGGTTGTCTGGTGGTATTATAGGGGATTGACTGGTGGTGTTATCTGGGGGTTGTCTGGTGGTGTTATCTGGGGATTGTCTGGTGGTATTATAGGGGATTGTCTGGTGGTGTTATCTGGGGGTTTTTTAAGTGGTGTTATCTGGAAATTGTCTAGTGGTATTATAGGGGATTGTCTGGTGGTGTTATCTGGGGGTTGTCTGGTGGTATTATAGGGGATTGTCTGGTGGTGTTATCTGGGGGTTGTCTGGTGGTATTATAGGGGATTGTCTGGTGGTGTTATCTGGGGGTTGTCTGGTGGTATTATAGGGGATTGTCTGGTGGTGTTATCTGGGGGTTGTCTGGTGGTATTATAGGGGATTGTCTGGTGGTGTTATCTGGGGGTTGTCTGGTGGTATTATCTGGGGATTGTCTGGTGGTATTATAGGGGATTGTCTGGTGGTGTTATCTGGGGGTTGTCTGGTGGTATTATAGGGGATTGTCTGGTGGTGTTATCTGGGGGTTGTCTGGTGGTGTTATCTGGGGATTGTCTGGTGGTGTTATCTGGGGGTTGTCTGGTGGTATTATAGGGGATTGTCTGGTGGTGTTATCTGGGGGTTGTCTGGTGGTATTATAGGGGATTGTCTGGTGGTGTTATCTGGGGGTTGTCTGGTGGTGTTATCTGGGGATTGTCTGGTGGTATTATAGGGGATTGTCTGGTGGTGTTATCTGGGGGTTGTCTGGTGGTATTATAGGGGGTTGTCTGGTGGTGTTATCTGGGGATTGTCTGGTGGTATTATAGGGGATTGTCTGGTGGTGTTATCTGGGGATTTTCTTGTGGTATTATAGGGGATTGTCTGGTGGTGTTATCTGGGGGTTGTCTGGTGTGATTATAGGGGATTGTCTGGTGGTGTTATCTGGGGGTTGTCTGGTGGTATTATAGGGTATTGACTGGTGGTGTTATCTGGGGGTTGTCTGGTGGTGTTATCTGGGGATTGTCTGGTGGTATTATAGGGGATTGTCTGGTGGTGTTATCTGGGGGTTGTCTGGTGGTGTTATCTGGGGATTGTCTGGTGGTATTATAGGGGATTGTCTGGTGGTGTTATCTGGGGGTTGTCTGGTGGTATTATAGGGGATTGTCTGGTGGTGTTATCTGGTGGTATTATAGGGGATTGTCTGGTGGTGTTATCTGGGGGTTGTCTGGTGGTATTATAGGGGATTGTCTGGTGGTGTTATCTGGGGGTTGTCTGGTGGTATTATAGGGGATTGTCTGGTGGTGTTATCTGGGGGTTGTCTGGTGGTATTATCTGGGGATTGTCTGGTGGTATTATAGGGGATTGTCTGGTGGTGTTATCTGGGGGTTGTCTGGTGGTATTATAGGGGATTGTCTGGTGGTGTTATCTGGGGGTTGTCTGGTGGTATTATAGGGGATTGTCTGGTGGTGTTATCTGGGGGTTGTCTGGTGGTGTTATCTGGGGATTGTCTGGTGGTATTATAGGGGATTGTCTGGTGGTGTTATCTGGGGGTTGTCTGGTGGTATTATAGGGGGTTGTCTGGTGGTGTTATCTGGGGATTGTCTGGTGGTATTATAGGGGATTGTCTGGTGGTGTTATCTGGGGGTTGTCTGGTGGTATTATAGGGGATTGTCTGGTGGTGTTATCTGGGGATTGTCTGGTGGTGTTATCTGGGGGTTGTCTGGTGGTATTATAGGGGATTGTCTGGTGGTGCTATCTGGGGGTTGTCTGGTGGTGTTATAGGCCGTTTGTCTGGTGGTGTTATAGGTGGGTTGTCTGGTGGTGTTATCTGGGGGTTGTCTGGTGGTATTATAGGGGATTGTCTGGTGGTGTTATCTGGGGGTTGTCTGGTGGTATTATAGGGGATTGACTGGTGGTGTTATCTGGGGGTTGTCTGGTGGTGTTATCTGGGGATTGTCTGGTGGTATTATAGGGGATTGTCTGGTGGTGTTATCTGGGGGTTGTCTGGTGGTGTTATCTGGGGATTGTCTGGTGGTATTATAGGGGATTGTCTGGTGGTGTTATCTGGGGGTTGTCTGGTGGTATTATAGGGGATTGTCTGGTGGTGTTATCTGGGGGTTGTCTGGTGGTATTATAGGGGATTGTCTGGTGGTGTTATCTGGGGGTTGTCTGATGGTATTATCTGGGGATTGTCTGGTGGTGTTATCTGGGGGTTATCTGGTGGTGTTATCTGGGGATTGTCTGGTGGTATTATAGGGGATTGTCTGGTGGTGTTATCTGGGGGTTGTCTGGTGGTGTTATCTGGGGATTGTATGGTGGTATTATAGGGGATTGTCTGGTGGTGTTATCTGGGGGTTGGCTGGTGGTATTATAGGGGATTGTCTGGTGGTGTTATCTGGGGGTTCTCTGGTGGTTTTATCTGGGGATTGTCTGGTGGTGTTATCTGGGGGTTGTCTGGTGGTGTTATCTGGGGATTGTCTGGTGGTATTATAGGGGATTGTCTGGTGGTGTTATCTGGGGGTTGTCTGGTGGTGTTATCTGGGGATTGTCTGGTGGTATTATAGGGGATTGTCTGGTGGTGTTATCTGGGGGTTGGCTGGTGGTATTATAGGGGATTGTCTGGTGGTGCTATCTGGGGGTTGTCTGGTGGTGTTATAGGCGGGTTGTCTGGTGGTGTTATAGGTGGGTTGTCTGGTGGTGTTATCTGGGGATTGTCTGGTGGTGTTATCTGGGGGTTGTCTGGTGGTGTTATCTGGTGATTGTCTGGTGGTATTATAGGGGATTGTCTGGTGGTGTTATCTGGGGGTTGTCTGGTGGTATTATAGGGGATTGTCTGGTGGTGTTATCTGGGGGTTGTCTGGTGGTGTTATAGGCGGGTTGTCTGGTGGTGTTATAGGTGGGTTGTCTGGTGGTGTTATAGGCGGGTTGTCTGGTGGTGTTATAGGTGGGTTGTCTGGTGGTGTTATCTGGGGGTTGTCTGGTGGTGTTATCTGGGTGTTGTCTGGTGGTGTTATATGGGTGTTGTCTGGTGATGTTATCTGGGGGTTGTCTGGTGGTGTTATCTGGAGGTTGTTTGGTGGTGTCATCTGTAGGTTGTCTGGTGTTGTTATATAGGTTTTGTCTGGTGGTGTTGTCTGAGGGTTGTCTGGTGGTGTTATCTGGGGGTTGTCTGGTGGTGTTATCTGGGTGTAGTCTGATGGTGTTATCTGGGGGTAGTCTGCTGGTGTTATATGCGGGTTGTCTGGTGGTGTTATCTGGGGGTTGTCTGGTGTTGTTATCTGAGGGTTGTCTGGTGGTGTTATCTGGGGGTTGTCTGGTGGTGTTATCTATGGGTTGTCTGGTGGTGTTATCTGGGGGTTGTCTGGTGGTGTTATCTGAGGGTTGTCTGGTGGTGTTATATGGGGGTTGTCTGGTGGTGTTATCAGAGGGTTGTCTGGCGGTGTTATATGAGGGTTGTCTGGTAGTGTTATCTGTGGGTTGTGTTTTGGTGTTATGGGGGTTGTCTGGTGGTGTTATCTGGGGGTAGTCTGATGGTGTTATCTGAGGGTTGTCTGGTGGTGTTATCTGAGGGTTGTCTGGCGGTGTTATATGAGGGTTGTCTGGTGAAGTTATATGGGGTTGTCTGATGGTGTTATCTGGGGGTAGTCTGATGGTGTTATCTGAGGGTTGTCTGGTGAAGTTATATGGGGTTGTCTGGTGGTGGTATCTGGGGGTGTCTGGTGGTGTTATCTGAGGGTTGTCTGGTGGTGTTAATGGGGGGGGTTGTCTGGTGGTATTATAGGGGATTGTCTGGTGGTGTTATCTGGGGGTTGTCTGGTGGTATTATAGGGGATTGTCTGGTGGTGTTATCTGGGGGTTGTCTGGTGGTATTATAGGGGATTGTCTGGTGGTGTTATCTGGGGGTTGTCTGGTGGTATTATAGGGGATTGTCTGGTGGTGTTATCTGGGGGTTGTCTGGTGGTATTATCTGGGGATTGTCTGGTGGTATTATAGGGGATTGTCTGGTGGTGTTATCTGGGGGTTGTCTGGTGGTATTATAGGGGATTGTCTGGTGGTGTTATCTGGGGGTTGTCTGGTGGTGTTATCTGGGGATTGTCTGGTGGTATTATAGGGGATTGTCTGGTGGTGTTATAGGGGATTGTCTGGTGGTGTTATCTGGGGGTTGTCTGGTGGTGTTATCTGGGGATTGTCTGGTGGTGTTATCTGGGGGTTGTCTGGTGGTATTATAGGGGATTGTCTGGTGGTGTTATCTGGGGGTTGTCTGGTGGTATTATAGGGGATTGTCTGGTGGTGTTATCTGGGGGTTGTCTGGTGGTGTTATCTGGGGATTGTCTGGTGGTATTATAGGGGATTGTCTGGTGGTGTTATCTGGGGGTTGTCTGGTGGTATTATAGGGGGTTTTCTGGTGGTGTTATCTGGGGATTGTCTGGTGGTATTATAGGGGATTGTCTGGTGGTGTTATCTGGGGGTTGTCTGGTGGTATTATAGGGGATTGTCTGGTTGTGTTATCTGGGGGTTGTCTGGTGGTATTATAGGGGGTTGTCTGGTGGTATTATAGGGGATTGTCTGGTGGTGTTATCTGGGGGTTGTCTGGTGGTGTTATCTGGGGATTTTCTGGTGGTATTATAGGGGATTGTCTGGTGGTGTTATCTGGGGGTTGTCTGGTGGTATTATAGGGGATTGTCTGGTGGTGTTATCTGGGGGTTGTCTGGTGGTATTATAGGGGATTGACTGGTGGTGTTATCTGGGGGTTGTCTGGTGGTGTTATCTGGGGATTGTCTGGTGGTATTATAGGGGATTGTCTGGTGGTGTTATCTGGGGGTTGTCTGGTGGTGTTATCTGGGGATTGTCTGGTGGTATTATAGGGGATTGTCTGGTGGTGTTATCTGGGGGTTGTCTGGTGGTATTATAGGGGATTGTCTGGTGGTGTTATCTGGGGGTTGTCTGGTGGTATTATAGGGGATTGTCTGGTGGTGTTATCTGGGGGTTGTCTGATGGTATTATCTGGGGATTGTCTGGTGGTGTTATCTGGGGGTTATCTGGTGGTGTTATCTGGGGATTGTCTGGTGGTATTATAGGGGATTGTCTGGTGGTGTTATCTGGGGGTTGTCTGGTGGTGTTATCTGGGGATTGTATGGTGGTATTATAGGGGATTGTCTGGTGGTGTTATCTGGGGGTTGGCTGGTGGTATTATAGGGGATTGTCTGGTGGTGTTATCTGGGGGTTCTCTGGTGGTTTTATCTGGGGATTGTCTGGTGGTGTTATCTGGGGGTTGTCTGGTGGTGTTATCTGGGGATTGTCTGGTGGTATTATAGGGGATTGTCTGGTGGTGTTATCTGGGGGTTGTCTGGTGGTGTTATCTGGGGATTGTCTGGTGGTATTATAGGGGATTGTCTGGTGGTGTTATCTGGGGGTTGGCTGGTGGTATTATAGGGGATTGTCTGGTGGTGCTATCTGGGGGTTGTCTGGTGGTGTTATAGGCGGGTTGTCTGGTGGTGTTATAGGTGGGTTGTCTGGTGGTGTTATCTGGGGATTGTCTGGTGGTGTTATCTGGGGGTTGTCTGGTGGTGTTATCTGGTGATTGTCTGGTGGTATTATAGGGGATTGTCTGGTGGTGTTATCTTGGGGTTGTCTGGTGGTATTATAGGGGATTGTCTGGTGGTGTTATCTGGGGGTTGTCTGGTGGTGTTATAGGCGGGTTGTCTGGTGGTGTTATAGGTGGGTTGTCTGGTGGTGTTATAGGCGGGTTGTCTGGTGGTGTTATAGGTGGGTTGTCTGGTGGTGTTATCTGGGGGTTGTCTGGTGGTGTTATCTGGGTGTTGTCTGGTGGTGTTATATGGGTGTTGTCTGGTGATGTTATCTGGGGGTTGTCTGGTGGTGTTATCTGGAGGTTGTTTGGTGGTGTCATCTGTAGGTTGTCTGGTGTTGTTATATAGGTTTTGTCTGGTGGTGTTGTCTGAGGGTTGTCTGGTGGTGTTATCTGGGGGTTGTCTGGTGGTGTTATCTGGGTGTAGTCTGATGGTGTTATCTGGGGGTAGTCTGCTGGTGTTATATGCGGGTTGTCTGGTGGTGTTATCTGGGGGTTGTCTGGTGGTGTTATCTGAGGGTTGTCTGGTGGTGTTATCTGGGGGTTGTCTGGTGGTGTTATCTATGGGTTGTCTGGTGGTGTTATCTGGGGGTTGTCTGGTGGTGTTATCTGAGGGTTGTCTGGTGGTGTTATATGGGGGTTGTCTGGTGGTGTTATCTGAGGGTTGTCTGGCGGTGTTATATGAGGGTTGTCTGGTAGTGTTATCTGTGGGTTGTGTTTTGGTGTTATGGGGGTTGTCTGGTGGTGTTATCTGGGGGTAGTCTGATGGTGTTATCTGAGGGTTGTCTGGTGGTGTTATCTGAGGGTTGTCTGGCGGTGTTATATGAGGGTTGTCTGGTGAAGTTATATGGGGTTGTCTGATGGTGTTATCTGGGGGTAGTCTGATGGTGTTATCTGAGGGTTGTCTGGTGAAGTTATATGGGGTTGTCTTGTGGTGTTATCTGAGGGTTGTCTGGCGGTGTTATATGAGGGTTGTCTGGTAGTGTTATCTGTGGGTTGTGTTTTGGTGTTATGGGGGTTGTCTGGTGGTGTTATCTGGGGGTAGTCTGATGGTGTTATCTGAGGGTTGTCTGGTGGTGTTATCTGAGGGTTGTCTGGCGGTGTTATATGAGGGTTGTCTGGTGAAGTTATATGGGGTTGTCTGATGGTGTTATCTGGGGGTAGTCTGATGGTGTTATCTGAGGGTTGTCTGGTGAAGTTATATGGGGTTGTCTGGTGGTGGTATCTGGGGGTGTCTGGTGGTGTTATCTGAGGGTTGTCTGGTGGTGGTATCTGGGGGTGTCTGGTGGTGTTATCTGAGGGTTGTCTGGTGGTGTTATCTGAGGGTTTTCTGGTGAAGTTATATGGGGTTGTCTGATGGTGTTATCTGGGGGTGTCTGGTGGTGTTATCTGGGGGTGTCTGGTGGTGTTATCTGGGGGTTGTCTGGTGGTGTTATATGGGGGTTGTCTGATGGTGTTATGTGGAGGTTGTTGCATATTGTTAAAAACAATGAACTATGACAACACATCCTAAAAATGCACTATGACATTGCTTGTAATTACTATGACCAACAAGCTTGAAGTTCCCCAAAAGTTCCTTTGTTTCCGCATCTATCGTAAATTGATAGATCGTTTCTCTTGATTGATTTCTCAACCGATTTCCTCCCCCACTTGGCAACCCCCCTCCTCGCTTCTTTGGCAAAGGGACAGAGATCGATCCCTTTTTAAATGAAAAATTCGACGAAGCGATTACTTTTTCTTCTTTATACTCCATTGCTTCTCTTCAGCCCGGAACCCCATCAAGACGAAGAGAGTTAATGCACATGCGCAGTGAATCGAACAATGAATTCACACCCAAGGGCTAACAGTTTTTTTAAAATCAGAATAGAGGGTTCTAGCTGTGGCGGGGGGCCCCCTGAGATGTTCTAAAATTGACGCTCATCTTAAACATGTCGCATGCCTGTTTGACACATTTTTGTTGTTCATATAAAAAAATGATAATAAATTTTTATATAAAAAATATTCTGCAAGCGAAATGGCCACCCTTCGCTTGAAGGATGAACGAACTAGGTGGCTATTTTTAGAAGATTTACAATTATTACTCCGGGGGGCTAATGGCGCCCGCTGGGCATGTGGACAAACAATTTTTTTTTCTTGATTCAAATCATTGATGACGTTAATCACTTGAATCGTGTATCTGAAAACTCTCTAACCGCTGGGAAATTTAAAGACACAATAAATAACTTTTAAAATCTTTAATTTACGTCCGTTAATTTTGTCTACGTTGGGAAAAATAATGTTTTACGTTTTTTGCAAATGACCAGGAAATTGTGTCTACTTTGAATTACGATGTGAAAATTGTGTGCAATTTCTCTTATACAATGCTGCAGAGAATATTTCCCAACCCGCTCTCAGTGCGCACTTTGTTGCACGCTCGTATTTCGCGGCATTTCCCCATCGTACGCTTGATCCCGTGCATTCCGAACGCTGATAGAAGATCCTAGTGCTAAAAGTACTTAAGTCACATTTTTGTCAAATTCAATCTAAACAGCGATCTTTTAGATTCTGGTTTAAGACCAATCTACTGTATAAAGTTGAAAACAATACAACGTAACTAGGTCCAAATTTTGAAGAGCCTTAAAAAAATTAAAATACTATCATCAAAGAGACACACAAAAAATTATTAAAACTTTAGAAAATTATCTCAAAATGCGCATTTTGAGACTTAAATACTTTTAGCGCTAAGCCCTTCTAAATTATTTTGAAATGATCAATAAAATTTTGATGCAGTAAGTAATCGTCATGTAAAGCAGTGCTTCTCAAAGTGGTGGTCCGCAGACCGGTGGTGGTCCGTGGACCGGTGCCGGTCCGTGGGCCATCCGATGCCGGTCCGCAGAATTTACAAAGAAAGGACATTTCGCTACCACATAACTACAGGGAAAATAGTTCACCGGTGCCTGGTGCAAAGGAAAAAATTCCTGCCGGTCCACAATACAAAAAAAGTTTGAAAGGCACTGACGTGAAGGATCTGGTAGAAGTCTGTGATTGGGTGCTCCAAATGAGAATTGGACGATATACGGTACGTGCACTACGTGGTTATGTCCCCTGCCTCCACCATCAGACTCAGTTGGGATAGAATTTCTCACTTAAAAACTTGTTTTTTCTTTTACCCCGAGCAATTAATCTCTTGTATGCTAATTATCCTCGGAAAGCTTAGCACTTTTTATAACTTTTTTTTGTTGTTTTTTTTTGTTTTTTTTTAATTTTTTTTATATTATTTTTTTTTCAACTTCAATTTGAGACGTTAAGATTATAGCTACGAATAATTTAGACTTTTTGTTTTCTCGGCTGTTTATTGTTTACGATTAAATGTATAATTGATGATCAATTATCAGAAAGTTTTTAAAAATTTTAAAATTAAAAGACATTGGATCACATTTTCACTTTGAACAATGACAGCAAAAAAGAACAAGCACAAAAACATGTACAACAACAGCAGCAACAACATGAACTACCAACAAAGGTTTCGTCTAAAGCTAGATGTTCGATGCAGCTATCAGTCTCCCGTTCTTACATCTCTGTACAACGCCTCAGCTCTGTCCGTCGGCCTGCAGGTTTGTTACGACATTCACAGTATCGCTGCTACATCGAATGATAGAAAACAGACAGAGGACATCCTTTAAAAAATAGGTCCCAAGAAATCAATGATGGATGCGCTCTTGATACATCTTAAGATATTGTATACACCGCGAGTCACAAAATAATTTTTTTTAAAGACTCACAAGCAATTGTAGATAAATTTCAAAAATTAGCCAGCACTGAAAAGAAGACGGCGGGGAGGAAAGAATGAGACTCGCTCAAAATATTTTAGAAACTACCAAGGTAAATATTCGTGTGATTTCCTTCATAAAGCCTTCTCCATTACTTTGACAACCTGCGCCATCTGTTGGTAGGTGCCATGCAACATTGTGCACGCTGGCCTCTCTGCCATGTCTAGCTTAAGGAGCTAGGCTGCAATGCCAACAGTTCGTGCCCTTGATATTTCCTTTCCAATCACTACGTTACTTCTGGTACAGAACACTTGTAGTTGCAGTGGTACATCTCCGACCAGAAAGTCTTACAAAAGGTCAGAAGGTCGTTGTTTTATTAACATATCTACCAGTGCTGTTAACTCAAGGTGCCAACTTTTCCCAGGCAGGAGTAAAAAAATTCCCAAATTAGACTAACAATTCCCAAATGCATTAAATTCTTTTGGCGAAGCAATCTCAAATATTCCCATATTTAAGGCAAAATCCTCATAAATTCCAATTTCTAAAAATTTGCCTAAATTTGGCTTTAAAAAAAATTCCCACGATTTGGGAAATTTCCCAGGAGTTAACAGCACACAGACTTCACGACACCCGAACTTACATCACTATGTATGAGTCAATGTCCTTAAGAACGTATGCACAGACTAAAAACAATTATGTACTGTGACCGTGTTACCAACCTTTGATTGTCCGAGGCGAGGGACTTGTACCCTCTTCTAGCCCTCCTTTCCGTGGTCACTGTCTAACATCCTTCCAGCTTAAGTATAGAGCATGGCTATTTGTAGTATAAAGCATGACTATTGTTAGTATAAAGCTTGACTATTTCAAGTATAAAGCATGACTATTTGTAGGATAAAGCATGACTATTTCAAGTATAAAGCATGACTATTTGTAGTATAAAGCATGACTATTTGTAGTATAAAGCAGGACTATCTGTAGTATAAAGCATGACTATTTGTCTGCACCAACAGAATCGCAGCATGTCATCAGCAGTGACGTCAACACTTATGAAAGTATTAAACGCCTATTTGTCTGGTGTTTGTCAGCACTGACAGGGCACACGCGCGTTTTTAATGGCTCAATATTTGCCCAGTGATCGCCCGACCATCAACTATTGACTATATCAACAAGCAGCCCTCGCCAGCAGGCTCGAGATATAGCTCCGACACATTCGCTGTTTACTCGCGTTATTTAATTCCACACCTTAAAAATCGATTTTAATCAAAACCGTTGAAGAAAAAGAAATGTTAAATAAAAATAATACATTCGATTCACAACAACGCCGTGCTAGAAAAGCTAACCTCATTTATTGATGAACCAGGGGCGGATGTGTGAACATTTGGTCAAGTATGTTCACACCTGTCACTGATGGTGGAGATGTGTTTGTGTTAAAGTAGAGGTCAATATTTTTAGCATCTGTCAATGATGTTGTAGATGTGTGTGTTTGTGTGTTCAAGTAGTGGTCAATCATTTTTAACACCTGTCACTGATAATGGAGATACTTGTGTGTGTGTGTGTTTTTTTGTTCAAGTAGTGGTCAGTCATCTTTACCACCTGTTATTGATGGTGGAGATGTGTGTGTGTGTTCAAGTAGTGTTCAATCATCTTTAACACCTGCCACTGATAATGGAGATATTTGTGTGTGTGTGTGTGTGTCTGTTCAAGTAGTGTTCAGTCATCTTTAACACCTGTCACTGATGGTGGAGATGTGTTTGTATGTGTGTTCAAGTAGTGGTCAAGCATCATTAACACCTGTCACACAAAAATCTCACATCCGCCAGTCTCAATGCGCCATGTCTCTTTTATCTTTGCACAAACGCCTCCACCCTTCTTCCGATCTCGGCTCCTCTGACACATGACGTCATCCCTGCGATTAATATCGACGTCTTCTATCTCTACCCGCATACCCAAATTCGCCCAACACGGTCATACGCCTACTCGGGCAAGAGAGTACTAATCAATCATCAAGACTTCGTTTAAGTCAAAACATATTTCACAATTGCATGCAATAAATGTCCTAAAATGTTTTACAGCGATTATCCAGAATAATAAATGTCCTAACATGTTTCAAAACGATCATCCGGAACGGAAATGTCCTGTAAAGCTTAACAACTTCCGGGAAAAAGACACTTGTGCTCATTCAAGCGTTGCAGCCGTCACGCAACTTTAACCTGTTGTGTTTCTTTACGCTTGACCGCGGCACACATAGAACTCTGCAGTCTACAGCACATTGGCTTAGAGACGTGCAGCGAACATTGATTATAGATAGTTGTGGGCACATAGCAGTTATGCTATAAATTAGAAAGCTGAACTTAAGAAATGTAATATTCGGACGCAGTTATTTTCCTCCCAAAGTTATTCCAAAAGAGTAAATAAAATTTTCTTTCATTCCTCAATGTTCTTTTTAGATAGTCTTGAAATGTATATTTGTCTCATCGTATCCAATGTTTATCCACACATGTACGGAATTGGTGGATGCATTCAATTTTTATCATTAAAAAAAATAATTAAAGACCGTAACCGCTTTCCATTTTATCCATAACATCCACCATGATGGATTCCTGAATCGGCAGAGTCAATCGTCATGTGTATCGGCCCGAACCAATATCTACATTCAATGAATAAAATATATCATATATCCAACAATGACGGATCTTTTCGGCAGTGGAGAGGAAATACTCTATCTAGAAATACTTTTTCTAGAAATACTCTATCTATATATTTGTCTCTGTTTCGTCCACCAGCAGCCAAAGACTTATCCACTAATTCGACAATACTTAAGGTTCAAACAGATATGTATCCACTCCCCGCTGTTTGGATCCACTTCCACCAGCCTCATAATTCGAGCGCTAACAATTTTGTCTTACCAACAAAAGATTAACAGACCAACGCTTTTCCCATCTTATCTATACATATAAAAATGAAAGTATGTCTGTGTGTGTGTCTGTGTGCTTGTCCTTTATAGCTGACTAAACCATTCATCCAATTGTCATGAAAATTTTTGAGACTGTTGAGTACGAAATAATTGTTTTCCCTATTCAATTTTACACGATATTGAGAAATATAGCTTTGAGTACAATGTCAATAAATAAACTAAATTATCACTCATTTTGGGGCCGGGCCCTTAATATCGTTTCTTCTTTTGTAAGCTATTTAATTATTAATTTATTTATCCGTTTGCTATGAAACTTGTACTTTTTTTTTCACACTTCCACGAAGGTTTCTGGCATAATTGTTTTTAAACATACCACTCACTGGTTTCTTTAAATTTATTCATTTTTACTGATATCGTTGCAACGTACGACGGGTCTGCTAGTGATAGATAAAATTTATTTAGAAATAGGCACCGTGTTGTCGATGACCTTTCAATAGAGTTGATCGTTGATTATAGTAAGTAGTAGGCATCGTGTTGCCGATGCCGCCTCAAGGGTGTTAACCCTAGAACACCATATGCACTAGAAATGCGCTTCCGCCTGATGAGAGTTGGACCTTGAATAAGTACTGGGGAGCCCCGCTACCGTCTCCGGGGATTCCCAGAGCAAACGAAAGTACAACTGTTGCCACTGGGGACCCAGCGACTTGATTGAACAGCTTAAAACGGAAGCCGTCTCAAGTCACGCGATGCTGGAGGAGAAATGGCCTCGCAAAGTCCTTGTGCTGAAACAAGACCTTCTGGCGTACGGCGATTACTATGGTAACACGTACATCAAAGTCAATGGGTGTGTGGCTAGTTCAAACATTTGTCGAAAGATTTCAAATGATCACAATTTTTTTTAATATTTCTTCTGCCACGCAAATCCTTTCGCTGACGCAGAAACTGGAGTCTAGAAAGATATCAAATGTATTTTTTTATTATGAGGCTTTTAAATTTAAACAAATGTATCGCGTCAAATTGATGGTTTTGAATATCATCAGAAAGCTGATACTGACCGGGATTCCGGGATGGATTTTATAGCCCCCAGAATATTCTTGGCTTAATATGACATAGTTCTTTCGGTCAAAATAATTAACGAAGTAAAAATGGATTTGGCCTTTGTATATTACGACAGAAGTGATTAGGGAATAGCGGTACAGCGTTCGAACTCTTTAACGCGAGAGAAGTTCTTCAAAGACAGTAAAAGCGATGTTACCTCTAATATTTGTTGATCCGTGTACAAAGTAAAACAAAAAACATACAAAAAAAACTCGTGTGCAAGTTGCACAGCATCCTTTTTTGTGTGTGCAATATTTTACAAAATTTGCTGCGCGGTAATTCCAAATTGCTGCGCCGCATCGTTCAGTTATCTGCAGTTGCGCAGCTTAAACGGAACATTGCAACACTACCCACATCCTCTGTACCTGACCCCAATCCCTCTCCACCCGATCCCCGGCTCATCCCCACCTCATCACGTGGCCACACACCAAGACAGAGAATCAGAACGCCGTCATTTTCGCCCTCGCCCACCAAAAAGACTCGTGTCAATAGAGAATGATTTGCGCTTCTCGTTTCCGGTAGACTCGGGAAAGGTAACTCTAGGGAAAGCAGGGATAACATCACGTGATTTGGACATTTATAAATATTGTTTTATTTTCTTGCTGCAAATTCAGAATAAATCTTTTATAAATAGAGGTTAAAAATTAAAAAAAAAGATTTTTAAAAACCACGTTTTTTATAAGTGTACTAAAAAGAAGAAAATAATTTAAAACTAATAAGTTCAAGTACTTTCATATAATATGACTAAAAACGTTGGGCGGGCGCTTATGAGGTTTTACATATGCAGTTCACTCATTCTCTCACTTATAGATATCTTTTTTGCCTTCTTAATTATAAATCTTTATTTTTATACCAAACACCCGCCCCGCGTTTTTAGTCATATTATATGAAAGTACTTGAACTTATTAGTTTTAAATTATTTTCTTCTTTTTAGTACACTTATAAAAACGTGGTTTTTTAAAAATCTTTTTTTTTACCTCTATTTATTTTATTCTTTTTAGTCCACTTACAAAAACCGTGGTTTTAAAAATATTTTTTTATCTCTATTTTTTTTTATTATACCAAACACCTCATAAGCGCCCGCCCAACGTTTTAAAACACGGTGATGTGGTCACGGGGTGAACTCATTGATGTAAACAAAAGCAGACGGTACAGATGCTTATATATAGATAAACTAAAAAGTTCAATAATTTAATAACCGTACATTCTATCGATCTGAAATTTTGATACAATGCATTGTCATCCAAGATCTATCTGTGGTAAAATTTTGAGATCTCTAGGACCATCAGAAGTGGTTTAAATTTTACGTTGGCAGATTTGAAAAATTGTGGACACGAACGCAAGTTAATAAAAACGTGGTAATAAAAAAGGGGGAAGCAAACCCTTCACAGTAACGTAACTTTTGCTTTCTTTCTTCTTTACAAACACTTAACAGTGTTAATCCACTGCCCTTCTACCCCCCTCCCCTAACACCCCGAACACGGAAGTAATTGTGTCCGCAACGTGAAAGAATGTTATGATTATAAGATTGAATATCATACAATAACACGGGTCACAGGTCACTGGTGATGTTCTCTCTAAGGGTTGTTGGTTCGTGTGCAAACTAAAAAAAACTAGTGTGCAAAGTTGCATAGCATTCATTCTTTGTGCAAAAATTTGCAACCAGAAACACATACATCCTTATCAAAAGAAGCTGCGCTGTTATTCTAAACTGCTGCATCTTTGTCGATCAGATATCTGCGAAGCCGCGCAGCTTAAAGGGACATTCTTTGCTGGTTCTTTACTGGTGGTGTGTGTGTGGTTTGCAACTCCACATATTTCCACACAGGCTACTCAAGGGAGATTATAACATAAGGAAAGGTTTGACAACCCTTGAGGGACGAATCATGCGGCACGGTTTTGTGGAGATGGGGAATTTAGTAATTAAAGGGGGGGTGGGGTTGGGGGGGGGGAAGCATGGGAAATATTGCCAACTAAAGCGCAACAAATCATGCATGACTACGACAACAAGTGCTAAGTGCTGACTGATCTGTATGACGTTGTTATGAGGTGCTCATTTCTTATATCAAACATTGGTCCTTGCCATCGAGAAAGTCGGGCACTGGGTCTGACAAAGTCAATCATGCACTGGGTCTGACAAAGTCAATCATGCAATGGGTCTGACAAAGTCAATCATACACTGGGTCTGACAAAGTCAATCATACACTGGGTCTGACAAAGTCAATCATACACTGGGCCTGACAAAGTCAATCATACACTGGGTCTGACAAAGTCAATGATACACTGGGTCTGACAAAGTCAATCGTACACTGGGTCTGACAAAGTCAATGATACACTGGGTCTGACAAAGTCAATTATACACTGGGTCTGACAAAGTCAATCATACACTGGGCCTAACAAATTCAATCATACACTGGGTCTGACAAAGTCAATCGTACACTGGGTCTGACAAAGTCAATCGTACACTGGGTCTGACAAAGTCAATCATACACTGGGTCTGACAAAGTCAATTATACACTGGGTCTGATAAAGTCAATCATACACTAGGTCTGACAAATTCAATCATACTGACAAAGTCAATCATACACTGGATCTGACAAATTCAATCATACACTGGGTCTGACAAAGTCAATCGTACACTGGGTCTGACAAAGTCAATCATACACTGGGTCTTACAAAGTCAATTATACACTGGGTCTGGCAAAGTCAATCGTACACTGGGTCTGACAAATTCAATCATACTGACAAAGTCAATCATACACTGGGTCTGACAAAGTCAATCGTACACTGGGTCTGACAAAGTCAATCATACATTGGGTCTGACAAAGTCAATCATACACTGGGTCTGACAAATTCAATCATTCACTTGGTCTGACAAAGTCAATCATACAATGGGTCTTACAAATTCAATCGTACACTGGGTCTGACATAGTCAATCATACACTGGGTCTGACAAAGTCAATCATGCACTGGGTCTGACAAAGTCAATCATACACTGGGCCTGACAAGTCTATCATACACTGGGTCTGACAAAGTCAATCATACACTTGGTCTGACAAAGTCAATCGTACACTGGGTCTGACATAGTCAATCGTACACTGGGTCTGACAAAGTCAATCATACTTTGGGTCTGCCGAAATAACAAAACACTATCATACACCCACCAGAATAAAAAGAAAGAAATATGTCTCGTGTCGTCATTTCCGGACTTTTTTTTTGGAACAGGAGAAAAAAAAACATGACGTGTTTCCTGTATGAGTTACGAAATCTCTGTTTTCCGGGACAAGTTTTACTTGTGACGCAAAAAAATGTTTTATCCGGGTGGATGATATGTGGAGGGCCCAAATGAAAGGCGAGAGCTGGATGTGTGGGGGAAGCGGGTGCGTGGGAGTGGGTATGGAGTGATGGTGTGGCGTGACTTATAGTGAGGGACTGTGATTAGTGTGTGGGAGAGAATGGTTTTTGTGTGGGTGAGAGAGAGGGGTGACATGTGTAGAGGGATTACATGATGAGTTCGTTTGTGGATGCACGGAGTCTGAGGTTTACGGGGATTATTTCCGGTGGATTAGGGCGTGCAAGGGTTGTTGGAGTGTTGGGGTGGGATATTGACAGCCACAACGACCGTCAAAATGGCAGTCACAATTGTAGTCTTGATAGTTTCAATGTTAGTACAAATATTAGTGGGGGTTTGTTTTTTTTTGTTTTTTTTTGTGACAATGACGTTCTCTAAGAGTTTGTTGGGTAATGATGATATCTCATCAATTGTTTCTATGCCCAGTACGTTATCTTTGTTTCAGATGGATGGAATGTCAAAATATAAATTATTTCCCCTTTGCCGTTCTCCCATTCTCGACCAATCAATGGTCCATTTTTCTCGAAAGAATAAAGAAAATGTCCCTTTCGGCGTCGGACCTAGAACCAGAGGCGTCACTAGGGTTTGTGTCACCCGGGGCGGCCCACCCCCACCGCATCCCCTAGTGACGCCACTGCCTAGAACTCCTCAGTTTTGGACGGGACATAACTCTTATCTGTTGTCCGGCAACTACCGAAGACTCGCGTGTCTTGTCATATCTTGAAACCATTTAACATCCGCGTGGTCAACAAACTCCATAGGTCAAGGGGGGTGGGGTGGGTGGGAGGGTACGGTTCTCGGTCTTCTGGTGCAATCTACCCCCCCTCCCTTCTCTCTCCTCGTTAGGACCATCACTCCTCATTACCGGGCCGGTCAGGAAAAGGCCTTTAGGCGGTCGTCTGCTCATAGCTTCCCTCAACCCGAGTATTACGACTCGTGGTGGATGCTGGATTTAGGGTTCGAATTAGGAAAGTAACAGGACGGGAGGCTGAGGCGAGGGGTGGGGGGGGGGAGAAATCACCGCCTTAATCCATCATTTAAACTGCTTGGAAGAAAATTGTGACAATAGTCTTACCGAGCACTTGAACGTCGCAACAGCCTCGTGAACGACAAATTGTGTACATAGTCAACTATTTGAATGAATGAGCTACGGAACTATGTTGTGTCCAGAAATAGATTTATAAAACGTTTTGGTACGTTGGCTCCGTATGGCCGTATGGAATTAACCAAATTCATAATTTTACCTAACTGGAGAATATTTTTCACGTTGCGGTTTTCACTGTAACTCGTGATACCGCCCCCTTTTTCCAATATCCCGTGTCTTTGTTTTGTTGTTGTTTTTACTTTCTTTTTATTTTACTAACTATTTTCTTGATATAGTATGTCTTAAGAATTTAAATATAATTTAATAATTACGTAAGTACTGTATGTTAATTGTACTGACGAAGGCATCAGCCGAGACGTTTACTGTTCTTTGAGTTAAATAATAAATAATAAAGCTTAAATTTATTGTTTTCATTACACAATTTTTTGTGTATTTTGTGTCCATAAACCTGACTCGTTGAATAGAAGAAACAAAAGTATGCATAATTATATACGTTAAATTGAATCAACAGACACTCCGAAAACAAAGTTTTAAAACCTATTCATATAACTGACGCAGGTTTTCGTTGTGCAAATAGATGAATCAGTTCGCTGGACGCGAGAAAGCCATGTGGTTAGCAATAGCCTTTGAGTGAAAGGAATAAAATCGTGTCAATAGAAAACTCGGTTTGTCGAGGTTAAATGAAGCGTGTTCCCGTACACTGACCGACAGAATGACAGAGAATAAGCTCTTTCCAATGGTGCTAGCTGCCCATGATGGACAAGCTTCATTTAGTTATGCTTGAACCAGTGATCCTTAAAACTTGCTCTACGGGTCCCTTGGTGCCCACACCCCGAGGGGTGCGGGGGTTCGTAAAAAGATCGTGCAGAAACGCGTAATTTTAATTTATGCATTTCAAAACTTTACTGTGATGAATAGTAGCCTGTGGACGACTTTGACAAAAGGGGTTCACTGAGCTAAATAAGTTAAGAACCCTTGGTCTCAAGCAGAAAAATTGTGTCAGTTGTGACGTTCGATGGTTCGTTGGAGGGAAAGCGGGTGGTGGGTGGGGGGGGGGCGATTTCTGTCACTTTTCCCGGTGTAAGATGAACGATGAAACTAAGGAATCGGGGCAAACAAATAGAAAGTAATCAACGCGTGGAGAGCGGGTTGTGCAAATTGTCTCTAGTTGTAGGTAAAATAGGGAAAAAAATAAATAAAGGTTTTAAAAAATGATTTTTAAAAACCACGTTTTTATAAGTGGACTAAAAAGAAGAAAATAATTTAAAACTTATAAGTTCAAGTACTTCGATTTAATATGACTAAAAACGTGGGGCGGGCGCTTATGAGGTTTAACATATGCGGTTCACTCATTCTCTCACTTATAGATCTCTCTTTTGCCTTCTAAATTAGAAATCTTTAATTTTTATACCAAACACCCGCCCCACGTTTTTAGTCATATTAAATCGAAGTACTTGAACTTATAAGTTTTAAATTATTTTCTTCTTTTTAGTCCACTTATAAAAACATGGTATTTAAAAATATTTTTTTAACCTCTATTTATTTTACCAAATATCTCATCAGCGCCCGCCCAACGTTTAATAACAAAGCGATGAGGTCACGGGGTGAACTCCTCACGTGAAATAAAACTACGGCAGGCGGGTAAAGATGTTTATATAAAGATAAACTAAGAAATGCATTAATTTAATTACGGTACATTCGATCGATCTGAAATTTTGATACAATGTATTGTCATCCAAGATCTATCTGTGGTAAAATTTTGAGATCTCTATGACCATCAGAAGTGGTTTAATTTTACGTTGGCATATTTGAAAACTTGGACAAACACACAGGAACGAAAGCCAGTTAATAAAACGTGGTTATTAAGAGTTTTATCAATAGTCGCATCTAGTGACAAGATAGATGTAGCAATGATAACAAACATTGTCTAGTGACAAGAAAGATGTAGCAATGATCGCCAACAGTGTCAAGTGACAAGAAAGATGTAGCAATGATCGCAAACAGTGTCTCGTGACAAGAAAGATGTAGCAATGATCGCAAACAGTGTCTAGTGACAAGAAAGATGTAGCAATGATCGCAAACAGTGTCTAGTGACAAGAAAAATGTATCGTTAGTCGCACGCGTGTCTAATGACAAGAAAGATGTGCTTTTTTTGGTTAAACTATTTTGATAAGGGGCCGCTACCAGACTATTTCATCAAATGTTGACTGGTGTAATAGTCTCTGATGTAGTGGTCGGTTGAGCTGAAGGACTGTTAGGGCCAGGGGTCTACCGGTCATGCTTGCTGTTAACTCATATTTTTCTCCCGGGGGATTGCAGCTCTTTCTGTTGGGCCTCGGGCTGTTTCTACAAGAATCTCTCAGGCTGTTCGTGCTATATTGCGTCTACTTGCTTTGGGTCTCAGGTTATTTGTGCTCTATCGCGTCTATTTGAAATTGGTTTTTAGGCTATTTGTGCTCTATCGCGTCTACTTGCGTTGGGCCTCAGGCTATTTGAAAAGCTGTTTTGTATTTAATTGTAAGTTAAGCGATAGACTAAAATTTGCCGATAGTTTCTTGCCCCGGACTAACAAAATAAAAGCGTGTCTTGTCTGAGAGGTCAATGGCATTCACGTGTTCTTGTGGTTCAGCAATACAATTGTTTTTGTGAAATTTATTTTAGTTGTTCCATCTCCTAAGGCATGTATGTGTAAAACTTCATGTACTAACTATCTCCTCTGGCTTGAGTAAAACTTTATGTACTATCTTCTGTGGCTTGTGTAAAAATTCATGTACTAACTGTTTCCTCTGGCTTGAGTAAAACTTTATGTACTATCTTCTGTGGCTTGTGTAAAAATTCATGTACTAACTGTTTCCTCTGGCTTGTGTCAAACTTTATGCACTAACTGTTAGTGATAATGAAACAAAGATTTTATTAGAGGGTTGTGCCGTAAAAAAAATTGTTTTGTTACACAATCATTGAGCAGTTAAATCTCGAGCCCACTGGCGAGGGATGGCATGACCCTAACATCCATAATAAATAACGCGAGTCTATAATACTGTATTAATACTTGCAAGGTATTTGCTAGATTTTGACAAGCAAAGCGCCACATAATCCTTTGACCGCTCGCTCGCGTCGCATGTTCCCCCACAACCATTAAACCTGTATTGATTCTCTTACCCCAATGCACAAGTTTTGATTTTCAAAAGCTCAATGTTCAGCAACACTACGGCGTAATCACTTTTTAAGACCATCGGCGTGTGATGATTTGTTCTCCCGTAGAGCGCTTTCGGAGTGGGGGGTGGGGGTAGATTCTCCCCGGGGGGAGTAGGGGAGCGATTACAGTATCTTTTTACAAGCTGTTGACTTTTAATTATTTTATTTATAGATTTTATTTCGTGAGTTGGTCTAAAATAGCAGCGTGGCTGTGAGGGATAAGCCGTCATCAAGGGATGTGCAGTTGTAAGAGGTGGACCTCTTGGAGGCGGGGTTGGGGTGGGACAAGCCATCATCAAGGGATGGGGGGATGTTAGAGCGGGACCTGCTGGAGTTGAACGTGAAAGTAAAGAAAATTCTCGTAAAGAAAAAATAAAAATAAACCATTACAATTGAGGGAAAAATAATACATTCTTAAACTATAATTTAACAAAAAATAGAATTGCCCCATGATTGCGGAATGTCTCTTTATGTTTGAGACCTGTCCATGATTGCGGGATGTCTCTTTATGTTTGAGTCCTGTCCATGATTGCGGGATGTCTCTTTATGTTTGAGTCCTGTCCATGATTGCGGGATGTCTCTTTATGTTTGAGTCCTGTCCATGATTGCGGGATGTCTCTTTATGTCTGAGACCGGTTTACGATTGGTGGATGTCTAATATATATTTGAGACCTGTGTCGACGATTACGGGTGTCTTCGTGATTGAAAACTGTCTACGATTGCATAATTTCTATGTCTCAGATCTGTCTACGATTGCGGCATGTCTTTATAGCTCCGATCTGTCTGCGATTATGGTGTGTCTTTATGTCTTTGATCTGTCTGCGATTGCGGCGTTTTCTCGTCTCTGAAGAAAGGGTAAAAAAGCTATTACTAAACAACCATTTTGCAGTCAAGCTAGTAATTTCTCAATGACGCGGTGGGAAACTTACTCAAACCCTAATCCTAAACCACATTCTCACATTTTAAGTGTTTTAAGTCCTAACCTAAAAACACAAAGTCTGTATCCTGAATCCAAAGACTACAGACTTTTCGTCTTTTTTTCTACCCCGCCCACCCCACTCTACCAGTTTAATTACTACAGCAAGGCCCGGTCCTAGGCCACTGCAACCTATTCGGCCGCAGTAGGCCCCGCGCTATCATAGGCCCCGCTTATCTTAATGTTCACTTATTATCCTTATTAATTCCTTATCCCTACCCAAACTGGGCCTCGCGCAATCCGTTTCGCTTAATAAGCCGCATAGAGCCCCGCAATTGCTAAGACTGGCCCTGACTACAGCACACATTAAAAATGTGAAGAACAAAAAACACTCTGTCGAAAAACAGATGGTTGGTAGAGGAGATTAAGTTTAAAATATAAGTGGCAAGGGAGATTAGCCGGGTGATGAGTTATCTTGCCCCTGATCTCCGAATGTGCACATTTATCTGATACAGTTTAATCCGCTGTAGATTCAAGCTCACTTATCTACGTAAACGTCGCCACATGTGAACGGAGTGCGCCATGTTTTTGGGGCCACTCAAGAAGAAAATCCCGCATCTCGCTTGCAGATTGCACAGTTAATTATTGATCGGAAGTATCCGATGCAGCGATCCTTGCAACACTAACAAATTAAATCAAAATGACCATAAAAAGAAAGATCATTATTATTTTTAAAAAAAAACAAGCCATGCTAATGATTACTTCAGTGAAAGATTCTATAACGCCCCTTTAAAGCCCCCAAAACAATTCCAGGTTACTTCTCTTGAATGAAAAAAAATATTCTTGTAAGACATTTAATATATTTATAAGAAGCCAATTTGATGGTTAATTTTTATTTTAATTTATTAGATTGAAATTATTATAACAGTTTGATATTTTGCAGTGACATATTAGTAGATGTCAAGAGTGTGACACAATTTTGTGATGAATTATCTTGGGGTGTATGGTGTCACTCCGTGAGATTCTTGTGAAATGCTAAATTTAAATGGAAAAAATAGTTTTAAAACATTTTAAATATGTTTGAGTGGGTCTGCGTGTTTATTTGTATGCGCGCACGCTAAATCTCCAATGCACAACGTCAACCATGCCATTCTCACATTATCACACAATAACGTATTTTAAAATTTCAGCGATACCCAAGTTTCGTTTAAACCTTTACCATAAATCGACATGTATTATTGATCATCACAACTCACATACATCCATTGTCAGGTACGGCGGACTTTACAACTACATTTTAAATTAAAAGCCTTGCCCAAATACTAACATTCTTTCATGCAGTGCTTCTCAAACGTTTTAGTATTGCGGACCGGCAGGAATTTTCCACATTGCACAAGGGACCGGTGAACTATTTTCCCTGTTCTGACATGGTAGCGAAATGTCCTATTTTGGTAACTTCTGCGGACCGACATTGGATGGCCCACGGACCGGAACGCGTCCGCGAACTACCACTTTCAGAAGCACTGGTTTGGATACCTACACCTGCCAACGTGTTTCAAGATTGTTTCAAAGATATTAATGTCTGCTAACGTGTACTGCCATTTTTAAGGTTATATCTTAAACCGGACACCAACATTCTTTGGCAAGTCTTTAAAATATATGGATATCATCAACCAGATCCCAACATTCTTGAAATTATATTTATATATATATACAACAAGACACCAACATTCTTGTCATGATTTGCCTGTGATTTCTGCTCTCCCATGTCCTAACTCGTATGTTTCTGTCTCCCTTGTTTCAGCTTGTCCGGCAGGCCAGCGTGACGTCCATCGAGGAGGAGAGCCAGGGAACTGTCCACGTCAGCCTGGAGCACAACCTCGAGACCAGCATCCTCACCGTCAACCTCGTGCGCGCGCACAACCTCCTCCCACGTGACCTCTGCGGCACGGCCAACCCCTACTGCCGGCTGACCCTGCTTCCGGGTCACCGCGCGTCGGCGCAGAGCCGCATCCACAGGAAGACCTTGAACCCTGAGTTCGAGGAGGAGTTTATTTTTGAACTGACCCCCGAGGAGGTGGACGAGTCCACGCTGGAGTTGTCTTTCTTTGAGTACGACCAGTTCTCCAAGGACGAATGTGTTGGATATGTCCGGATCCCCTTGAGTCGGATGGACCTTAGCAAACAGGTGGACCTTTGGAGGTCTATAGCACCGTACGAGAAACCTAAAGATGTGAGTATGTTATTCACGCTGGGCAGGCGTACTTAAAAGAGCAAGGCAGTAGGAACTATCAGTGTCAGGCAAACCAAACCATCGGTGCTAGGAATTTCAAAAAAAGAATCTGTGCTAGACAGACAGTCTTATTAGTGCTGCGTATAAGGCACTTATCAGAACTAGGCAAAACCGCCCTTTCATTATTAGGCGAAACCACCATTTCATTGCTAACCAGATAGATCTTATCAGTGTTTGGTATACAACCTCTATCAGTGCTAGTCAGACAAACCTTTAGATTTTAGATAGACATATTTATCAGTGCTAGGCAGACAACCCTTTAGATTTTAGATAGAGACACTTATCAGTGCTAGGCAGACAACCCTTTAGATTTTAGATAGAGACACTTATCAGTGCTAGGCAGACAACCCTTTAGATTTTAGATAGACATACTTATCAGTGCTAGGCAGACAACCCTTTAGATTTTAGATAGACATACTTATCAGTGCTAGGCAGGATACAGACGCCCTTGTTGTACTGAGCACACAATTTTAAATCAGTATTACCATACAAACCTATCATTATTAGTATTACCCATACAAACCTATCTGTATTACCCATACAAACCTCTCAGTATTACCCAAACCAACCTATCAGTATTACCCATACAAACCTATCAGTATTACCCATACAAACCTCTCAGTATTACCAAAACCAACCTATCAGTATGACCCATACAAACCTATCAGTATTGCTCATACAAACCTATCAGTATTAGTATTACCCATACAAACCTATCAGTATTACCCAAACCAACCTATCAGTATTACCCATACAAACCTATCATTATTACCCATACAAACCTATCAGTCTTACCCATACAAACCTATCATTATTACCCATACAAACCTATCAGTTTTATCCATACAAACCTATCATTATTACCCATACAAACCTATCAGTATTACCCATACAAACCTATTATTATTACTCATACAAACCTATCAGTATTACCCATAAAAACCTATCAGCTATAGAAAGACTTCAGCTTGTGTGTGCCAACTGTTCAATCTAAATTTCTTTTAGACAAACTTCACTGCACTTGGCGAATCCAATATTACTAAACTGAAACGTTTGTTTGTACTAGTCATATATCCTTTTATATGTGTACTAAACATAAACAGACATCCTATAGTTGTTTTAAACTCTAAACATACAACCTATTTTTGTACTAAACAGACAACCTATGGTTTTACTAGATAGACATCCTATATTAATGCTATAGACAATCATCGTATAATTATCTATTGTCATTATCATGCACTCTCTATTGCTACCGTCATTATCATGCACTCTCTATTGCTACCGTCATTATCATGCACTCTCTATTGCTACCGTCATTATCATGCACGCTCTATTGCTACCGTCATTATCATGCAGTCTCTATTGCTACCGTCATTATCATGCACTCTCTATTGCTACCGTCATTATCATGCACGCTCTATTGCTACCGTCATTATCATGCACGCTCTATTGCTACCGTCATTATCATGCATGCTCTATTGCTACCGTCATTATCATGCACGCTCTATTGCTACCGTCATTATCATGCACGCTCTATTGCTACCGTCATTATCATGCACGCTCTATTGCTACCGTCATTATCATGCACGCTCTATTGCTACCGTCATTATCATGCACGCTCTATTGCTACCGTCATTATCATGCACGCTCTATTGCTACCGTCATTATCATGCACTCTCTATTGCTACCGTCATTATCATGCACTCTCTATTTCTATACCGTCATTATCATGCACTCTCTATTGCTACCGTCATTATCATGCACTCTCTATTGCTACCGTCATTATCATGCACTCTCTATTCCTATACCGTCATTATCATGCACTCTCTATTGCTACCGTCATTATCATGCACTCTCTATTGCTACCGTCATTATCATGCACTCTCTATTGCTACCGTCATTATCATGCACTCTCTATTGCTACCGTCATTATCATGCACTCTCTATTGCTACCGTCATTATCATGCACTCTCTATTCCTATACCGTCATTATCATGCACTCTCTATTGCTACCGTCATTATCATGCACTCTCTATTGCTACCGTCATTATCATGCTCTCTCTATTGCTACCGTCATTATCATGCACTCTCTATTGCTACCGTCATTATCATGCACTCTCTATTGCTACCGTCATTATCATGCACTCTCTATTGCTACCGTCATTATCATGCACTCTCTATTGCTACCGTCATTATCATGCACTCTCGATTGCTACTGTCATTATCATGCACTCTCTATTGCTACCGTCATTATCATGCACTCTCTATTGCTACCGTCATTATCATGCACTCTCTATTGCTACCGTCATTATCATGCACGCTCTATTGCTACCGTCATTATCATGCACTCTCTGTTGCTACCGTCATTATCATGCACTCTCCATTGCTACCGTCATTATCATGCACTCTCTATTGCTACCGTCATTATCATGCACTCTCTATTGCTACCGTCATTATCATGCACTCTCTATTGCTACCGTCATTATCATGCACGCTCTATTGCTATCGTCATTATCATGCACTCTCTATTGCTACCGTCATTATCATGCACTCTCTATTGCTATCGTCATTATCATGCACGCTCTATTGCTACCGTCATTATCATGCACGCTCTATTGCTACCGTCATTATCATGCACGCTCTATTGCTACCTTCATTATCATGCACTCTCTATTGCTACCGTCATTATCATGCACGCTCTATTGCTACCGTCATTATCATGCACGCTCTATTGCTACCGTCATTATCATGCACGCTCTATTGCTACCGTCATTATCATGCACTCTCTATTGCTACCGTCATTATCATGCACTCTCCATTGCTACCGTCATTATCATGCACTATCTATTGCTACCGTCATTATCATGCATGCTCTATTGCTACCGTCATTATCATGCACGCTCTATTGCTACCGTCATTATCATGCACGCTCTATTGCTACCGTCATTATCATGCACTCTCTATTGCTACCATCATATCATGCACTCTCTATTGCTACCGTCATTATCATGCACTCTCTATTGCTACCGTGATTATCATGCACTCTCTTTTCCTATACCGTCATTATCATTCACTCTCTATTGCTACCGTCATATCATGCACTCTCTATTGCTACCGTGATTATCATGCACTCTCTATTCCTATACCGTCATTATCATGCACTCTCTATTGCTACCGTCATATCATGCACTCTCTATTGCTACCGTCATTATCATGCACTCTCTATTGCTACCATCATATCATGCACTCTCTATTGCTACCGTCATTATCATGCACTCTCTATTGCTACCGTCATTATCATGCACTCTCTTTTCCTATACCGTCATTATCATTCACTCTCTATTGCTACCGTCATATCATGCACTCTCTATTGCTACCGTGATTATCATGCACTCTCTATTCCTATACCGTCATTATCATGCACTCTCTATTGCTACCGTCATATCATGCACTCTCTATTGCTACCGTCATATCATGCACTCTCTATTGCTACCGTCATATCATGCACTCTCTATTGCTACCGTGATTATCATGCACTCTCTATTCCTATACCGTCATTATCATGCACTCTTTATTGCTACCGTCATATCATGCACTCTCTATTGCTACCGTCATTATCATGCACTCTCTATTGCTACCGTCATTATCATGCACTCTCTATTGCTACCGTCATATCATGCACTCTCTATTGCTACCGTCATTATCATGCACTCTCTATTGCTACCGTCATTATCATGCACTCTCTATTGCTACCGTCATATCATGCACTCTCCATTGCTACCGTCATATCATGCACTCTCCATTGCTACCGTCATATCATGCACTCTCTATTGCTACCGTCATTATCATGCACTCTCTATTGCTACCGTCATTATCATGCACTCTCTATTGCTACCGTCAGTATCATGCACTCTCTATTGCTACCGTCATTATCAAGCACTCTCCATAGCTACCGTCTATAACCTGTACTCTTCATAGCTACCGCCTATAACCTGTAATCTCCATAGCTACCGTCTATAACCTGTACTCTCCATAGCTACCGTCTATAACCTGTCCGCTCTATTTCTGTTGTCTTTATTCCCCGACCGCACATATGTCAACATTGTCTACATTGACTACGTCATAAATGCCGTCTCCACACAACTAATGTTTTACGCCGTAAATTTCTCACCGACCAACAAACCAGATGACATAGTTGTTGATCAAACTCGCCAAGCCTCACAGATAACGAACCCTCTCCTGACATTTCCAGGTCCGTCCCGTTCTCGCCCGGGGCGCTCCCTTCATTTTACCGTTATCATGTAGCACCCCCCTCCCCCCCCTCCGCCGCATCACATCCCCTTTCCGATCCTATTAATTATGTGCAAATGACATGATGGGTAGAACAACTAAAGTTATGACACGTAAAAAATATACCCGGGTGTATGTGAGATCATTAGGACAGAGTAATTACTTTATCTATTGTTACATTAATATGTAATACTGCAATATACATGAACTAGTTACGTGCCTTTTATACACTTATGTATAGAACTAGTTTGTGCTGCGGCGACGTGGCGCCTGCTGCGCCCCCCTTTTTCAAAAGCCCAACTAACTTGTCCTTGTATGATAAATACGTGATATTAAAATTTCTTAAATGTACACAAAGTATTTTATAATAGTTTTATTTTTATGTCAAAAGCCCAAGTAACTTATCCTTGTATGATAAATACGAAATATTCCTGAAATGTACACAAAGTATGTATTTAATATAGGTTGTGCTGCGGCGCCCACTTTTATTTAGGGCGCCTACGGCGCCCACTTTTTTCAAAAGCCCAACAAACTTAATATCTAACTACCTTAAATGTACACAAAGTAATTTTAAATTGAGGTCACTTTTTTTTGGTAAAAAGCCCAAGTAACTGATCCTTGTATGATAAATACGAAATATTCCTGAAAATTGAACCAAGTAATTATATAATAATTTTTACAGTGCTAATCACCACACGATTTTTTAACTAATTTTAGAAAGCAGCGCACCAAATTACTGCACCAAAAAATAACTATTTGAGTCAATCAGCACTGCTTACAACGCAAAATTTTAAAAAAGCAGAGTGATGTCCCTTAGCGTTAGGCTACATAATTGAGCGTAAATATATATATGTGATTATACTCAAAAATTGAAATAATGACAGAAGTGAAGGAAAACCAGTTGAATTGAACTGATCGTACAGACTTTGGGTAGTAATCTTTAAATATCTCTATGTTACTCCCGTAATATATCAATGTGGCGTGACCATGGTGGGTCATGGCGTGGCCTCGGTGGGTCATAGCGTGACCATGGTGGGTCATGGCGTGACCATGGTTTGGTCACGGCGTGACCATGGTGGGTCATGGCGTGACCATAGTGGGTCAAGGCGTGACCATAGTTGGTTATGGCGTGACCATGGTGGGTCATGGCGTGACCATGGTGGGTCGTGGCGTGCCCATGGTGGGTCATGGCGTGACCATGGTGGGTCATGGCGTGACCATGGTGGGTCATGGCGTGACCATAGTGGGTCATGGCGTGACCATGGTGGGTCATGGTGTGACCATGGTGGGTCATGGCGTGACCATGTTTGGTCATGGTGTGACCATGGTGGGTCATGGTGTGACCATGGTGGGTCATTAAGTGACCTTGGTGGGTCATGGCGTGACCATGGTGGGTCATGGCGTGACCAGGGTGGGTCATGGCGTGCCCAGGGTGGGTCATGACGTGACCATGGTGGGTCATGACGTGACCTTGGTGGGTCATGGCGTGACCATGGTGGGTCATGTTGTGACCATGGTGGGTCATGGAGTGACCATGGTGTGTCATGGTGTGACATTAGAAGGCTCCTATGACTGCCCAGGTTCGTGTGTTAGGCACATCCATGTTACTTAGTGACATTTGTGGTTCCGTGTCTGACATTCGCAAGGCTTTGGTGCTCCCCCACCCCCCACCCTTTTTTATTACATCGTCCATTTTGAGTTTCCGTAGCATCCCAAATTTTCTTATCTACATCCTTAAGTTTTGTGTTACATTTTTATAGTTCCAACGGTTTAAGTTCGATTGTGAGGTTTAACTTTTAAAAAAAAATTTTAAGTGTCCTTTTCTCAGGCTATATTGGCGCGTGGTGTCAGTCTGCCGCAACACATGGTGTACAGAACAATCTCTATAACACAGACACGACACACACACACCTCTTGCTTATTGGCTCTTCCAGACCAGGTGTTTGTGCCAATCCTAAAACATCCTACACAACTTTGACAGCCACACACACCAATGAAATACTTACAGCTCTATGAGTTGACACAATTTTATCTTTGTAAAACCAGCTCCCACACACCCACCCCCCGCGCCCCCACCCCCACAAAAAGTGATAATATTAATGTTCGAATCTAAATTCCGTGGGCCGCAACAATTTCTGCAGTGTCATAAATCATGAATATGAACCGTCCCTGAATGTAAAAATCATTTGCTCTATCAATCACGTAAGTCTTCATATTTCTGGCCGATCGATTTGGAGGGATTTGTCTGTTAATTACCTTTAGGCCGGCGGTCCATTAGTTGCAAGCGTAGGATAAATGAGGCTCTTAAGGGAACTCTCGATGTCTTGTAATAGAATTTTACCTTCCGTCTATTGTCATACTGTGAGGATTTGTAGTGTGTGGAGCATTGAGAGAGTCATCTCCCCCTGATCGTTGAGTTGTCTTCTCAGTACTGTTTTATCTTATCCTATTTTTTTTTATCTTATCTTATCTTTACAGACGCTCCTTCTATACAGAATATTATTGCGCCCTTCACTTATCCGTGGTTTATGTCTAGTCTTGCATTTTTATTAGAGTTTTAAATAATTAAAGAGTGTTGGTGTTCATTGTTATCTCAGGAAACCGATTCGAATTCCGAATTCTTGACGGGATGATTGAGAATTTGTATGTTTGTTCTTGCATACAGAATAAGAAAAGTGTTTTATCCCTATATCAATCAGAGGGTTGCATTAGATTAAATTTGTGTTGTATTTCCAAGTTAGAATGAGTTGCCTTATGTCCAATTACTACTTTGCTCTTTGTTCTTCTATCCTCTAATATTGCAAGGTTTAATTATTCAACTAATGGTGTTACTCTTGTCAGTTTTGAATATTCTCCAGTAATGAATCTCCTAATTACTGTTAGATTTTTCTGTACAGCACTGCTCATATTTAGAAGATGGTGTCCTAAATATGTGTTACCTTTTTTTTTCTTTAAAAAGAATCTCAAATGTGTCTTTGCGTGTGTCGTATGACTTTCAATTTCGTTCAATATTTCGTCTCCACAGACGTGTGTCTAAGCAATGACGTCAACGCTCTTGTCATCTACTCCCCTGTGTTACCCTTGGTTCAGACGTCATCATGACGTCATCTCTCCCGTCTATAGAACATCTACTTTCCTCTGTTACCCTTAGTTCAGACGTCATCATGACGTCATCTCTCCAGTCTATAGAACATCTACTCCCCTGTGTTACCCTTGATTCAGACGTCATCATGACGTCATCTCTCCCGTCTATAGAACATCTACTTTCCTCTGTTACCTTTGGTTCAGACGTCATCATGACGTCATCTCTCCCGTCTATAGAACATCTACTTTCCTCTGTTACCCTTGGTTCAGACGTCATCATGACGTCATCTCTCCCGTCCATAGAACATCTACTCCCCTGTGTTACCCTTGATTCAGACGTCGTCATGACGTCATCTCTCCCGTCTATAGAACATCTACTTTCCTCTGTTACCCTTGGTTAAGACGTCATCATGACGTCATCTCTCCCGGCTATAGAACATATACTTTGCTCGGTTACCCTTGGTTAAGACGTCATCAGGACGTCATCTCTCCCGTCTATAGAACATCTACTCCCCTGTGTTACCCTTGGTTCAGAAGCCAATATGACGTCGGTTTCACGGCCTGATATCCAGGAGTTCAATTGATTTATCGGCCCTGGCGGCTATTTTAAGATCCACCGTCTTCTTGATTAAACTAAACGCCGGAGATGAGCAAGGACGTGACACACTCGTGACACACACGTGACACTTGATGACAAGCTCCTATCACGTGTCAATCTATTGTCAACATCAGTCAATTTAAATGTCATCAATGTCAATTACTTAATGTCAAAGGTCAAGTATATGGTCCCTCCAAATAGAACATTTTAAAGAAAAATTATTTAACTTAAAAATTGATTTTGAAAGAAAGAATTGTCAAGGTATAGAAAAATGAGATGTTAAAGGAAATAAGACACTAAGTTTTTTTAAAATCTTAAACAAAATAACTACCGTAAATACTCGTTCTATAGCCCGTTCGTTCATAAGCCGACCCCCCCCCCACTTTTTCCTTTAGATTTTGTCCAAAAAAGGTCGGCTTGCGAACGAGTATATACGGTAGTTTTTTTATATTATATCCCACTTTAGTTTATCTTTGATCTCTCGTGTGGAGGCATACGTTTTCAACGTGCAACTATACGTGAAATAATATGTAAAGAAACGAGGTAAAAGTTACTTTTAAATTGTTATTAAGATTGAAATTTGCTGGCATCGTACGTCATATAAATAAACATGGGAAAGGACTAACGAACGTTTGAAAAGACAGAACAAAATGCCTAATTCCCCCATTTGCTGACTCGTGATGACTTAAACAGAATCAGTCAGTTGACCTAACGGCGTCACTAATCTTACACCCCACTCATCTGACTGAAGTGACCCTTAGCCGCCAACCTTGACCTCTGTTTGAATCGCCATTTGTTGACTCCGGAAGTACTCACTTCTCGACCGATCTTAACCCCTCACCCCCTCCCTTGCTGCGTGCGTTGGCTTTCAATCTCAGGGTTTGTTTTGATATCTGGTCTTGGGGCTGGTCACAGGCACCGCTCAGACTGGGCACAGACACCAGGGGGGCATCTTTAGACAGGGCAATCGAGGGCATCTTTAGATAGAGGCAACCGATTGCTTTTTTTGTGTGTCCCATAGCCTTGTGGTCGTAGGGGGCTCTAATGTTTTCATTATAACTTTCTCGGGGCTTGATAGACCTTGGCGGCGCCCATCTCCTCTCCAGATCAGCGGAGGACTTTTTCAGCGATAGTCATTCAACATTTTATTGTGGCTTTAGCGTGTGCTAGATCCCACGCCCCTCGGCTTGTGAGGCGAGCACACTATTGACTTCTTTAGACACAGACACCAGAGGAAATATTTAAAACTATAACAAAGGATATCTTTAGACACATAGGGCATTTTAGCCACGGACTTCAGAGGGCTTATTTAAATACATATAACAAAGGGCATCTTTGGGCAGGGACAACTGACGACATTTCCTCCATCAAAGTGGAATATGAGTCCTTAAAAAACTTCTTAAATCCCCCAAAATATTTGCCTAAAAAGTCCCATCAGAAACCAAAGTTCTGCCTAAAAATTTCCCTCGGAAAAAAAGGTCAGACCTAAAACGTCCCAGCAGGAACAAAAGGTCTGCCTAAAAATTTCCCTCAGAAACAAAAGTCTACCTACAAAGTCCAATCGGAAACAAAGGGTCTGCCTAAAAATTTCCCTCAGAAACAAAAGTCTGCCTACAAAGTCCAATCGGAAACAAAAGGTCTGCCTAAAAATTTCCCTCAGAAACAAAAGTCTGCCTACAAAGTCCAATCGGAAACAAAAGTCTGCCTACAAAGTCAAATGGGAAACAAAGGTCTGCCTAAAAATTTCCCTCAGAAACAAAAGTCTGCCTACAAAGTCCAATCAGAAACAAAAGGTCTGCCTAAAAATGTCCCTCAGAAACAAAAGTCTGCCTACAAAGTCCAATCGGAAACAAAAGGTCTGCCTAAAAATTTCCCTCAGAAACAAAAGTCTGCCTACAAAGTCCAATCGGAAACAAAAGGTCTGCCTAAAAATTCCCCTTTGAAGCCTGAGAAAGTATCCACCCTTGACATGACTGTGTCTTTATGTTTCATGACCATCTCACGTGTCAGCTCTAAGCTCCGCCCCGCGCTCCCTCCATCGCCCCCGGATGACATCTGATTACATCTCTTAGCCAACACGCGACCGATCACGGGCGTCTTTGACTTCAGTTTGTTACTGGAGACATGTTAACAAACAGAACAAAATTACCACTTGTTGTTACTGTGGACATGTTAACATACAAAATAACTTTACCACTTTTGTTTACTTGGGACATGTTAACATACAAAACAACAATGCCACAGTTTGTTACTTTGGACATGTTAACATACAAAACAACCTTACCATGGTTTGTTACTGGAGACATGTTAACATACAAAATAACCATACCATGGTTTGTTATTTGGGACATATTAACATACAAAACAACCTTACCATGGTCTGTTACTTGGGACATATTAACATACAAAATAACCTTACCATGGTTTGTTACTTGGGACATGTTAACATACAAAACAACCTTACCATGGTTTGTTACTTGGGACATGTTAACATACAAAAAAAACTTACCATGGTTTGTTACTTGGGACATGTTAACATACAAAACAACCTTACCACGGTTTGTTACTTGGGACATGTTAACATACAAAACAACCTCACCATGGTTTGTTACTTGGGACATGTTAACATACAAAAAACTATACCATGGTTTGTTACTTGGGACATGTTAACATACAAAACAACCTTACCATGGTCTGTTACTTGGGACATGTTAACATACAAAAAAACCTTACAATGGTTTGTTACTTGGGACATGTTAACATACAAAACAACCTTACCACGGTTTGTTACTTGGGACATGTTAACATACAAAACAACCTTACCATGGTTTGTTACTTGGGACATGTTAACATACAAAACAACCTTACCATGGTTTGTTACTTGGGACATGTTAACATAAAACAATTTAACCTCAAAAGTCACTTGTGGTGCCCTTATAACCAAAGTCACTTGGGACGCCCTTATAACCAACGTCACTTGGAGTGCCCTTAAAACCAAAGTCACTTGAGGCACCCTTATAACCAAAGTCACTTGGGGCACCCTTATAACTAAAGTCACTTGGGGCGCCCTTATAACCAAAGTCCCTATCAACTGAAAATCAGAGAGTTTTTAAAAAGTGACGCGCGAGAACAAGTCACGCCATATCCTTCAAGTTATGAACACGCCGCCGCATTTTAACCACACCCCCCCCTCTGTTAAGTGTCTTTTGGTGAGGCTTACTTCAATAAACTCAAGCCACGCGTTGAAGTTAACAATAATTTAATAGGTGAACTTAAAACACAAACGTGAAACAAACAGGTCTATTTGCCAACGAGTTGTAAACACGGAGCAGAAATACGTCCAAATTCTCAACCCTTTATAATACGTTACCCTAGAGAGCCTAATTAAAATAACGTATCGCCACGAAACACAACATATAAACCAGACAGAAAAAGGTCAGAAATACTTACCACATACTAAGGACTAAGGACCTTTCTGTACCATCGCACAAACAAACGAACGAACTTTCTGTACTTACACACATACTAACCTCTCTTTACCTCTCTGTACCATCATACTAACGACCTCTCGGTACCATCATACTAACGACCTCTCTGTACTATCATACTAACGACCTCTCTGTACCATCATACTAACGACCTATCTGTACCATCATACTAACGACCTGTCTGTACCATCATACTAACGACCTGTCTGTACCATCATACTAACGACCTGTCTGTACCATCATACTAACAACCTGTCTGTACCATCATACTAACGACCTCTCTGTACTATCATACTAACGACCTCTCTGTACCATCATACTAACGACCTATCTGTACCATCATACTAACGACCTGTCTGTACCATCATACTAACGACCTGTCTGTACCATCATACTAACGACCTGTCTGTACCATCATACTAACGACCTGTCTGTACCATCATACTAACGACCTCTCTGTACTATCATACTAACGACCTGTCTGTACTATCATACTAACGACCTGTCTGTACTATCATACTAACGACCTATCTGTACCATCATACTAACGACTTATCTGTACCATCATACTAACGACCTCTCTGTACCATCATACTAACGACCTATCTGTACCATCATACTAACGACCTGTCTGTACCATCATACTAACGACCTGTCTGTACCATCATACTAACGACCTGTCTGTACCATCATACTAACGACCTTTCTGTACCATCATACTAACGACTTATCTGTATCATCATACTAACGACCTCTCTGTACCATCATACTAACGACCTATCTGTACCATCATACTAACGACCTGTCTGTACTATCATACTAACGACCTATCTGTACCATCATACTAACGACTTATCTGTACCATCATACTAACGACCTCTCTGTACCAACATACTAACGACCTATCTGTACAATCATACTAACGACCTGTCTGTACCATCATACTAACGACCTGTCTGTACCATCATACTAACGACCTGTCTGTACCATCATACTAACGACCTGTCTGTACCATCATACTAACGACCTGTCTGTACCATCATACTAACGACCTGTCTGTACCATCATACTAACGACCTGTCTGTACCATCATACTAACGACCTCTCTGTACCAATAAACTAACGACCTGTCTGTACCATCATACTAACGACCTGTCTGTACCATCATACTAACGACCTCTCTGTACTATCATACTAACGACCTCTCTGTACCATCATACTAACGACCTATCTGTACCATCATACTAACGACCTGTCTGTACCATCATACTAACGACCTGTCTGTACCATCATACTAACGACCTGTCTGTACCATCATACTAACGACTTATCTGTATCATCATACTAACGACCTCTCTGTACCATCATACTAACGACCTTTCTGTACCTCCTCAGCAAAGAGATCTCGGTGACGTCATGTTTTCCCTCAGCTACTTGCCCAGTGCAGAAAGGTTGACCGTGGTCATCGTCAAGGCCAGGAATCTACGTCTCCAGGATGACGTCAAGGTTGACCTCAGTAAGTTGAACTTTGACCTTTCATCGGCATCATTTCTCCCGTGATCCCCGAATATTTTAATAGATTAACGTGTTGCACTGTGTGAACTATTTCTACACCCCCTTACCCCCCGTCCCCTTCTCTACAGCTGATTTGAAACCTTAATGACAAATGTAGCACATATCACAAAGTTTCAAATAGCATCGCTCTCTACCTTATCGTATCGTAGGTGATCATGTTCAATTATGTTGTATGAAGCTCTATCACGCTTTTAAAAACTATACAGTTATGTCTGACAGTGTATATATGGTATACAATTGTATCTTAAGGATTGAATTTTTGTGTTGTTCTAACGAATTCCATCATAAGGAATCTCATTCTATCGTGTGGTATCAGATTATATCGTGTGGTATCAGATTATATCGTGTGGTATCAGATTATATCGTGTGGTATCAGATTATATCGTGTGGTATCAGATTATATCGTGTGGTATCAGATTATATCGTGTGGTATCAAATTATATCGTGTGGTATCAGATTATATCGTGTGGTATCAAATTATATCGTCTTGTATCAGATTATATCGTGTGGTATCAGATTATATCGTCTTGTATCAGATTATATCGTGTGGTATTAGATTATATCGTGTGGTATCAAATTATATCGTGTGGTATCAGATTATATCGTGTGGTATCAGATTATATCGTGTGGTATCAGATTATATCGTGTGGTATCAGATTATATCGTGTGGTATCAGATTATATCGTGTGGTATCAGATTATATCGTGTGGTATCAGATTATATCGTGTGGTATCCTTTTGGGCAGGGAGCAAACTGTAATAATTAATGGATCTAAATCTGCACCAATAAAGGTTAACTCAGGAGTTCCACAAGGAACTGTGCTAGGTCCCTTACTCTTTTTAATTTATATAAATGATTTACCCAACAACATCTCAACAGGTACAAAAGTTAGGTTATTTGCTGATGATTGTATAATCTATAGAACAATTACTAAATCAGAACAAGATAGCAAAATTTTACAAAAAGACTTAGATGAATTGATAAAATGGGAAACTAACTGGAGTATGTCTTTCCACCCAGAAAAGTGTCAACTGTTAAGAGTAACAAAGAAAAAGAAACAAATAAATTCAAAATATTACATTCATGGAAAAGAACTGACCCAAACTAAAGATGCAAAATACTTAGGAGTCTTAATAAATGAGAAACTATCATGGAATCCCCATGTCAATGAAGTTATTAAAAAATCAAACAAAACCTTAGGCTTTATAAAAAGAAACTTTAACAAACTGTAATAGAGATATAAAACTAAAATGCTACCTCACTTTGGTGAGACCTGTACTAGAATATGCATCTTCTGTATGGGACCCATCCACCAAAGAAAACATTGATAAACTAGAACAAATTCAAAAAAGAGCTGCCAGATTCATTACTGGAGAATATTCGAAACTGACAAGAATAACACCATTAGTTAAATCATTAAACCTTGAAACACTAGAGGATAGAAGAACCAAGAGCAAAGTAGTAATCATACATAAAGCAATTAATTCTAATTTAGAAATACAACACAAAGATAACTTAATACAACCCTCAGATAGACATAAGGATAAAAACACCTTTCTTATTCCGTATGCAAGAACAAACACATACAAGTTTTCCTTCTTCCCGTCCGGAATTCGGGCGTGGAATGGGTTGCCTGAAGAATCCAGGAAAACCAACACTTTATCAACATTTAAATCTCTAATAAAAATGCAGGACTAAACACAAACCATAGATAAGCGTAGGACGCAATAATCTTCTGTATAGAAGGAGCGTCTGTAAACAGATAAGATAAGGTATCAGATTATATCGTGTGGTATCAGATAATATCGTGTGGTATCAGATTATATCGTGTGGTATCAGATAATATCGTGTGGTATCAGATAATATCGTGTGGTATCAGATTATATAGTGTGGTATCAGATTATATCGTGTGGTATCAGATTATATCGTGTGGTATCAGATTCTATCGTGTGGTATCAGATTATATCGTGTGGTATCAGATTCTATCGTGTGGTATCAGATTATATCGTGTGGTATCAAATTCTGCCTTGTGAAATCATGTTCTTTCATTTAGGCACATATTATAACAGGGGTAATCGTATTGTATGAAGGTATTTCGTAATGCATCACATGACAGGTGAAAGGTGAGACTGGCCACTAAGCGAGATAGTATGGCACCGCATGACACTAAATGGGCCAGGTACATATGATAAGTGAGGGGGGGGGGTGGGTAGAATAGGCTGAACATTTAGACGACGCTCATGAAACAGTAACATTAATGGGGACTAAACAGAGACAGGGCACTCACTCCACATTCGACAGTTGACACCAAGCGGAGACTGATCATGGCGTAGATTATAGGAGACCAGGGCACGGCGTAGAGTGTCTGAGATCAGAGCAAGGCGTAGGGCGTAGAGTGTAGGAGACCAGGGCATGGCATAAGGCGTAGAGTGTAGGAGACCAGGGCATGGCGTAGGGTGTAGAGTGTAGGAGACCAGGGCATGGCGTAGGGCGTAGAGTGTAGGAGACCAGGGCATGGCGTAGGGCGTAGAGTGTAGGAGACCAGGGCATGGCATAGGGCGTAGAGTGTAGGAGACCAGGGCATGGCGTAGGGTGTAGAGTGTAGGAGACCAGGGCATGGCGTAGGGCGTAGAGTGTAGGAGACCAGGGCATGGCGTAGGGCGTAGAGTGTAGGAGACCAGGGCATGGCGTAGGGCGTAGAGTGTAGGAGACCAGGGCATGGCGTAGGGCATAGAGTGTAGGAGACCAGGGCATGGCGTATAGGGCGTAGAGTGTAGGAGACCAGGGCATGGCGTAGGGCATAGAGTGTAGGAGACCAGGGCATGGCGTAGGGTGTAGAGTGTAAGAGACCAGGGCATGGCGTAGGGCGTAGAGTGTAGAAGACCAGGGCACGGCGTAGGGCATAGAGTGTAGGAGACCAGGGCATGGCGTAGGGCGCAGAGTGTAGGAGACCAGGGCATGGCGTAGGGCGCAGAGTGTAGGAGACCAGGGCATGGCGTAGGGCGTAGAGTGTAGGAGACCAGGGCATGGCGTAGGGCGTAGAGTGTAGGAGACCAGGGCATGGAATAGAGTGCACAGGTCCCTGGTGCAATGCAGAAACTCTTGCCGGTCCCCCATATTGAAAAGTCTGAGAGGCACTGCTCTACAACACTTAGCGAAAAGAATCTGGAACTGTCAGCCAAGAACTTTATTTTAACTCCAGAAACGCTGGAACTTCCACAAAGTTCTGTTCATTCCCAAAATATAAAAATTGAAATATCAACGTCACTCTTCACTCAAAACCAAAAAAATAAATAAATAAATTATTTTTTTGGCTCTTTAACTGCATCCTTGTGTGGAATGCGGCCACTGAGAGGTTTATGCAGTCGAGACGAGACTGTAAATATTTCACACTCATCAAACCGGGACTCGGTCATTGGCTCGGGGAAAGAAGAAAAAAACGAAACAAGTATTATCCACGAGTCAATTGATGGCGAGGGTTTGTGGCCAACTCGAGGGCTGGTAGCATCAACGGGACTCGGGTGGTCAGTAAATCGGTCATCTCGTCGACACCGGGGGTCAGCGCGTCTCGAAGGGTCCGGTCAGTGGTCTGGAGAGATAACAACGATTGTGATGTAAGGACGGACATCTCGATCATCAGCACGAGCGTAAGGGGCTGGCGGGACTAGGGTTACGACATGGTGTCCGGTTGAAGTGACTTTTGGCGAGAACGAGGCCCGCCCAGCCCTGGACATGTTTATCCGGTCATTTAATAAAAACATTAGAGTGGTGATAACGAAGAAATGTTCATGAGTAACATTAACAATTTTATATCCGTCGGAAACAGAAAGCAGAATGACGTCACAGCGTCCGTCTGGCTAGAGACTCGGTGACACTTGATCGGATTAGTGTTCTTCTTTAGTCCCACCTTCGGATGGGACAGCCACTTAGAGTTGCAGATCATGGGCCGTGTCACGTTCTTACAAATCTGTATAACATCAGGAGTGAAATGTTGGCTCATTGTTTTCAACACGTTCAACACATTGGACCAATGTTCCCTTTAAGATTCGTTGGTCCGTGTGCAAAGTGAAAAAATATCGTTTGCAAAGTTGCACAGCATCCATTTTATTTTTTGCAACGTTTAAAAAAATTTGCTGCACGGTAAATCTAAACTGCTGCGTGGCATCGGTCATATATCTGCGTGAAAGGCGCAGCAATGCAGCTTAAACGGAACATTGCTTTAGACCCCAGGACCCCTCTACTGATCAGATACCATCCGTGATTTGAATTCCTCTCCCCACCACACAAACACTCACACACACACACACACACACACACACAAGAACTCACCATTAATGCCTTCAACAAAAAAAAAGATCGTGTGCCCAAACATTATTGTCAGTGAGTTGGCAGGTGACATAACCATACTGCACCTAATAGCAACCGAACAAACAGCTCTTAAAGCAACGTACCCAGGTACCACAATTACTTTGAACCAAGATTACCTTGTACCATCATTAAATAGTACCATATTACCTGTACCATCATTACCTTGTACCATCATTACCTTGTACCATCATTAACTAGTATCATATTACCTGTACCATCATTACCTTGTACCATCATTAACTGGTACCATATTACCTGTACCATCATTACCTTGTACCATAATTAACTGGTACCATATTACCTGTACCATCATTACTTTGTACATCATTAACTAGTGCCGTATTACCTGTACCATCATTACCTTGTACCATCATTAACTGGTACCGTATTACCTGTACCATCATTACCTTGTACCATCATTAACTGGTACCGTATTACCTGTACCATCATTACCTTGTACCATCATTAACTAGTGTCATATTACTTGTACCATCATTACCTTGTACCATCATTAATTAGTATCATATTACCTTACCATCATTACCTTGGACCATGATTACCTTGTACCATCATTAATTAGTATCATATTACATTACCATCATTACCTTGTACCATCATTAACTAATACCGTATTACCTTGTACCATCATTAACTAATACCGTATTACCTTGAAACAAGATTATCTATTACCAGTAACCCCGTCCACGCGCCGGCTCCCCAGATTTTTACCGCCCCTGGCATCGAGATAGCAGGGAAAAAAGGAAGTGAGATCTGGCCACCGGAAGTGAGGACTCTGATGACGGACAATAAGTCTCGTGTTGATGGCTGTCTGGGGACGCCGCGAGGGTTGCGGTGGGGGCGCCGTGTTTGTTTGCCACCACCTCAGCACAAACACTGTGGTCAGGATGAGATCGATGGCATCCGGAGGGGGCGGGGGGGGGGAGAGAGAAGCCGGTGTGGTGGTTCTCGTGGTGGAAAGATCCCGGGCCGTTGGGAAAGACGAAGAGCTTCGAGAGCCGTCCAGTGATTGTGTTGGAAGTCGTTGGAATGTGGAGGTGCCATGCTTCTCTACTCCTCCATGTTCACTATAGTCTGTGTCAGCCATTGGCAATGATCGCTATAGTCTGTGTCAGCCATTGGCAATTTTTGCAATGGTCTGTGTCAGCCATTGGCTATTTTCGCAATGGTCTGTGTCATACATTGGCAATATTCACAATGGTCTGTGTCGGCCATTGGCAATTTTTGCAATGGTCTGTGTCAGCAATTGGCAATTTTTGCAATGGTCTGTGTCAGCCATTATCAATTCTTGCAATGGTCTGTGTCAGCCATTGTCAATTTTTGCAATGGTCTGTGTCAGCCATTGTCAATTTTTTCGCAATGATCCTAGGGCGGCATTTTAATTTTTTGCGCATTGGTCGTTGCGCACAGTTATTTTAATGCAAAGTTAGTTTTTCTGTTTAGCGTGCTCGCTTGTCTTGCAAACAGAATTCTGCATGGTTAACAGTTTGAAATACCAGGTTTATTTATTGTTGTTGTTATCTTTTTATACATTTCATATGGTCCTTTTATACAGAAGAATACTGCGTCCAACGCTTATGTTGCATTTTTGATAGAGCTTTGAAAGTTGATATTTTGTTGGTTTTCCTGGTATGGTCTGGTGACCCTTGCCATGCCCAAATTCCTGACGGGGTGAAGGAGAATTTCCCTGCGTCTATGTGAGTGTTGGTTTAGAGTTTAGATGGTGGTGCATTGAATTTCCAAGTTAGAATTTGATGCCTTATGAAGTATTTCTACTTTACTTTTTGTTTTTCTATCTTCTAGTTTCTAGTGCTTCGTGGCTTATAAGATTGTGTTCACATTGCAAAGATATATCTGCTGTGTAGAGACTAGTACCAATTCCTTATGGTGAGCTAGACAATGGTCGGATTTCTTCGTTTGGGGTTACAGAATGGTCACATTTCTTTGTGAGCTGTTGAAGATTGGTCAAATTTCTGGGTGGGGAGTTTAATAATAGCCACTTATTCTTGTGTTGACTTACATACAAACAGTATAAGTCTCTTTTACTTGATGTTTTGTTGTGATGTTCACCATTGATGACGTATAATATTGACATTTGAGGTTGGTATATGAATGGAAGTTTAACAGAAACATTCAAAGTGGTGTGAGAGATAGTTAGAGAGAGAGAGAGAGAGAGAGATAGATAGACAAAGAGAGGTAAAGAGATGGAGAGAGAGAAAGAGAGGGAGAGGCGTGGAGAGAAAGAGAGAGAGCAACGCTGAGAGACAATGAGAGTGGGAGAGATAGAGATGGAGAGAGCGAAGAAGAGAGGGAGAGGGACAAAGAGGGTGAGAGAGACAACGAGATGGAGAAGAGACGAAGAGAGATAGTTAGAGAGAGAGAGAGAGAGAGAATGGGAAAGGGTGAGAGAGCGACAAAGAGAAGGAGAGAAACAAATAGATGCTGAGAGAGAGAGAGAGAGAGACAGAGAGAGAGAGACAGAGAGAGAGAGACAGAGAGAGAGAGACAGAGAGAGAGAGACAGAGAGAGAGACACACAGAAAGAGAGAGAGACAGCGAGAGTGAGAGACAGAGAGAGAGGGAGAGAGAGACAGAGAGAGAGGGAGAGAGAGAAAGAGACAGAGAGAGAGAGAGACAGAGAGAGAGACAGAGAGAGAGAGAGAGAGAGAGAGATAGAGAGAGAGAGAGAGAGAGAGAGAGGATAATTGAAGTTTTCGGTCTAAGGGTAAAATAGTTTTTTCGTCTCACGGGAGCAACAAGGGACATAACTCACACAGCCGCGAGAGGAGATAAATGAGTTGAGATCGCCGTGTGAGTTGTTGCACCAAGAAGCGCGGAGGTATCCAGAATCCGTTGATCTCTCCTCGTCACGGGGATTCTCAACCGCGGCGAGCCTGGTCACGGTTGTCATCTCATCCCCCCCCACTCACCCCCACCCCCCACAAACCGCCCACTACCAGATATAAACCCCAAGCTTAAGTTCAAAATGTTGGCAAGTGTATAAATAATTGTACGGCCGCAACCCCGTCACCCGTAGCCAATGACGTCACGCAATTACGATGTGTTTAAAATTTGGGGTACGTCTCAACAAAACATAATACGCCTGGCGGTGTCAGATACACGATCGACGTAACCAACACATAGCGATGGCGGGCGGCTAGAAGTAGTCCAGGCAATCCTTGCTCTGGGGCAGTGGCGGATTTAGCTATAGGGCAGGGGGGTCGGCTTGCCCCCCCCCCACGCCCCTGTTGGGTCTATAATGGCGCCCCCCTATAGACGCCCTCGAGGAACACTAAAAAGTTGTCATTAGAGCAGAAAAAAATATTGCTAATACTAAACACAAAACTTCTGATCAACAACATGCTGCAATACGACAGCATTGGCTTGCTAAATATCGTATTTCAAATGATGAAACTGTTATATCTGACTTGATAGTCAGGTGCGTCGCCAAAGGGAAAAGAATAAATAAGTATTGAAACTGATGATAGACGTGAGGTTTGTCATTCAAAGTACACAGAGAATATGACAGTTGTAGATATACTGGGCAGTTGTAGATATACTTGAAATTTTCGTGAGTTGTTATCTTTATTACCCAAATATGATTCCACTTTGGACAGTCATCGAAAGTTTGAAAAGAAAAATGAACTTTATTTAAGTAAAGATGTGCAAAATGATTTAATTCAATAACTCGCATCTGATATATCAGTGACAATTGATAAAGAAGTTAAGTCTGCACAATTCTTTTCTTTAATTATTGATTCAACCATTGATATATCAAGAATTAATAAGATGTCAGTTTCTTTACGTTCAGTTTTACGTTCAGTTCCACTTAGTGTTGAAATATTTATAGGCTTTTAAATTTCGGTAAACAGCAATGCTGTCGCATTTTTAAAGAAAATTTTAACGGAACTACAGAAGCGAAACATTGATATCACACCCTGTCAAGGGAATCTGTGATGTCTGGAATTAAGAGTGGCCTTCAAACTCAAATAAAGACATTTTCAGCCAATGCGTTCTATGTTCATTTTTGTGACCATGCTTTGAGTTGAGTTACAAACGAAGTAATGTCTTTAAACAGTGATGTACAGTTGTTTTTCGGCACAGCTGAAAAGTTGTATGCATTCCTTACGTCTAGTTTACCACTTCTACACACTCTTAAAGAATATCATAAATCTCAATATGAATCAACATTAGATACTCTGAAACGACTTTCTGATACAAGATGGGCAAGCTGTAAGCATGCAGTTGGTGCAGTTGTTGGGTCATTCTCTGCTATTCTATCCACACGTGAAGATATACATTCAAGGGACTCAACAGAATATAAAGGAAGTGTCACAGCAGAAGCTATGGGACTATATGTTTTAATAACAACATATTATTTTGTTTTTCTTATGCTATTTGAAGTATTTGTACAAAAAGTTGTTTGATAATATCTTTGTGTTATCAAACTACTTGCAACGCAAGGACACTCACATTGCATTTGAAAAAAAATTGATCGATGTTGGAAGAAATAACTTTGTTGAAATGAGAATTGGCGAAGTTTTTGAAATTCTGAATGTAGATGTCAAATAATTTATTAACGACAATTATCCAAACTAGATGTGAAAACAGACTTTAAAGAAACGTGAATTAATTTTCAAAACAGAAAAGTATGGCAGGCGAACTAAGCAGAGATGAAAGGGCTTATCATCCAACTACAAGCTTTAAATTTAAAACGTACTTCTTAGATACACTTGTAACACAAATAGATCATCGATTTAATTACTTTCGGAGAACATTTTATATTGTATTAATTGTATTGATCCATCATAAATGTCGGAAGAAAATAAATATTATTTTAGAAGTTTATGCGAAATTTACAAACACGACATTAACCTAGAAGAAGCAATCGTAGAATATGATACCTTCAAAGATTTGTATGCATACATATGTCCATCACTATCTAGTGAACTACAAATTAAAGAGGTTCTACCATTCTTGACTGAAAAACAAATGGCATCAGGTCTCCCCAATTTGTCAATACTCTATAAAATATACTTGAATCTTCCAGTTAGCAGTGCTACTGCTGAAGGAAGTTTCAGTAGATTGAAAATCATCAATAATTATTTGCGCTCTACAATGACAAACGAACGTCTGTCTGGATTGGCATTAATTTCAATTAAACGTGATCTAGCTGAGAACGTTGACTTTGAATCAACAATAAATCGTTTTGCTTCAATGAAATCACATAGAAAGCAATTTATATTGGGCTCAGGCCTTTATTTAAATTCGCATGAACTAACTTTCATTTTTAGATCAATACATATACTATTGAAACAAATTTACGTTACTATTTTGAAAACATTGTTGATTCTGTGTGACTTATTCGATGATTTAGAAAATTTACTAAATTAGTATGCTAATAATTAGTATTTACGCAATGCTCGGATATTAGTAAAATTTGGCAGCGCCCCCTGAAATTCTCCTGCCCCCCCCCCACGCAGACAAATCTAGATCCGCCACTGCTCTGGGGTTTAACTGTTTTATCCAAAACAAAGGCCATTAGAGGTAGCCAGCGCAGTCCAAACTTCAGGGTTTAAATTACCACATCAATAGCGACTAGAAATGAACTACAAAGCAATTGTGGCAAGTACTGGCAAGGTGGTTCGTAAAATTTCTATCAACTAAAATTACTTGGTCAAACATGCATTGAAGCGATGCGCTTGGCGAGAAAATCCTAATAGCACATTTGAACAAAGTGTGTGTGCGTGCGTGTGTGTGTATGCGTGTGTGTATGGGTGAGTGTGTGTGTGTGTGCGCGCGCGTGTGTGTGTGTTTGTGTGTGTGTTTTTGTCTGTGTGTGTTTGTGTGTGTGTTTTTGTTTGTGTGTGGGAAGTAACCGTGCTACTTTTCGAGGGAGGAGTTACAGCCCGTGGCTGATGAATGCGACACAATCATTAGTAGGCCACAGGTCAACGCAACCGCTGATTTAAAGCTTAAACCTAGCATTTAATCCACGGATTAAGTCAACACGTGCCGGTGCCCGCCCATCGCCTCACCGGGAGCCCTGGTTGGTGATTAGTGAACAACTCGCGCGATCACATTTAACGCCGCAGTGAGCTAAGCTTGGCTTATCTCTTCGCCTTGTATTGACAGAACGAGATGTATATTGTATGTAAAGGGTGGTGTAGATTGTATGTAAAGGGTGGTGTAGATTGTATGTAAAGGGGTGGTGTAGATTGTATGTAAAGGGTGGTGTAGATTGTATGTAAAGGGTGGTGTATATTGTATGTAAGGGGTGGTGTAGATTGTATGTAAAGGGTGGTGTAGATTGTATGTAAAGGGTGGTGTAGATTGTATGTAAAGGGTGGTGTAGATTGTATGTAAGGGGTGGTGTAGATTGTATGTAAAGGGTGGTGTAGATTGTATGTAACGGGTGGTGTAGATTGTATGTAAAAGGTGGTGTAGATTGTATGTAAAGGGGTGGTGTAGATTGTATGTAAAGGGTGGTGTAGATTGTATGTAAAGGGTGGTGTAGATTGTATGTAAAGGGTGGTGTAGATTGTATGTAAAGGGTGGTGTAGATGTTATGTAAGGGGTGGTATACAGTAGTGCAAGGTGCAAGGTGAAGTTGGAAGGGGAAGGCTGCAAGAATGGGGGATGAAAGAATGTGGATGCAAGAATGTTGATGCAAGAATGGTTAGGTACAAGGGGATGAACTATTGTGCAAAAGTAAGTGGCGATGATGCTAGAAAGGAAGACTGTTTATTTTATCATGAAACTGGTGATACATTTAACAAACACGGTGTGTGTTTTGTTGTGTTTAGGATATTCGATTTAGTTAGAGTCAATTTGTGGTATTGAATACTCCTGTGTTTTATAATGTATTTGATATCGATTTTACGGCCTCTCTGAAACTGTCAAAAATATAATCAACAGAATGTTATTTACTTTCTGATATATTTTTTGAGAGCTCGAATATCGCATCTCAGTCTTTGTGATTTCCGGAGACCGCCTTGAAAATGTCGCTATTTGTTTATTCTCTTTCAGGACGTTTTACAAAATCATACCGAATTTACCAAAGAATTGTTACAAGTGGTTATCTTTGAAAGAATATAATTATACGACATCTATACTAGAAACGCGACAATGATAGGGTTCAAGGCTATTCTGAGAAACTGAAGATATTCTCTGGTAGCCGCGGCTTAGAGAGGTCTATCTAAACAACGTCGCGATATTAGCATAGCTAGTGGGTCGCGGTGTTAGATGCGGACCGCTCCAAGTGAAACCAACCCAAGCTACGCCACTGGATGGGTGTCGAGACAGTGTTTTGTGACAGGGCGTATCCAAACAACACCATGACAGCCATAGTAGCAATGGCGTAACTAGGGAGTTCTGGGGGGGGGTACATAGCACCCCAGGTGAACCAACACCAGCTACGCCACTGGAGGTTTCATGAAATGATTGAAGAAGTTGTGTATTCGGTTATTCCAGGAAATCCGATTTTTAAGATTTGCAGTCTTCCGTTCGTGTATTGAAAAGTCAAACGTCACTTCCGGAAACGTGAATATCGAATTGATGCACTGGTGTCTATTATGTGCCAGTCTGGATTGAAATCTAACTGTCATACAATCTAGATATTTAAACGCATTGTCCCATAGTCTAGATACCCTAAACGAATAGTCCTACAGTCTAGATCTTTAAACGAATTGTCCTACAGCTTAGATATTTAAACGAATAGTCCCACAGTCTAGATATTTAAACGAATAATCCAATAGTCTATATATTTAAACGAATAGTCCCACAGTCTAGATATTTAAACGAATAGTCCCACAGTCTAGATATTTTAACGAATAGTCCCACAGTCTAGATATTTAAACGAATAGTCCCATAGTCTATATATTTCAACGAATAATCCAATAGTCTATATATTTAAACGAATAGTCCCACAGTCTAGATATTTAAACGAATAGTCCCACAGTCTAGATATTTTAACGAATAGTCCCACAGTCTAGATATTTAAACGAATAGTCCCATAGTCTATATATTTCAACGAATAAGGATAAAAACACCTTCCTTATTCCGTATGCAAGAACAAACACATACAAGTTTTCCTTCTTCCCGTCCGGAATTCGGGCGTGGAATGGGTTGCCTAAAGAATCCAGGAAAACCAACACTTTATCAGCATTTAAATCTCTAATAAAAATGCAGGACTAAACACAAACCATAGATAAGCGTAGGACGCAATAATCTTCTGTATAGAAGGAGCGTCTGTAAACAGATAAGATAAGATAAGATAAGATAATAGTCCCATAGTCTATAAATTTAAACGAATAGTCCCACAGTCTAGATATTTAAACGAATAGTCCCACAGTCTAGATATTTAAACGAATAGTCCCACAGTCTATATATTTAAACGAATAGTCCCACAGTCTAGATATTTAAACGAATAGTCCCACAGTCTAGATATTTAAACGAATAGTCCCACAGTCTAGATATTTAAACGAATAGTCCCACAGTCTAGATATTTAAACGAATAGTCCCACAGTCTAGATATTTAAACGAATAGTCCCACAGTCTAGATATTTAAACGAATAGTCCCACAGTCTATATATTTAAACGAATAGTCCCATAGTTTATATATTTAAACGAATAGTCCCATAGTCTATATATTTCAACGAATAGTCCCATAGTCTATAAATTTAAACGAATAGTCCCACAGTCTAGATCTTTAAACGAATAATCCCATAGTCTATATATTTAAACGAATAGTCCCATAGTCTATATATTTAAACGAATAGTCCCATAGTCTATATATTTAAACGAATAGTCCCACAGTATATATTTAAACGAATAGTCCCATAGTCTATATATTTAAACGAATAGTCCCATAGTCTATATATTTAAACGAATAGTCCCACAGTATATATTTAAACGAATAGTCCCATAGTCTATATATTTAAACGAATAGTCCCATAGTCTATATATTTAAACGAATTATCCTATAGTATAGATATTTAAACGAATTGTCCTAGAGTCTAGACTCTAGAGATATGTGGGGATTGCGTAAGGGTGGCCCAAGGTGGGGTGCAATTGAAAAATCAATCGGACGGTCTAACTGGTCATGTAAAGAGAGTATAAGTTCATTCGACCAATAAAGACCAATTAAATAGTCATAGTCGGTATCTCGGTCAGAGATTTTTTAGTTCAAACCTGACGAATCTTAATTATTTATAACTGCATTCTTGACATTGACAAGACGAGAAACTGTATTTACCAGTGTTTGATATATTATATATCTATATATATATATATCTATATATATATATATATATATATTAATCTGGCAAGGCAAACAAAAAGGCGGGGTTTCTTTGTTTATTTCGTTATTATTTGTTTTCTTGTTGAGGCTCTGAGAAAATCGATCCGTGTTTTCTCTTTTCAAGTCTACACGAGTTCAATAAAGAAAGAACACTTACATCTGGCACAATATGCACCGTTTCATCTTGACCAGATTTTTTTTTCCTCAGCCAATACAAAAGCCCATTGATGGATGCTTTGACTTTTCCAGACTTTTCTCCCGCCATTAAAGCCAAAGAGGCATCATTGATTTTTTTTCTTTCTTGTTTTTTTTCTTTCTCAATGGACAGAGATCTCAATACATTTCAAAGAATAATTTTTCACTTTTCTTGTCTCTTTTACTCTTCTTGACATCGGCCCTTCTCCCGGTGACGTCATACAACGGCCCTTGTGACAGCCATTTACCCACAATCCCAGACACCGTGGAATTGAAAGGATCTCGGGGGGGGGGTGGAGGTCACCGCGTACATAGCGTTCAATGGGGCGTTCGCGTCTTTCGTTGTTATTCTCCCTTTAGTTGGTTCTTTCCAACAACCCTCTGACTCACTGTCTTTCTATAACAATTCTCTCCCTTTATTTTCCCACTGTCTAGCTTTCTGATCTCCTCTCTTTCTTTAACCATTCTCTCCTCTTACGCACATTCAGAAAACTATAGTAATTATCCTCTATTTCCTTTTGTTCTTTTTATCATTAGGTCAATTTATTGCTTTTGTTCTCTCTCTCTCTCTCTCTCTCTCTCTCTCTCTCTCTCTCTCTCTCTCTCTCTCTCTCTCTCTCTCTCTGTCTGTCTCATGTTATCTCTATATATCTCTCTAGCGCGTTTCCATCTACGTCATCTTTATTTCCCAGAAGTAACTTTCAAAGAGATGTCTTTGTATCATGATAAAATCCTGTCTGGCAGTGAAACCCTATCCCCTAACCCTTTACACGATTTTCAATCATTTACTGTGATGGCTTTTCAAACATGTGCTTTGATGGCTTTTCAAAAATGTACTTTGATGGCTTTTCAACTGAGCAATTTGATGGCTTTTCAACCATGTACTTTGATGGCTTTTCAAAAATGTACGTTGACGGCTTTTCAACTGAGCAATTTGATGGCTTTTCAACCATGTACTTTTATGGCTTTTCATCCATGTACTTTGATGGCTTTTCCTCTAATCGACTATCGATGGCGTCTGTCTGTTCAGTTTGCTTTTATCTCGACGTTATTTAGAATTGAACCAACTTCTTTCTTTGTTTCGTGGGGCGCTGCAACCACATACCAACTTCTTTCTTTGTTTCGTGGGGCGCTGCAACCACATTTGATCCAAAGGGCGTAGGCGTAGTGTGGGGGTAGGGTGACCAAAGTAAGACGCAGCAACTTATCGTTTCCGAAAATACAGAGACTGAAAAAGTAAGGAGCCCACTTTGTGATCCGCCTATGTCTATTGCCTTGCACCAAACGTAACTGAAAAGTTTTTTAAGCCATCCCCCCCCCCTTTTTTTTTCCCCAATTAAAAAAAGTTTAAAATTTAAAAAATATGTTTAAAAAGACATGCACCCTAGATTTTAGTACCCAGACACCTTCTTTCAATTATCCTTTTTATCCGGTAGCTATGAATTTCTGCTTATAGAACTGTAGATTTTAAGTATATATTAAAGTAGTTCTTATATTAGGTCTCAGATGTGTTCTTAAAGTGCACAATATATTGGACAGAGAGATCTCATAGTTATATTATAGTAGGTCATATAGTAGTCTAATGGTATAGCTGAACTGTAGTAAATTCTATAATAGGACTCACAGAAGACGTAGTTCTTATGGTGATACCATTGCATTGACAAGTAGCTGTAATAGTGTTACAATAGCTCTGACAAGTAGGTCTCGTGGTGTTACAATTGCTTTGAGAAATAGGTCACGTAACGCTACTATAGCTATTACAAGTAGATCTTATAGTATTACAATTGCTATTACAAGTAGATCTTATAGTATTGCAATTGCTATTACAAGTAGATCTTATAGTATTACAATTACTATTACAAGTAGATCTTATAGTATTACAATTGCTATTACAAGTAGATCTTATAGTATTACAATTGCTATTACAAGTAGATCTTATAGTATTACAATTGCTATTACAAGTAGATCTTATAGTATTACAATTGCTATTACAAGTAGAACTTATAGTATTACAATTGCTATTACAAGTAGATCTTATAGTATTGCAATTGCTATTACAAGTAGATCTTATAGTATTACAATTGCTATTACAAGTAGATCTTACAGTATTACAATTGCTATTACAAGTATATCTTATAGTATTACAATTGCTATGACAAATATATCTTATAGTATTACAATTGCTATGACAAGTAGATCTCATAGCATTACGATTGCTACGACAAGTAGATCTTAAAATATGACTATTGCCATGACGTCATCCCCCCTCTGTCTCACCACCCCGTGTCTTACATTGCAGACACGTTCATCAAAGTCTGCCTCACGTCCGGCCACAAGAAGATCAAGAAGAAGAAGACGTCCACAGCCCACGGCACCAACTCGCCGACCTGGAACGAGGCCCTGGTCTTCAGCGTCCACCGCGAGAACCTCAAGCTGATCGGCCTGGAGGTGGCAGCCTACCACGACAACAAGATCGGGGTCGACGAGTGCATCGGACGTGTCCGCCTGGCCCCGGACTCCGAGGACGGCGTGCATTGCCAGGAACTCCTCAAAGAGAAAAACATGCCTGCCAGGTGGTACTGCTTGAATCCGTGAAAAAAGGGGGGGGGGTAATTTTTTTAAATTTTTTGGGAGGGGGTGGTGGTGGAGAGAAAGAGGGAGAGGAGGAGTTATTGACTGAATCAACATTTCAAAATGGTGGACGGTGTAACTGAGTGTAACCATTTTACTTGAGGACTTTCAACCCCATACTTTAAAGTTATCTTTGCTTATGTTTTTAAATCTAAATTTGTATTTTTATATTGTATGTGCGGAACAAAATATGAATTGTGTCATTGTTTTCATTATGCATATTTTTTTAATAATTTTTTTTTAAATTTTAATTCTACTATTATTTTTTAATTATTTTTTAACTTTTTAGTATTTTTATTATTTGTAATTTAATTTTTTTTAAAATTATTTCTATTATATATATTTTGTTTTTGTTTTGTTTTTGTTGCCTAAAATTCAAGTAAAAATATACAGCTGCTTAACACTAGGGCTGTACCGGATTCAAATTTTGGCCGGATTTATGCAGTGAGATCCGGCCGCAGCCGGATTTGAAAAAAAATTGCCAGATTCTGGATTAGCCGGAGCCGAAATGCGGTACACCCCTACTTGCTACACACTTTTATTTTACTTTTTAAGACTTTGACTTATAACTTATAAGTCAACTGACAGAATACTTTTCTTGCGTTATTTTTTTAATAAAGTAGGAAGGGAATTCACTGTATAAATATTTTTTATAATTAAGCATATCCGAGTTAATGTCCCTGTTTAATACATTTTGTTGTTTTGTTTTTCTTTTTATAATTAATTAATTCTTTTTATTTATACCAGTTAATACATTTTCTTAAGGAAATTTTACGACATCACTAATTGAAGTCACTTCTAACCTAAATTTTGTTAGACTTGGCATGAGATCTTTGATTATTTGGTTGGTTGTATGTTGTAATTGTTGCTGTTGTTCTAAAAACAAGTGGAAATAACTCTGAAATAAAACACCCTAATGAAGCTACATGTTTACATCCCCTTGAGGATCAGAATTCTCAACGACCACGTCACATTACTGATGACGAAATTATCGTCTGCAGTGTTATCCGGGCTCAGAGACTTCCCTGACACCCTGCTCAACTGGCGCGTCATGGAGAAGGCACGCCACTGACACCCTGCTCTACTCGCGTGTCATGGAGTGGGCACGCCACTGACACCCTGCTCTACTCGCGTGTCATGGAGTGGGCATGCCACTGACACCCTGCTCTACTCGCGTGTCATGGAGTGGGCACGCCACTAACACCCTGGTCTACTCGCGTGTCATTGAGTGGGCAGGCCACTAACACACCGCTCAACTCACGTGTCATGACACGCCCCTGAGTCCTTGCTCAACTCACGCGCCATTGAGTGGACTTTTGAATAAAAATAAGAGTTTATCATGTGTCCGTAGTGTAAATACAATTGTATTTTTACCACATGAAATGTCTATTGTATCCCATGAAGTGTCTCTCAGATCAAAGTAAATGTCAATGAAATGTTTTCAAATATCTGTTATTTTAAAGTCAAATATCCAGGATATCAGTGCAAATGGTTTCAATGGCGTGAATGGAATATCCATTGGATGATTTCGAACATGTGTTGTTGTCTAGCTGACTGCACTGTGTGAGATGACAATTCCCTGTGTGTTCGTTGGATGATATGCAAAGGTGACCTGTGTTATACGAGAATTGTCCCTGTACTGCTAGGACCGTGTGCCAAAGATGACCTGTGTTATACGAGAATTGTCCGTGTACTGCTAGGACCGTGTGACAAAGATGACATGTGTTATACGAGAATTGTCCGTGTACTGCTAGGACCGTGTGCCAAAGATGACCTGTGTTATACGAGAATTGTCCGTGTACTGCTAGGACCGTGTGCCAAAGATGACCTGTGTTATACGAGAATTGTCCGTGTACTGCTAGGACCGTGTGCCAAAGATGACCTGTGTTATACGAGAATTGTCCGTGTACTGCTAGGACCGTGTGCCAAAGATGACCTGTGTTATACGAGATTAGCCCGTGTACTGCTAGGACCGTGAGCCAACAGTTCCTTAAATCGGGGATGCGCTTAAAATTAAAAACAGAACATAATCCACTGTGAGAGGTGAGAGAAACGTTAAGAGTTGAGCCACACGTCCACAACCAGCCACACAGACGAGTTGAGCCACACGTCCACAACCAGCCACACAGACGAGTTGAGCCACACATCAACAACCAGCCACACAGACGAGTTGAGCCACACGTCCACAACCAGCCACACAGACGAGTTGAGCCACACGTCAACAACCAGCCACACAGACGAGTTGAGCCACACGTCCACAACCAGCCACACAGACGAGTTGAGCCACACGTCCACAACCAGCCACACATACGAGTTGAGCCACACGTCCACAACCAGCCACACAGACGAGTTGAGCCACACGTGCACAACCAGCCACACAGACGAGTTGAGCCACACGTCCACAACCAGCCACACGGACGAGTTGAGCCACACGTCCAACACCAGCCACACGGACGAGTTGAGCCACACGTCCACAACCAGCCACACAGACGAGTTGAGCCACACGTCCACAACCAGCCACACAGACGAGTTGAGCCACACGTCCACAACCAGCCACACAGACGAGTTGAGCCACACATCAACAACCAGCCACACAGACGAGTTGAGCCACACGTCCACAACCAGCCACACAGACGAGTTGAGCCACACGTCAACAACCAGCCACACAGACGAGTTGAGCCACACGTCCACAACCAGCCACACAGACGAGTTGAGCCACACGTCCACAACCAGCCACACAGACGAGTTGAGCCACAAGCACACAAAACAAACTGAAACGACGCTTACCTCCACACCAATTAGTTAGCCGCAGACTGGACACCGGTCATGATGTGTTGAGTGTATAGGCGGACAAAAAAAACAACTTTCTCCCTTGATACCATTGGGTGTGAACAAATTGTGTGTATGTGTGTGAGCGGTCGCACGGCTGTATGTGTAGCGAGTTTGAAAGAAGTGCGTGTAAACTTGGTGCGAATTCCGGTAATGAGACTTAGCGAGATGAATTTACATGTAACAGGAACTGACGTTATAATGGTGGTGGTTTTTGGGAGGGGGGGGGAGTCGGGAGTGATGTAAATGTAAGGGGGGAAAAACAGTCCGGAAATCACATCATAAATGTATCACGGTGCGTTTCGGGGTTGGAGATGTAAGCCCCGCCCATACCCCAACCCCTTCCTCAAATCCTGGCATACATGTTTTTTTTGTTGTTGTTTTTTTAAAATTATTATTATCAAATTTAATAAATGTAATCAACGGTTTTATGTCGGCCATCATGAAATGTCAGGGGAAGTGCTCAGGCCCCTCGATGGCAGCTCGTCCCAGATGATATAAAAACACAACACGAGCTTTTAGGCAATCAATGGGCGGGGGGGGGATTCTGGGTTTGTAAAGGCAAGCGATTGTTCATTGACGTCACTCACATGTTAAATCAAAAGCCTTTTGACGTTGGGCAGACTAGGCCCTCTTGTTTGAGAGGAGGCAAATGACCACTCTCTTGTGGACACACAATGACCACTTTCTTGTGGACACGCAATGACCACTCTCTTGTGGACACGCAATGACCACTCTCTTGTGGACACACAATGACCACTTTCTTGTGGACTAACAATGACCACTTTCTTGTGGACACGCAATGGCCACTTTCTTGTGGACACACAATGACCACTTTCTTGTGGACACGCAATGATCACTTTCTTGTGGACACGCAATGACCTCTTTCTTGTGGACACGCAATTACCACTTTCTTGTGGACACACAATGACCACTTTCTTGTGGACACGCAATGACCTTTCTCTTGTGGACACACCATGACCACTCTCCTGTGGACACGCAATGACCTCTTTCTTGTGGACACACAATGACATCACTCTTGTGGACACACAATGACCTTACTCTTGTGGACACACAATGACCACTCTCCTGTTGACACGCAATGACCCCTTTCTTGTGAAGACGCAATGACCATTTTCTTGTGTACACGCAATGACCACTTTCTTGTGGACACGCAATGACCACTCACTTGAGGGCACGCAATGACCACTTTCTTGTGGACACACAATGACCACTTTCTTGTGGACACGCAATGATCACTCACTTGAGGGCACGCAATGATCACTCAAATGAGGGCACGCAATGATCACTCACTTGATGGCACGCAATGATCACTCACTTGTAGTCAGACTGGGGCATCTTGCCTGTACATGAAAAAGTATTAAACTCATACATACATAGCGTCGCTTATTAAACACACTTGAATGTCCGGAGTCATTGTGGAAAATGATACGATTTAAAAAAAATATTTTTCTATAAGTTTTAAATTTATTGAGTATTAGAGGAACAATAAAAGAAACATACAACTAATTTTCACGACAATAAAATCTTATGAATCACTGTAAATTAAAGCGCATCGCTTACCCATCATCAAACCACCGCTCGCTATCACCAAAATATAACACTTTCCCATTACTACCTCCACACACACATTATACCTACATCAATCCATAATCAAACCCCAAATACCTTACACACCATACATCACACTCTCTCAACATCATCTAAACACACACATCACCCAATACCAACACCCCAACACCCCCACCATCCTTCCCCATCTATACATCACACTATACCACCATACTATCATAAAACCACACACACCCCAATCACCATAAATTACTATCTATAATCTATTCACAAATAACTACCTATATATCCCCTAAATTATCACCAAACCAATTATTAAACTTAATCCACAAAAACCCCCCATAATCTATTATAAATTATTGGTTATTTTATTACCAACTGTCTAAATTAAAGGATTTTTTTGTTATTCCCTATCTACTAAAACTTCTCTATTGTCCGTTCAAATTGGGTGTTTCAAGAGTTAAAGTGTAAACATTCTGGCGTTAGAGTACAGTCTGTATAAAGTACGGAACACCCCCCCCCCTATTAACCGGAGGTATGAGGGTGGCAAGCCGGAGGCAAGAGTTCAGCAGTTAGTAAGGAGAGTGGAAACAGAGAGAGTGTGAGAAAAAAAGAAAAAGTGAGGAAAGTGATAGATTAAGGAAAGAGAAAAAGTGTAGAGAGAAATTGAGGAAAGAGAGCGTGAGGAGAGAGAGTAAGGAAAGAGAAAAAGTGAGGAAAGAGATAAAGATATAATACAGAGAGAGATTGGGAAAACAGTGATCAATCGAGGATTTCGTTTACGTTGTTTTAATGTTTTAACGTGTAGCTAGACTAGCGTTGTTTGATGTGACCATTATTTTCTGTTTACGTCGGGACGCGGTTTCAAAAATTTCTTGATGTATTTCTCCCCACCCCACCCCATTTTCCCCCACAACCTCTCTAAACAAACTCCATCCAATCGTCTCCCCTTTACTTACTGTAACTCCGGACAGGACTTGCGAATTGTTAAATTTTCCACAGTGAATGCCGCTGGCACTTGTTGGTTTGAGTGAGGTTGAGCAGACCAGGGCCCCGCGGTTTGAGTGAGAGTGAGCATACCGGGCACCATGGTTTGAGTGAGGGTAACCAGGCCGGGGCCCCGCGGTTTGAGTGAGGGTGACCAGGCCGGCGTCCCGCGTGGACTGTTGTGCCACTGATGATGATGATTGTACAGTTGAGGCATGGAACTGCACTCTGTGGGTTTCAACATAAAAGAATATCATTTTATGGTGTCGGCGTGATCTTATTCTGTCTAATGAAGAGGGTGACCATTCCACATATAACAATGCTAGTTGGAGACGTTAACTCTATAGAGAACTTTATTTTGACAATCAGCTTGAACTAAACAGCTCACGAGTTACATGAGAACAATGTACAGAATGTGACAACGCAAATTGTATCATAGTGCGACATGCCAAATTGTACGAAAATTTGATTTTATCACGATGTGACAAACCAAATTGTATGACACTGTGACAACCCACATTATATCACAATGTGACAGCCCAAACTATATCTCAAATGTGACAACCAAAATTTTATCACAATATGACAACCTAAATTATATCATAATGTGACGATCCAAATTCTATCCACAATGTCACAACCCACACTGTATAGCAATGTGACAACCAAAATTATATAACAATGTGACGATCCAAATTCTATCCACAATGTCACAACCCACATTGTATAACAATGTGACAACCAAAAGTATATCACAATGTGACATTCCAAATTCTATCCACAATGTCACAACCCTCATTGTATAACAATGTGACAACCAAAATTATATCACAATGTGAGAACCAAAATTATATCACAATGTGACAACCAAAATTATATCACAATGTGACAATACAAAGGCATAACAATGCTGAAAAGCAATGTATTTATATTTTTGTTTGTGTGGAGGGGAGGGGGCAGTTTCACAGTTCTTATAGATACAAATGACATGACGTCAAGACAAATGAAATAAAATGTTTTGGGTGGTGATGGATGGGGTGGGGGGGATCGGTCTACCAGTGGAAGTACAGTAACATACAACCGTCTGTATCAAGTGGATCACTCGGCTGACGGGCCAGTGACTCGGGGGTCTAAAAAGGAAATGACGTCAGATGTAGGTCAATCGAGTGGAGAGTGGATTTCTGACCACCAATATTCTTCGTTTGCCGGACATTGTTTGGCTTAATCGGTTCCGGTCAAGAGAGGTTGAAATTATTTTCAAACACAAACGCTCTGCCTTCTCTTCCCCTGGCAGCAGACGTCGGTCATCTGCGGTCCTTTCAAGCCTGTAGGCCGTCTACAAGCGTCCTCCAGACCAAGGCATCTCTATCCTGGGCCAGTCACTCCGGGCATCTCTATCCTGGGCCAGTCACTCCGGACATCTCTATCCTGGGCCAGTCACTCCGGGCATCTCTATCCTGGGCCAGTCTCTCCGGGCATCTCTATCCTGGGCCATTCACTCCAGACATCTCTATCCTAGGCCAGTCTCTACGGGCATCTCTATCCTGGGCCAGTCTCTCCGGGCATCTCTATTTTGAGCCAGTACTTCCAGTATACCCCAGGTATTGCCAAGTCCCTTAATGTCTGCTAGGCGCCAAGTTTTTATGGCCGGTCTCCTTTCCTTGATAGTAAATCATTTGAATTTCTTACTTTACTAAACGGTTTTTAAAATCCAATATTTGTATTGAACGTTTTGTTTTGTTATTGTTAATTTAATTTCTTTCGTAAAAATTGGCTTCGTTTTTTTTATACTTTAATCCATTATTTCTTTTCGGGGATATTTTCAAGTATACAACTATTTTTATTATCGGAAATTTCCCAATGTTAAGCAATCGTAATTCTTATTTTTATTAAAGCTTGTTTCTGGGATGTATATTTTTAAAAATTGTATTTCTTGTCATTTTGGATTTTTTTAATGGTAAAAGGACACGTTTAAAACACTTTTTTGCTTTTAATTACAATAATTTTTCTCACTATTGCTTTGGCTGCGGTTAAAATACTTATTCTCTTGTTATCCTAACACATGTGTGATACTTGGTGACCTATTCAACATTGTACTCAAACTGTCCTGTTGTCTGAAAGCATAAGAGACACAATGTATGTGCTTGGTGGTGTGTTATTGTATGCGTGTGAGTTATGGGGCTAGTATGGGAATGACCTGACATGTCCTCAGAGCAAAGCAATAACTGCAGGTGAATGGGCGCCTGGTGTTATAGACATGCCCACTGCATAGATACGAGTTCTTGCAATACATACCCGGGCACGGATGTGTGTTTGTGTCTGTGTGAGAGTCTGATTATATGTGAGGAAGTTTCGGGCTCTGACGTCATTTGTCCTTGTAACCTGTTTTTAATTCAACTGGTGCGTGTGACTTGTCACCTGTTTTTAATTCAACTGGTGCGTGTGACTTGTCACCTGTTTTGTTTTTTTTTAATTCAACTGGTGCGTGTGACTTGTCAATACTTAGTTTGTGACGTGGTGTTTGACATGTCCTTGGGGTTGGGCTGGGTAAATGTCATAAAAGAAAAGTGGCGTAGGGATATGTTTTTCTCTTCTAAAAAAATAGTCTGACCTACTTCGTGTGTAGCCCCTATACTATTAACTGAGTCGCTGGTTGAAGCTCGACTTATTTGAATGATTGTGTCTACGACCACGGATGACTTGCACATCTATCATATACGATGATAACTGTGTGTGGAAGTTGAACTTGTGACACAAAGTGCGTGCTGCCAATCTCAATGTGATCAAAATGTCCGTGTGTTAGCCTGTATGAGCCGTGTGTATGCCTGCATGTGCCATATGTGTGTCTGCTTGAACCACATGCGTGTCTGTCTGAGCCACGTGTGTGTCTGCCTGAGCCATATGCGTGCCTGCCTGAGCCATATGTGTGCCTGCCTGAGCCATATGTATGTCTGCCTGAACCACGTGTGTCTGCCTGTGCCATATGTGTGTCTGCCTGAGCCATATGTGTAGTTTCAACGTCTCGCCGCACACCACCGTGTTAACGCCATCCACATCTGTGTTATCCTGGTATCGATCCTATCCATTTATCGATACTCTCAATATTGTTGATCCTTGATACCTGAAAAATAAATAAATGTCTTAACCTTTCTTTTTTATTTTTCGAAAAATAAATAATCTATTCCCACTAATTTTTTGTACCGACCAATTTGACTATTTGATTGTATGTCAACTAGAAGCCTAATATATTGTTTAATAAAATCTAAAAACAAAACATATCGCCACCATGAGTTTTCCTCAATTTTTTTAATGGCGTCCTTTAATGTCACGTGATGTTACTGAATGAGAGACAACTTGTTTATTATTGTCTGTGTTCACTTTGTACGATGTAAGTTCGTTATTGATACAAGATATTTGAATCCGTCACGTGCATTATAAACGACGATCAGGATGTTCAGAATACAGATACTGCACTGCGAGAACAAGATGAGAGAGCACACGCCTGGTCAGGGGGAGGTTAGACTCCTGAGACAAGGGGAGGTTAAACTAATGAGACAAGGGGAGGTTAGACTAATGAGACAAGGGGAGGTTAGACTAATGAGACATGGGGAGGTTAGACTAATGAGACAAGGGGAGGTTAGACTAATGAGACAAGGGGAGGTTAGACTAATGAGACAAGGGGAGGTTAGACTAATGAGACAAGGGTAAGTTAGACTCCTGAGACACGGGGAGGTTAACTAATGAGACAAAGGGAGGTTAGGCTCCCGAGACAAGGGGAGTTTAGACTCGTGAGACTATGGGGGGCTGAAGGAAAAAAATAATATTTTGATCTCATTAAAAGAGGAGACGAGACTACCGTGCCAGCGAAAGAGGAAACTGGTGTTGTGGGAATAGCTTTATTATTGGTGTGGTAAGGATCCATACAAACACCGAGAATCTAAGGTGAGAATGGGGGATGGTGGTGGGGGGGGGGCGTGCCGCCTCGTTGTACGTTTCACATCCGTTCATAATGTCACGTGGTTCCAGATGTCCGTCCCCCACCCCCACCAAAGTCATCGTCACGGGCAGGTCACGAAGTTTCCCTGACGTTGGAGAGGCCCGTTCCTATATGTGGGCTTCATGCTGCACAACGAGGAATTGTGGGTGTGGGGTGCTTTTACGGTGGGGGTAGGTGGTGTGTATTTGTGTGAGTTTCCTCCCGCGACCGTGGTAACAATAGACACCTTTGGCGCTTCCCTGTCGGATAGAGTAGCCCCCCCCCCAATACCCCTCTCCCTCCACCGACCCTAGGCACCTCGGATGCACCAGTTTGGGGACCCCTGGGACGGCTCATATCGTCTTTTTAGTCAGATGCATGTAACATTAACTCGGAGAGACTTGCCAGATAAACGGGCGCGTCATTAGATCACGCGAGATCGTGTTTCAGCGAGAGTCTAATTAGTCGATCCCCACAATGCAAGCCGGTGTCTATAGCTGTTAGTGGGTACTACCACAATCAGCGGTTCTAAAATTGTGTCTCTTGGAAACCGGATGCTAGTTTTCAGTGGATTTTGATTTGGGTGTTGAGATCAGCTGCAAAACTGAATTAAAAACGTGGGGCGGGCGCTTATGAGGTTTAACATATGCAATTCACTCATTCTCTCACTTATAGATCTCTCTTTTGCCTTCTAAATTAGAAATCTTTAATTTTTATACCAAACACCCGCCCCACGTTTTTAGTCATATTAAATCGAAATACTTGAACTTATAAGTTTTAAAATATTTTCTTCTTTTTAGTCCACTTATAAAAACGTGGTTTAAAAAAAATCATTTTTTTACCTTTATTTATTTTATTCTTCTTAGTCCACTAATAAAAACGTGTTTTTTTAAAATATTTTTTTACCTCTATTTATTTTACCAAACACCTCATCAGCGCCCGCCCAACGTTTAATAACAAAGCGATGAGGTCACGGGGTGAACTCTTCACGTGAAATGAAACTACGGCAGGCGGGTAGAGAAGCTTATATAAAGATAAACTAAGAAATGCATTAATTTAATTACGGTACATTCGATCGATCTGAAATTTCGATATAATGTATTGTCATCCAAGATCTATATGTGGTAAAATTTTGAGCTCTCTAGGACCATCAGAAGTGGTTTAATTTTACGTTGGCAAATTTTGAAAAATTGCGGACGGACAGACACGAAAGCAAGTATATAATAAAATATAGATAAACTAAAAAGTTCAATAATTTAAGAAAAATACATTCGATCGATCTGAAATTTTGATTCAATGCATTGTCATCCAAGATCTATCTGTGGTAAAATTTTCAGATCTCTAGGACCGTCAAAATTGGTTCAATTTTACGTTGGCAGATTTGAAAAATTGTGTTTCGGACAGGAACGAAAGCGAGTTAATAAAACGTGGTTAATAATAACAATGGAATAACAGAAGAGTTAAGGCCCGTGAGGTGGGACATTGAATCGGAGCGGGATTTTTCCCGCACGAGATTCTCCAACATATGATGGAAACGGCAAGCAAAGTATTAAAGAAAAAAATCTGCTACTACAAAGAGGCCCAGAGTGCGAAAACAATTGCCCACCCCTACTTTAAAGTACAATGAGACACAAATATGAACTCTCTGAGGAGCAATTCAACTGTTTGTATATTTGAGGGCATTTTATGTACGCTACTTTCCTGAATTCAAATCTGGGGGCGCCACTAGGGTACAACAGGCCAAGAAGCGCTGCTGCAGCCAGAGATGATATTCAGATAAGCCGCTCCAATGTTGTTTATACATAGACAGGTTATGTTAGCCACCTTCTTGAGCTCACTTCTGGGTACCACGGGGGTACAACACGCTGAGAACCGCTGCTGCAGCCAGAGATGATATTCAGATAAGCCGCTCCAATGTTGTTTATACATAGACAGGTTATGTTAGCCACCTTCTTGAGCTCACTTCTGGGTACCACGGGGGTACAACACGCTGAGAACCGCTGCTGCAGCCAGCGATGATATTCAGATAAGCCGCTCCAATGTTGTTTATACATAGACAGGTTGTGTTAGCCACCTTCTTGAGCTCACTTCTGGGTACCACGGGGGTACAACACGCTGAGAACCGCTGCTGCAGCCAGAGATGATATTCAGATAAGCCGCTCCAATGTTGTTTATACATAGACAGGTTATGTTAGCCACCTTCTTGAGCTCACTTCTGGGTACCACGAGGGTACAACACGCTGAGAACCGCTGCTGCAGCCAGTGATGATATTCACATGACCCGTTCGGTCAGGCCGTAAATCCTCGATTCCACAACTCTAATGTGTCTGACCAAATTGTGTTCCTGTGTCGTCTGCCAACGGCCCCCATTACCAGAAGCCATGAATCTTTGCCCGAGGCCATGTCAGGTTTGGAGATGCTCAGACCCATCATGGCCGCCTCGATGGCTGCCCGGAAACACGTCATATGCAATAAGAGGTTCCGGTGGAGGGTGTGGGTAATGAACAGAATTAAATTCGGTAGTGTGTTGTTGGTGAAAGGTGGGAGGCTATGTGCATGTGATCATGTAGTTTTATGTGTTGGACGTTTGCAATGTGTGTTGGACACAAGTGATAGTGTGGGTTTGGTGTGTTGTACTCGATTAGTAATGTGGATTTGTATGCCTTAAACAGTAGATGGTAATGTGGGTTTGTATGCCTGAAACAGTAGATGGTAATGTGGGTTTGTATGCCTTAAACAGTAGATGGTAATGTGGGTTTGTATGCCTGAAACAGTAGATGGTAATGTGGGTTTGTATGCCTTAAACAGTAGATGGTAATGTGGGTTTGTATGCCTTAAACAGTAGATGGTAATGTGGGTTTATGCTTTGTAGACAAGTGGCGATGTGATTTCGTGATAGGAGTAATGTGGGTTTTTGTGTATGTGGGTTGGTGTTTATGTGCCACACATCAACGCGGCTGCTGATTGCAAAGAGAATGTCAGCGACAATGAATGAAATACATGTATAATGAAGTAACTCGTCATTCAAGCAACGCCCCTTAATAACCATCTCATTTAGAGTCAACCCCATCCAGACACTCCGCAGCAACCTTTTTTCCACGCCCCTGAATTATTTCAATAATTCCGAACCCCACGCCTTTTTAAAACTACAGATTGAGATTATCTATTATATAAATACCTTCAATTATGACTGAACCACTCTTGCCTAACGCTAAGGGATATCACTCTGCTTTTAAAAAAATGGAAAATATAGACTTAAAAATCATAATAATTTTTGTTTCCAGATTAACATTAACAATGACGTCATTGTTTTAGCTCATATTTTAATTTTTGGAAAAGGAACGATGTAAAAAGAGGATTTGAGGATTGTTAATTATAAAATACTCTGTGTGCATTTCAGGAATATTTCGTATTTATCATACAAGGATAATTTACTTGGGCTTTTGTCCAAAAAAAAGTGAGGGGTGCCTTACATCCCTTATTATAAAATACTCATGTGTACATTTCAGGAAGTTTAACATTACGTATTTATCATACAAGGACAAGTTAGTTGGGTTGTTTTAAAAAGGTGGGCGCCGCAGGCGCCACGGCGCCGCAGCACTACCTAGTTTCCTAATAGAAACTAAAGAAAATTTTACGCACCAAACGCGCTTGTGGTGTATAACACTCCGCGCAGTTATAGGGAAATTTAATCTGCGCGTAATTTAAATCAATTTTTTTTAAAAAGTTTATAATGCGCAAACACACGGGCACGCTCTCAAACTTGCAGAATTTTGTTATTTTGATAAAACATAAAATGAATAGGAATCGGAATCATGAATACTTTGAGCGCGTTCCCTTAACATAAACAGCATTTAATTAGATACTTTTTGCAGTGGCGTAACAACGGCTTGGCATTGGGGCTAGTTCAAAAGGGCGCCGCTAAATATTGTGTACATTATATTCCATTTTATCAGTCCAATGGATTTGTGGACTGGAAAATTCTAAACTATTCTGAACCAACAAATTCAAAATCCCGAAAATTCGTGGCAACACATAAACAATTTTACAAAATGGAAATTATTAGAAAAAGGGCTTGAAAATGGTGGACTAATTGACGACTTGGCACTAGCAGCACTGAAAAGCGAAATTTTGAAATGGCACCATATATTTCATATATTGATTATAATATTAAAATGTATATATTGTTTTGTGCTGAAAACAACTTAGCTCTTCGTGGACACGAACAAGATGGAGGTATATTTTTGAATTTGATAAAATGTGTGAGTCAGTTTGATGTTGGTTTTAAAAATTCCCTTGAATCGCATATTAAAAATTACACTAGCTATTTGTCGCCAACAATACAGAATGAATTTATTAATTTGTTATCAACGAAACTACAATGTGAATTCATAAAAGAAATTCAAGAAGCTAATAAATAGTAGAGTATAATATTTGATAGCACTCCGGATGTATCTCACAAAGACCAATTAACTGAAATTATTCGGTGTGTGAAATTGTCAGATAAAGAATATAACATTGAAGATAGATTCGGTGGTTTCATAAACACAACAGAAATTACAGGAGAAGGAATTGTCTTGGAAATTAAAGCAGCACTAATTCAAAATGTTTTATCCCTCGAAGATGTACATGGCCAAGTTTACAATAATGGAGCAAACATGGCAGGAAAGTACAAGGGAGTTCATGCCATACTTCAAACACAGAATCCACTTGTTCGGTATTTTCCCTTATTGTGAACATGGCCTTAATTTGATAGGTCTGCACGTGGCCAGCATTGATGCAGATGTTGTGACATTTTTCGGAACTATACAGGCAATGTACTATTTTTTTAAATCCCTTATATTAACTTCACCGCCGTCTCTCTCTGTCTGTCTGTCTCTCTCTCTGTCTCTCTCTCATCATCTCATGGGCTCGGCGGGCGGAAAAACAAAAGTCGAAAATGACCCACTTCCAATGATCCGATCGAACTGAAATTTGGCACACGGACCCGTCTTACCTAACAATGCATCGTATCAAAATTTCAGATCGATCGAACGTACCGTAATTAAATTAATGCATTTTTAGTTTATCCTTATATGAGGTATGTAATTTTAATTCACGATTTGTTATTGTTTTTTTGCCACGTGAAAGTTTGAGCATTGAGGCGACCCAACGAAACGACGGTGCGCTTTTGTTTACATTTTACGTGTCACTCTGAGCTCGGTCAAGCGAATCGGTGACCAGACTTTTCCCCTCTTCCCCCCACCCACCCCTCCCCCCCCCCACTAGGGTTATGATGCAAAGTTGAGTTAAGACAGATTCAGTCTGTAAATGTTTGAATATAATCAATACTTTTAGTTATGTCTCATCTATAAGGGATTTATAGTCAAAAACTTTGTTTTTACGGGGTTGTTTAATTTCTCCTCTTTAACTAGTAGATGGGGAAAAAATCCTCACTCACTGAAATCAGCCTGAAGACACGTACGGACACAAGATGGTGTTCCAAGGCAAGTGATGTAAGTGCTGTATATGAGCATCTGGAACAAATTATTTACTATTAATTGAAATGAAGGATAATCACTTACTTGGTGACGCATTAACTGTTGCTAAATTATTGCACCGTCAAATCAATACATGTAGTTACAAGATACGAAAAATTCAATTAAAAAATCTATCAACTGAAAAAATCGCAAAAGTGAAACTTGTCAATTATCAAGGGCGCCAAAAATAAATTAGCCAAGGGCGCCAAAAATAAATTAGCCAACGGCGTCAAAAACCCACTTTACGCCTCTGACTTTTTGTAAGTGGTTTATCGTCTGATAAATTTGAAATACATCAAGAAAAGGATTTCAATATCAAAGACCATTGGTCCCAAAAAGATCGAATTAGCGCAATATTCCTTTTTCGGGGCTATTCGATGTCCCCGCAAGGCAAAGGGGCTCTAGTTTGTTTACAAGAGACGCGAACGACGTGGGTGAATAAAACAATAAATACAGAACTTTAATGAAAGGCAAAGTCTCGTGTAGACGTTTCGGCACACACCAGCACTAATGAAATAAACAAAAGTGTTACAATTTACGTTACAATTATCGAACCTACGTTTGAACAAAAGTATATAAAGAAAAGGAATATATGTTACTAAAACAGGGTATGTATAGGCCTGACAAGACGCTACAGAACAACAAACGTTTCGGCAAAAAGTCTTCCTCAACGAACAAAACTTTGTTATTTTATTTTTATTTAAAGACGGTGAAAATTTACTCCAGTATTACAATTATGGAAGCATCTTTGAAGCTCGGCTGCTAACTATAAAAGGAGGTCAATAATTGTGTCCCTCTGCAGCATTACTTTGGTCTAATTAAAGGTAATTAGCGATAAAAAAAATTGGGAAAGATCGTGAGCACGAATATTTCGTCTGCATCGTAACTAGAGGCTTGAGATATTTTTGGCTGTTAGTCCCGATGCCAATAGTCAATATGTGTTGACAAAGCAATGATTAGTTCACATATGGGGCCGTCCATTAATTACGTGACGCTCCAGAGGGGGGAGGGGTGTAAAAGTGTAACAGTTTGTGACAAGGGGGAGGTCCAGCCATGTGTGACGTCACGGTGTTTTATATAAAATTTTAATTATTTTGTTAATAAAAAACATTTTTTTTCGAAAGTGTGACGTACTTTAGGGGGGGGGGTCCAAAATTTGTGACAGTTTGTGACAGGGGGAGGGGGTTGATTTTATTTTAACTATAGCAATCCCCATCCTTAAACAAATATGTTAGCCGTTTGGACATTTCGTACACACAACTCTCGGACTATATCTTTACGTTCATGTCAACGGGCTTTAATCTAGTTGTAAATCTTGTCTATTCATTATGCTAGTGCTCTCCCCTTATTATTAAAAACATTACTTAAGTACAAAGGTTGGTCAAAGTGTAACTTTTATAGTAGGCTATACAGTACAGTGTAGTGTTGTATACCGAAGACCGATGACTTAGACCGAAGCCAGTAAACCGATTGTGCAATTATAAGTAAGTAATGGTGATCATTAATTAGTTGTAGGCCAAAATAGTCAATTGCAAAATGAGACAATGATAATAATTAATAGATTTTCTTCCTGAGGTTTTGCTAATACATCTCAGCTGTGAAGATGATAATGATACTTTTGCACTTTACATCACATGGCTGCTGATTGTAACATGACTGGGGCGTGGTGGTCGAGCAGCATGCCCAATCTGCTGGCTTAATCAACTGAGAGTATCTATGAAGGCAGGGATTTGGCTGCAGGGTGTCTCTGTGAGTTCACCCAGCTCTTATCTTATCTGTTTACAGACACTCCTTCTATACAGAAGATTATTGCGTCCTACGCTTATCTATGGTTTGTGTTTAATCCTGCATTTTTATTAGAGATTTAAATGTTGATAAAGTGTTGGTTTTCCTGGATTCTTCAGGCAACCCATTCCACGCCCGAATTCCGGACGGGAAGAACGAAAATTTGTATGTGTTTGTTCTTGCATACGGAATAAGAAAGGTGTTTTTATCCTTATGTCTATCTGAGGGTTGTATTAAGTTATCTTTGTGTTGTATTTCTAAATTAGAATTAATTGCTTTATGTATGATTACTACTTTGTTCTTGGTTCTTCTATCCTCTAGTGTTTCAAGGTTTAATGATTTAACTGATGGGTACCTGACATTAGTTGGGGTAAATAATAATAAAGGCATGTGGGCTTTGGGGGCTCACAATACCCTTGTATGTCATACCCTGTGAAGGCAACAGACCAGCATGATCTGTACATTCTAAGAATGTAGGATGCAATTATCTTCTCTATAGAAGGATTGTCTGTAACTGTAATGTATAAATAAATGGAGGTTGGTGAACAAGAGGCAATAGTCTCAATAGAATTAGCTAAATTAGAAACTAATGACTAATGTGTCCATTTTCATCTTATAAAGTGATAATTTTGGAATCTTGTTCCAGTCACTAATATAATTGTGTTTCAGTGGAAGGAACAAACTGTATGTCACTGTCATGGCTTCATCTAACCAAAAAAAATAAAGTCATTACTTTTTCTATTTATTATATACTTTTAGACAGTGCTTTTTTTTGTTTAAAAAAATAGGTGCCTGTACTCAGTGATGGATTGCCTAACTTTTAACTGCCAGTTCGCACCTCGATGCAAGCTAAATCACAACTGCAAAGATACTAAATGTCAATTTTAACAATTTAATAATATAATAAATTATTAATAAACGTTACAATACAAGAAAAGTAACAATTTTTTCCCACATTGAAAAGGGTGCCGGTACGTGTGCCGGTGCGTACCGGCACAAAACAATATTTATAGGTTCTGCCTAAGTTTATTTGGGTCACCATTAATTTTTTTTTAATTGCTGCTGTCTCTATTTATATAATTCCTAATGCCATTATTACATAAAACCATAGATTACTTTTTTTTTAAAAAGGATTTTAATTGTTCTTGAGTTACTGCCGTTGATTATAAATTATAGACAATTATAAAACATTCAGAACATCATGAGTCAGAAACGTGTAGCTGTGATAGGAGCGGGCGCCAGTGGACTTCCTGCCATTAAATGCTGCCTGGACGAGGGGCTGGTCCCGGTGTGTTTTGAACGAACGGAGCATATAGGCGGCCTGTGGCGTTATACGGACGAGCCGGTGGATGGCCAGGGATGCGTCATGAAATCAACGGTCATCAACACCAGTAAAGAAACGATGGCCTACAGCGACTTCCCCATCCCGGCCAAGTATCCCATTTTCATGCACAACACGCAGGCGAGTTTACTGTAGTGGGCTGTTGCATTCTGTGTGTTGTTACTAAAAGTTTAAAGTGTTTTTACAGATATTGAGGTAAAAACAATTACTGCAGTGGGCTGTTGCATTCTGTGTGTTGTTACTAAAAGTTTAAAGTGTTGTTACAGATATTGAGGTAACAACAATTACTGCAGTGGGCTGTTGCATTCTGTGTGTTGTTACTCAAAGTTTAAAGTGTTGTTACAGATATTGAGGTAACAACAATTACTGCAGTGGGCTGTTGCATTCTGTGTGTTGTTACTCAAAGTTTAAAGTGTTGTTACAGATGTTGAGGTAACAACAATTACTGCAGTGGGCTGTTGCATTCTGTGTGTTGTTACTCAAAGTTTAAAGTGTTGTTACAGATATTGAGGTAACAACAATTACTGCAGTGGGCTGTTGCATTCTGTGTGTTGTTACTCAAAGTTTAAAGTGTTGTTACAGATGTTGAGGTAACAACAATTACTGCAGTGGGCTGTTGCATTCTGTGTGTTGTTACTCAAAGTTTAAAGTGTTGTTACAGATATTGAGGTAACAACAATTACTGCAGTGGGCTGTTGCATTCTGTGTGTTGTTACTCAAAGTTTAAAGTGTTGTTACAGATGTTGAGGTAACAACAATGGTGTTTGATTCTGAGTAGTTATTGGGTGCCTAATTTATAATATCATCAGAACGTACGTTAAAACCGTAAATTTGTACAGCCAGAGATTTTTTTGTTATGATTTGTTGTTAGGTTGAAAATGTTTTATAGGCTCCTGATGTCTGGTGATAAGCACTGCACAGAAGTGTCTTTGTGTTACATCAGAATTGTCTTTAGTGTAATAAGTGTCTTTGGTATAATATCAGTAATGAGGAATATTACCTAACCAGCTGATATGTTTCAGGTGTACGAGTATTTCAAATTGTACGCCCAGAAATTTGACCTGGAGAAGTACATTCAGTTCAACACCGAAGTTCTATACGTGAAAAGAGCTGAAAACTTCTCCGAGCATGGGCGTTGGGAGATAAAGTATCGCAACAAGACCACAGGGGAGGAGAAGACAGAAATATTTGATGGGGTTCTTGTGTGCTCGGGGCATCATGCAGAAAAACATGCACCCACTTTCCCAGGTCTCAGCCAGTTTCAAGGAAAGGTAAGTGCCCACTTGTCATTCCATGATCAGAATATCCCAGTTTAGGAAGAAAATGCTTTGGTTTTCTTTTTGACCATAAAAATGTGGCAATGTAGATGAAAATGATTTGGCTCAGTATAAAGGGATTGTTAACTTATTGCAAGAAATTCACTGACCATTCAATAAAAATGATTTTTTTTTAATGTGATTATTTTAAAAGTTTATTTATGCAATTTTAAAAAAAATCTCAATCAGAATATCCATATGTTACATACAGAATTATTAATGCAGTTCAAAAGTAATTTTAGTTATTTAATGAACCACATGAAACATCAGCGTTTTTTTTTCAATGTACTTAAAAAATTTCTTTTTAACACAATTTCCCCATGGGACAAATTGCGTTTATATGTTTGAAAAGTCTGTCCTGTCTGTTCAAGCTTGCACAAGTAACTACTCCTGAACCATACCAGATAGAGGGTTCGGGTCTTTTGCAAAAATCTTAAGGAGGTCCCAAGGATGTGCACAGGCCAAAAAACTTTCCTATTCGGAAATTCTTTTTGGAAATTGCGTTTAATACTCATTTGAGTTTTTATTACTTGTTTTATATTCAGTGTTAATGCACCATTGATAGTCGACAAGAGATAACTATAATACTTTTATATATTTAAAAATTAACATACACTTAAATTTTGTGTATCCCTTTGTTACCTTCTAATATAAAAAAAAATTATATTTAACTAGGTTGTGCTGCGGCGCCCACTTTTTTTAGGGCGTCTGCGGTGCCCGCCTTTTTCAAAAACCCAACTAACTTGTACGTAATATTAAACTTCCTTAAATGTACACAAAGTATTTTATAACAGGAGTTGTAGGGCGCCTACGGCGCCCACTTTTTTTTGTCAAAAGCCCAAGTAACTTATCCTTGTATGATAAATACGAAATATTCCTGAAATGTACACAAAGTATTAATATAATATTTTTTTACAGTGCTAATCACCACACAATTTTTTAACTAATTTTAGAAAGCAGCGCACCAAATTAATGCACCAAAAAATAACTCTTGAGTCAGTCAGCACTGTTTACAACACAAATGCTGACGTCAAAGGTTCGTGCGTTGTCTGGTTAATGTTAATCTGGAAACCAAAATGGTGATGATTTTTAAGTCTATGTTTTCAATTTTAAAAAAAAGCAGAGTGATGTCCCTTAGCGTTAGGCAGGATAATTGAGGGTAAATCTATATATGATTATTAAATAAAAAAGAAAAAATCATACATAAATGATTGAGGTGAAAAATTTATTCGTGGTAAACACATAGTATTCATGGTGGTTCACGATTGTAAACCTAACTTAAATGTATTAATTTATTACCAAAGTGTCCCATATATGATTTAGGTGAAAAATTTGATAATTACAAATTATATTTAACCCTAGGTGGTCCACACACATGACTATCGCAAGCCTGATGGACTCCAAGACAAAAGAGTTCTAATTATTGGTATAGGCAACTCTGGTGGAGATGCGGCTGTTGAGCTCAGCAGGATTGCCTCGCAAGTCAGTATTATATATATGTATCTGTAACATATCATATACAGGGAATCCTCGGGTTATGACGGTCCCGACTAACGCTGTTTTGTGGTTTCGAACACGCCCCCCCCCCAAAACAATTTTAAAATATAATATTATGCGTTATTTCGTCTTTTATGTTGTTTTTTTAAAAACTTTTTTTCATGGGGTAACAAATAGTTTTCTCTTTTTCAAATAATTTTTATGTCATTAACTGCTTTTCCATTTCGGGCGCACGGCAGAAATAATACGACTTTGTTTTGGTTGTAGGGTGAAGAAGACGCTCAGTCTCGGTACATATGCCATTTCGGTTGTTTACACGTCTCTCGCTCTCTGTCTCTTGTGTTTTGTCTTTTTTTAAAAACTTTTTTTTTCATGTGGTAAGGAATTGTTTTCTCTATTTTGATGTCATTAACTGTAACATTTTGTTATAGCACTGTATGTACAGTACTTTACATATATATATATATAATATATATTAGGGCTGAGCTGAGGAATTTAACGATTAATTTCTCGATTATTCTGTAAAAAAATTTAACGATTAACTTATTTTTAGCGATTAATCGACCCATCACTTACAAATTATTGAGAAAAAAAAAGTAAAAAAATAAATAAATAAATAAAAAATAGCGGCCGATAAAAAATAATAAATTTTCTGACGATTACACGAACATTTTGGTGTTAGACTATTGAGTGACGGGAATGCTCAAAATGTTGATAAAGTTTGCCTAACATGGTCCTAACACTTCACCTACTTATCAACCCAAATGAAAAGCATATTAAGCTAATGGCATTTATGGAGTCTGACTCACACACGGAAAATGACGACAGCTCTTCTGATGAATTACTGCGTTGCCAAATGGAGATGACAGTTCCTGAATCCATTAAACCTCTACAATGGTGGAAACTTAATGAACACCGATATCCGATTTATATCATTCCTTATAAAGACCGTTTTGTGCATACCAGTTACCTCAGTTCCATGTGAATGATTGTTCAGCTCGGCTAGTTATATTGTCAATTAGACCCACTCATCACTAGACCCAAGTAATGTCTGGAAACTGCTCTTTTTGCGTAATTGGTTAAAAGATGACATATAAAGGAGGAGTTCAAGTGTTATTTAGATTTTCACCAATAACATTTAATAAGTGTTACTTATGAAGTCATACATTTTAATTTTTGGCTTTAATTGAAATTAACGATTAAATAATATTTAATATTTCAAAAGTTAACGATTAAATTTAAATTAATAGTTAACAGCCCTAAAATATTTATAAGCCGAAATTCGGGTTATGACGTTTCTTAAGAACAGATCACCGTCGTAACTCGAGGACTCCCTGTATATGTCATTACTAATATATACGATATATTATCTCATGTAAGTACAAAAAACCATCGATAAATTACATTCTTTATAAATTTGAATGTCTTAGAGCTGTTTGTTTTTCAAATAAAATTTATGATGAAATTTTGTCACAATTTTTATTTGAGCTCTATTTAGTCCTCTGCTGTCATTACTCTCTACTTCTAAGATCACCATTCCTCTGCTGTTATTACTCTAACTCTAAGGTTACCATTCCTCTACTTTTATTACTCTCTAACTCTAAGGTTAATATAGTTACATTTTATTTTTTTGCTGTGCTTCCTGAAGGGGAAGTAAACTATAGAATTAGAATTAGTTTCCCTCTGTGCATGCATCATAATTGTTCAGTTTTATATCATTTTAACCCTACAATAGAAATAATTAAGCTTTAGCAGTAAGTTATATCATAAGGAAAAAATAATTGGGGCAGGATCCAATGAGTGCCAATAAAAAAAAACAAGACACTGTCGGGGTTTGACAAATTATTGATCAATGTAATATAACTTATTGTAACTTTGACAAATAATTTGAGTCAAGGATGAAAAAAAAATGTACATCAGGGGATTAGATGCAAAATAATAGAATGCAATCTTTAAGAGGGATGCCAGGCCTTTCGCTAAATTCTCACAGAAGCAATCGATGGGCAGAAGCAATCCTTGACAGGTTGCAGGAGACAGAAGCTCTCTTCCTTGACCAATTGCATCCCACAGAAGTTGCCTTATTTGTCTGGTTGCATTAGACAGACATGACCTTTATTGAGTGGTTGCTAATCTATTTCTAAAGGACAAGTAGCCACTCCTTGATTTTATCAGCTTTAATAGAAAAGTCCACATGGTAAATAATGTTGCCCACTGTAAAAGATATAAGCCATGCCCAATGTTCCCTTTGAGCCATGCCCAATGTTCCCTTTGAACCATGCCAAATGTTCCCTTTGAGCCATGCCCAATGTTCCCTTTGAGCCATGCCCAATGTTCCCTTTGAGCCATGCCCAATGTTCCCTTTGAGCCATGCCCAATGTTCCCTTTGAGCCATGCCCAATGTTCCCTTTAAGCTGAACTGAAAATCTGTAGTGTAATTTAAAACACATCAAAGACCATTTGTACCAACTGTACTAAAAAAACTAAGTTTAATTTTCCTTCATCAATCCCAATTGTTTGTATTTTATTGTTTCAGGTGTTTCTCAGCACCAGGCGTGGCACCTGGATATTGCACAGGGTGGCGGCGGAAGGCTACCCCCTTGACATGTTATTTGCCAAACGTATCGTCGTGTTCTTACAGCAGCTTTTTCCCAACATAGTCAACAAGTTCATGAAGAGAGATATTAATAAAAGAATCAACCACGACCTTTACAGGTAGTTCATGATGATTATTGATCGCTACTGATCACCTAACAACCAGGTGTCAGGTTATTGGGGGTGGGGTTCAAGGGGTTTCATTGGTCAGATACCTCACAGGTATAGAGTTAAATACCAGTCAGATACCTCACAGGTATAGAGTTAAATACCAGTCAATAATGGATGACCATGCAGCAGGTATTTGGTTGAATGTCCATTAAGGTATCACATGTGTAGTATCAACGGGTCAGTTTGAACCATTGGGTCAGTGATGGACAGTTGTGCCAACCATTGGGTCAGTGATTGACAGTAGTTCCAAGAGACTGGCAGGGCTGCGAGAGTGACGGGCATGACAATTAGAACAGGACGGGTCAAGCTTTGTACGTCTGGTAGCACCCCAACATTGAGCTTTTAGCACCTGTAAAGCTAAAGGGAGAATCTCATTTCAATTTCTCACATCCCTACAGCCTGACCCCTGACTACGAGGTCTTTCAACAACACCCGATGGTCAACGACGACATGCCCAACAGGATCATCTGCGGGGCCATCAAGATCAAGACAGACGTCAAGCGTTTCACCGAGACGGGGGTCGAGTTCATCGACGGGACCAAGGAAGATAACATTGATGTTGTTCTGCTTGCCACAGGGTACACATTCGGCTTCCCGTTCATTGATAAAGAGGTAACGCTGGAATGAACATTTGTTTTTACAGGCATTTCAAAATTTGATGTGAAATGATTTTTTAAAATATTGTATTCAAGTGTTTAGAAACTGGTTTAAACCACTATTTCATGTGTGTTGAAGCTGTTGTTGAAATTTTAGTTCTGTGTTGTTGATATTTTTGATGTGGGATGTACATATTTTAGATGTGTGTTGTAGATGTTGTGTTCTGTTCATATTTTAGTTGTGTGATGTACATATTTTAGTTGTTGTTGTACATATTTTAGTTGTTGTTGTACATATTTTAGTTGTGTGTTGTTGATTTTGTGTTTTGTACTTAGTTGTGTGTTGTTGATGTTGTGTCATAAATATTTATGTTGTGGGTTGTTGATGTTGTGTGTTGTACCTTTTTTAGTTGTGTGTTGTACATATTTTAGTTGTGTGTCATACATATTTTAGTTGTGTGTTGTAATTTGCTATTTCAGATTATTGATGTCAAGAACAACCGAGTCCAGCTGTACAAGTACATGTACCCGCCTGACCTTGAACACAACACCCTGGCCGTGATTGGCTGCTTTCAGCCCCTGGGGGCCATAATGCCCATCTCTGAGATGCAGTGCCGCCTGGCCACTCGTGTCATCAAAGTGACTCATTGTTTGTTTTTTGGGTTTTTTTGTTGTTTTTTTTGTCACCTGGAAATAGACATAAAGAAAACTTCCCAGGCAATAATGATGAAATTTAAACAAAATTATTTTAATGGGAAATACACCAAAATACCAGAATTTAATGGGAAATACACAAAAATACCAGAATTTAATGGGAATTACACAAAAATACCAGAATTTAATGGGAATTACACAAAAATACCAGAATTTAATGGGAATTACACAAAAATAGTGAAAGAAGGATCACTAAGAGCAGAGGAGCAAACTAGGGCAGAAGCAGTCGGGAAAAGAGCGAGGAGAAAGGCCAGGAACCACTGCCCCACTGCTTTCGTGTGTGTGTCATGCAGAAGAGACTGCCACTCAAGGATTGGTCTCATCAGCCACACCAAGAGCTGCAGATAATAAAGATAAATCTATCGTCTTTCGTAGACGGACAGATGCCATACACACAAAAATACCAGAATTTAATGGGAATTACACAAAAATACCAGAATTTAATGGGAATTACACAAAAATACCAGAATTTAATGGGAATTACACAAAAATACCAGAATTTAAGAAAACATTTCTTGACAGAATCATGAGATAATTTTAAAAAAAAATCAAATCAGTATTAAAGGTAACATATGATATATCTTCATGTGGAAATTATGGCAAATGATATTTCTGCAGGGTGACACCGTCTTACCCCCACGAGGCGTCATGTGGCAAAACATACGAGAGAAAGAAGCAGCCATGGCCCAGAGATACGTGAAATCACAACGTCACACCATACAAGTTGATTACATTCCTTTCATGGACGAACTTGCCAAACTGGTCGGATGCAATGTCAACTACTGTAAGTGCTTGGCCCCTGTCGTGGGGTTAACTTTCAGTATTTACAGTGGCTTCTTGTCTATTACCTTGGACTGTGTCCAATAGCAAGTCTTATATAAGTTATTGACCCTTAATGGGTTGGGTCTAGTGCTTTACCCCACAATGAAGGCAAGGGTTTGTTCCCGGGGCCTAGGGCGTCCCTGAGTCACCCCGCTCCGAATGGGTACCTAACACTACATGTAGTTAGGCGGCTGGGTAATGCGTGGAACCCACAAAGCCGTGGCCTGTGAATGCTGCATCACTTGCCAACAGATCATCTGTCATGGTCTGTGGACGCAACTATCTTCTGCATAGAAGGAGCGTCTGTATAGATAAGATAAGAAGATGATTCAGTGTCCAGTGCTAAGTACAGTAAATGCTTGACCATTGTGTTTGTCAGTGTCCAATAGCAACTGCTGTAAAGGCTTGATAACAATGGTTCAGTGTCCAGTGCCAAATATAAGTGCTTGACCATTGTGTTGGTCAGTGTCCATTAGCAACAGCAGTAAGTGCATGTCCCTTCTCCTGGCTCAGGTTTAACTGCAGTATGAGGCTTAACCCCTAAATAAGGTTAGAGTTCAGTGTCAAGACCACTGAACAGGGTCAAAGTTCAAAGTCAACTACTGGATGTACCAGTCCCCTAGACTCAGTCACCATCCAGCACCAGCTTCTTTCAAAGCTTGACCACTGCACTTGTGACAACATCAGTTTCTCTCATTTCCTTATTGCTTCTAATTTCTCTACCATTTTTACAAAATGGAACAAAAAAAATGTCCAGACAAACAGTCGCTTACAAAATGTCCTGCTGTATAAATTGTCATGGTAACTTCCATTATTTATTAAAAGCCAGGATAAATTTTCTCAAAAGCTTTCATTAATTTATTTTTAAGAAAACAGGATACATTTAATGAAATATATGTTAATTAATTTAAAGAATTTCTTTTCAGGCGAGCTAATAAAGGATCCTGTTTTGGCATTCTACGCAATGTTTGGGACAATAACGCCGTACGTTTACAGGCTTTGTGGACCAGGAAAGTGGTCAGGGGCACGTGACGCCATTTTGACCCAATGGGACCGAACTGTTTCCCCTCTAAAAACAAGACCTTTGCCCAGTCATAAAAAAGATTGCTGGAAGGATAGCTACCTCTTCAACCTTGGAGTCGTCTTAATTTTGTTTTTCGTCATAAGATTCATATTTTCTCTATTATAAATTCAGTTTTTTTATTTATGTTTCTAACATTTTTCCTCACTGTGCTCGGCTAGGACACGTAAAACGTATAATTAATTTAGAGATTTTGATTCCTATATAAAGAAATTGGCAGCAGAGCAACTATAATTGAACTGGTTGGGATTATTGTGATACTTGTGCTTGTAATTTTGGATTTATGCTGACAAAGGGAACTAATTTTTTTTTAATTATTATCCTTGTGAGTTTGACTTAAAATGTATTAGTATTATATTTACCTACAATTCTTGTTTTTTTTAATTAAGAATCACATTACTGATTTTTGTAACTTCTTATCTTGCTCCGTTGCCCTTCATACACACACATCTTATCATAAAGAGAGTTTTTAAGATTTTGGCAGATAAAACTTATTAGTCTACACAAACTTAGATGATGCAACTCTGGCAATTATAAATGTTCAATACAATTGCTTAGTTCTTTGGTCTTACGTGTAATATCGTAGCTCTAAAAAAAAATCTAATTAGACTGCCTCTATTTCTATACATATCAATTTCAAATTATACACTGCTGAAACAGGATATTTTCTTTCTTTTTATTTATTCCTTTTACTTATTGCTTGATCTTAATTCGCTAACTTAATTTTTTTTTCTGATACGCATTTTAAACAAAAATTTACATATATGTATTGGTATTTTTGCTTGTCTTTATACAGTAAATTTACAATAGTTACATATACCGGTTTGTATTTTTGCTTGTCTTTATACAGTAAATTTACAATAATTTGACAATCATTTTACTTTTAGAATTAAAGTGCAACTACTTTGATGCTTGATGGATTTTTAAAATTTATTTTATTACTCACAATAAGCCTAAATAATTCATACAAAATTTTCTTTGTTAATATTGAATGTGATATCATGTTGATTTATAAAGTACTTTATACGATTGTTATTTTTTAAAGATAAAATTGTCTTTACTTAATCATCTAAAATTTACAAATGTTTCTTTATTATAAAATGTTTATGGAGAGTCGAATGACATATGTTATTTAGAAAATAAAATACAAGCTTTACATATCTGTTTTTAATTGGTGATTTTGTTGCTTACAACACATTGAAGTGAGCAATAAGCTGCAATATTTATTGTTACAGTGGCCTCAAAAACACAAACATGCCTAATTGACATATTTCTTGGTTACTTGTATTTTTTTAACATAAAATAATATCTGACATTTTATCATATATATCTGGATTTATAAAATGAGCATGAAAGTAATTAAGAAAATGTACTTTCTAAATATGTCATTGCTACATTTTTAATATCCACTTTTAAAAAAAAATTAATTTAATTAAAATTGTAACAGGAAGTTGAATTTTGGTCGAATAATTTCTCTCTCCAAATGTTTAAAGAATTCTGAAATCTTGTCTCAGTATTGAAGGGCCACTAATGGAACAGTGTGAATTTGATCAGATTTGGCTTCAAAATGTACAGTTTACTTTGTACTTTGTACATGTTTTCATATTGTATGGCCAGCACAGCCTTCTGTACAGTTTACTTTGTACTTTGTACATGTTTTCATATTGTATGGCCAGCACAGCCTTCTGTACAGTTTACTTTGTACTTTGTACATGTTTTCATATTGTATGGCCAGCACAGCCTTCTGTACAGTTTACTTTGTACTTTGTACATGTTTTCATATTGTATGGCCAGCACAGCCTTCTGTACAGTTTACTTTGTACTTTGTACATGTTTTCATATTGTATGGCCAGCACAGGCTTCTGTACAGTTTACTTTGTACTTTGTACATGTTTTCATATTGTATGGCCAGCACAGGCTTCTGTACAGTTTACTTTGTACTTTGTACATGTTTTCATATTGTATGGCCAGCACAGGCTTCTGTACAGTTTACTTTGTACTTTGTACATGTTTTCATATTGTATGGCCAGCACAGGCTTCTGTACAGTTTACTTTGTACTTTGTACATGTTTTCATATTGTATGGCCAGCACAGCCTTCTGTACAGTTTACTTTGTACTTTGTACATGTTTTCATATTGTATGGCCAGCACAGGCTTCTGTACAGTTTACTTTGTACTTTGTACATGTTTTCATATTGTATGGCCAGCACAGGCTTCTGTACAGTTTACTTTGTACTTTGTACATGTTTTCATATTGTATGGCCAGCACAGGCTTCTGTACAGAGATACAATATTGCAATCAATTCTATTTTGCTGGTCAAGTAATTGTATTTTGTCCATTTAAAATGGCCCATGACTCAATATCCTACATGCGGAAGAAAATCAGCAGCCCCGAACCTAATGCTCTTCATGGGTCTTCCTGGAAACCCCCATCGGCTCCCCCCGGAACGGTAGCTTCTGAAGCAGCCGCCTGGGCATCCAAGACACAAAGTCGAAAATGCCTCCCACTAAAAGTGACCCCACAAGGAGGGGTGGAATTTTCCCTACTTCGGCACCACCCTGGCAAAGCACACAAGTCTCTAATGTTACGACTTTCACAAAACCGGGGATCATCAATGACCTACCTAGAGTGTAACCCCCACTGGAAGGTTTCCTCTGAACTGGCGTCCACTACGTTCTTCGCGGTACCTTTTGATAATCCGTACTGGTGCTCCTGGCCCTAAACCGGTACCGGTATTGTTTTTTTCCCAAGTGAAAGTTTGAGTTGACGCTTTGAGGCGACCCATCGAAGAAACGGGGTGCTTTTGTTTACATTTTACGTGTTGCGCTGAGCTCGGTCAAACAAATCGGTGATCAGACTTTTCCCCTCTCCCCCCCCCCTCAGGGTTATGAAGCAAAGTTGAGTTAAGACAGATTCAGTCTGTATGTTTGTCGTGTTTGAAAATAATCAATACTGTTTGTTATGTCTCATATATAAGGGATTTATAGTCAAAAAACTTTGTTTTTACGGGTTTGTTTTATTAAATCCCTTATATTAACTTCGCGGCCGTCTCTGTCTGTCTGTCGTCATCTCATGGGCGGGCGGGCGGAAAAACAAAAGTAGAAAATGACCCACTTCCAGTGATCCGATCGAGCTGAAATTTGGCACACGGACCCGTCTCACCTAACAATGCATCGTATTAAAATTTCAGATCGATCGATTGTACCGTAATTAAATTAATGCATTTTTAGTTTTTCCTAATATAACGTATGTAATTCAAATTCACGGTTTGTTATTGTTTTTTTCCCACGTGAAAGTTTGAGTTGACGCTTTGAGTCGACCCATCGAAGAAACGGGGTGCTTTTTTTTTACATTTTACGTGTCATGCTGAGCTCGGCCCCCCCCCTAGGGTTATGAAGCAAAGTTGAGTTAAGAGTTTGAAAGTAATCAATACTGTTAGTTATGTCTCATTTATAAGGGATTTATAGTCGAAAACTTAGTTTTTACGGGTTTGTTTTATTTACCACAATTTTTTTTTATACCAAACACCTCATAAGCGCCCGCCCAACGTTTTATACCACGGCGAAGGGTTCACGTGGTGAACTCATGGATGTCAACAAAGCAGACGGGTACCGATGCTTATATATAGACTATAGATAAGCTAAAAATGCAATAATTTAAATACGGTACATTCGATCGATCTGAAATTTTGATACAATGCATTGTCATCCAAGATCTATTTGTGGTAAAAAAATTTAGATCTCTAGGACCATCAGAAGTGGTATAATTTTACGTTTCAAGTTTTGAAGGAAGGATGGATACAACATACAAACATTGTGACTTAAATAAAAGCGTGTAATAATAATAAAATCAAAGTATGTATGTATGTCCTTTATAGCTGACTAAACCATTCACCCGATCGCCATGAAACTTTTGGAGACTTTTGAGTAAGCTCCTGGGATGGTCACTGGCAACTTTTTTTGCAAAATTTAACACTCATGGGGCGCTGGGGGCCCATAATAGGATTTTTTTCTTATATGAGCTATATAAAAATTAGTTTAAGCGTTAGTATTAGGTAAATTGATGGATCTTAACCAAACTTTGTATATAACAACTTGGTGGCCAATATTGAAATACTATAGGGCACTAATTTCATAATGTCCATTTCTTTAGGGCTGGGGGCCCAAAATGTCTTTTTTCATAAACGTTTTATTCCCCATTCAATTATTAAAGATTTTAAGAAATATAGATAAATATATCCACTATGAAATTGATTGAAATAAAAAGGTGTTTTGAACTTGAAACCCTTGTACTAAATGGGCCCTGGGGCCCTTAATGTCATTTTTGCTTATTTGAGCTATATAAAAATTAGGTTCTGCATTAGCTACTGAGTAAATGAATGGATCTTAACCAAACTGTATATAAATTCTTGGTAGCCCATATTAAAATAACAAATGGCACTGCACTTCTAATGTCCAATTTTTCTGGGCCGGGGGCCCCAAATGTCTTTTTTTCTTATTTGTTTGAGATATTATTTGCCATTTTATTTTAAACGATTTTGAGGAATATATCCATGATGAAACTGAATTAAAATTAACAGCATTTTGAAATTTAAATCTTACATCGAATGGGGCGGGGGCCGGGGGGCCCAAATGTCTTTTTTTGTGTGTGGTATACTCTAGATATTATTTCCCACTCAGTTTTTAATGATCTTGAGAAATATATCCATGATGAAACTGAATTTAAATGAACAGGTTTTCAAAATTTACATCTTGAACAGAATGGGCCCGGGGGCCCCTTAATGTATTTTTTTCTTATAACAGCTAGATAAAAATTAGTGCAAGTGTTAGATAATGAGAAAATAACTGGATTTTGACCAAACTCGGTATATAAGAACTTAAGAGCCTATATTAAATTACTAAAGGGCAAAGGGCACTGAACTCCTTATGTCCATTTCCTCGGGGCTGGGGGCCCTAAATACGTTTTTTACTAAACTTCTAATATTGTATTCCCCATTCAATTTTACACCATATTGAGAAATATAAATAAATATATTTATATATTTGTAATGAAATTGATTGAAATTAAAAGATTTTTGAATTTCATATGTTAAACTGATGGGCCCGGTGACCCTTAATGTAATTCCTTTTTTGTCTATCTGTATTCCTTTTTACTGAGATCGTGGCTACGCACGACGGGTCTGCTAGTCCAAAATAAAGATGAAAAGTACTTAGGATGAACAATATTAATAATTAATAAAAAAGTAATTAAAATTATTACAAAACTTGAGCTTTATTAAAATAAACTTTTTTTCAGATTTAATAAATAAGAACATAAAACTAAAATAAATGCTTCCTTACTTGGATAAGACATATACTAGAGTATGCATATTCTGAATGGGATCCATTTACCAAAGAAAAAAATACAAAGTATGAAAGAGGAATTAGAACAAATGCAAAAAAAGAGCTGCAAGATTCATTACTGACATTACTTGTGAAAATTCACATCTGACAAGAGTTCCCCAGTGATAACCAGGCGTTTTGGCCAATTTATACCTTTTCGTGTTCTTAATTTAAAAAATAAAAATATCATTCTTTGCTCGCGGACCACCAGGTAAACCTCTGCGGACCATTAGTGGTCCGTTGACCACAGGTTGAGCTCCACTGCACTATATGAAAACAGTCACAGCTCACAAATCATTAAAATAATGTATTAGCAAGAAAAATTATACTTAAAATTAAAACATACATTTAATTTTTAAGTAATGAAAATTTATTTTTAGCTAATATAACTGATATATAATATATTATATTTTTTCGCCTGTTACCATCGCGAGAGTGTACTCAACAACTTCCCAAAGTTTCATGCTTCTACCTACTCGGGAAGTTAGGGAATTTGTGATGATTGAGTGAGGGCTTTGCCTTTTATTAGTGTATAGATCAGTGGTGGTGACCCTTTTTGGGACCACGTGACCAAAATTGCACCAAAACCCAATTATTTATAGAAATGTGCCAATACTCCATTCACCGGCATCCTTCCGTCTTGAGAGACGATGGTGCATCACCGTTGGGTTGGGTTCCATTTCCTCGTGTGGCTGTGCAGTCCTATCCTTGAGTGACAGTCTTTTCCACAGCTTTTTCACATGAGTTGTGTGCTTCCAAATATTTTGGCCTTTCTCCTAGCTCTTCTGTCTGCATCCTTCACTCCCCGGCTACTATGGCGCTCTCTTTGACAACTGTGCGCCACGTAGATCGGTCTTCTGCTTTACATTCCCAGTCACTTGAGTTTATTCTGGCTGCTTTCATGTCTCTTTGGCCGACATATTTAAATCGGAGGCATGGGCGACTTGTCTTCCTCTTTCCCGATGCCAGTTCTCCTTATAGGAGATCCTTGGGATACGACCCGGCTCATTCTTTTTACATGTTCTAGCCATCTTAGGCGTCTTTCACTAAGGATTGAGAACATGGCTTGGATATTGGCACGCATCAGGACCTCATTATTTGGTAATTTGTCATGCCATTTAATGCAAAGGATGCGACGCAGTCACCTCAAGTGGAAGCTATTAAGCTTACGCTCATAGGATGTATAAGTGGTCCATGTCTCGCTCTCGTATAGCAGCGTACTGATGACGCAGGCTCGATAGACACAGTTTAGTTTTCTCCGTTAGTTTGGTGTTTTGCCAAACCCGTTTATTTAGTTTAGCCATTGTGGAAGCTGCTTTGCCAATTCTACTGTTTATTTCGTCCTCAATGGACAGTGAGTTGGAAACCTTGAACCCCAAGTAGGTGAAGCTGTCCACAAACTCCAAGTTTTCATTGTCGATATTGATGGTAGGAGGAGAACATGTGTCTTGGGCCATGATGTTTGTCTCTTTCAAGCTGATTTGCAGACCAAATTCTTTGCAGGCGTTGGAGAAGTTTGACACGAGTTTTTGCAAATCAGTTTCTGTGAGCTATCAGTACCGCAGTTGCTATCAACATCTATTGACACAAACCATAAATAGTCTTCTATATAAAAAGAGATTCATTAATATATAGGGTAAGATTTCCTGAGCCTTTAAAATTATTGAAATATAAATAGAACTTGCTACTATATGCTCGAATTATACATTTCGATTATGCTATGAGACTTAAAAAATCCTTCACGGAATCTTATTTCAAATTGAGAGAGTACAGGTAACTATAATTTAATAACCTCACTAAGCATTAATGTTTTGCGGAACATCAGTCAATTATGAGTGGGCTAATTGGTAACTCCATAAAAACAAATCGTATATAAAGCTAAAATAATTTAATTGACGCAATCAATTTTTTTAAGTCAGCCAAATATGTAATACGTTTTTTCATAATAAATAAAGTTAATATCTATTTTGTCAAATTATATATTTTTTTTATTGATTATGATTTTTTTATGGACTATAAGTACTTAAATTATTTTTGAAAATAATTCCTTTTATTTATTTTATATCCTTAAACCGGAAATTTGTTCCATATTTTTATATAGGCCTATTTATTTTTTATTTACCATTCCCAATAAAAAGATGAAATGAAAAGTAAATTATATTTACATGATCAAATTACAGATGATCTTAATAAGTAAATGATTTTTAAAATGTGGACATTATTTCTTGACATACTTGATGTGTAGAGGAATGGAAACTGATCGTTCTGAACAGCGGGTATGCACAACTAGTTTATGTTATGATTGATTTGATTTTGATCTCATTCTCATCATTGACATTGATTTTGATCATTCATAATTCTGTCTGATTATAATTATCATTTAATATCATTTATGTGATTGTGACAATTAGTGATAGTGATTTTGATGATAATAACAAAAATGAAATAAACTGACCCTTACTTCATTGAATTTGAAGAGGTTTACACAATCATAATGAGATTTCTGATTATTCCTGTCTTAGTCTTGGTCTTTAGTTTTAGTCTTTAGACTTTAGTAGGCCTGCCTATTATTACTATTAGTGAACTATTAGTCAATTCATCAACCATCTTAGGCTTAGTCTTAGAATCTTAGACTTATTTTCATTCTCTGATTTCTTTTATTTTTCGGAGTGGTTATCCCCAGAATTCTGCGAATAATTTTCAACGTTATCCCCAGAATTCTGCGAATAACGTTGAACGTTATCCCCAGAATTCTGTACTATTCAGACCCAGGCTCTCTATAGTTTAAAATGGTGTTTATCTATCATGTCTTTGTGGCCGTGAGGTAGAGTCAAGGACAGTTGACGTTGTGGTACTGGGTTCGATTTTCGCATGTGGAATTTAATTTTTTTAAAAATTAATCTTTTTTTACAGGTTTTGATTTTTAGATGGGGAATCTTTTTTTTTCATTCTAAATTTTTCTTTTTAATTAAAAGCCCAAGGGCCTCCAATTCCTTTAGGCCCATTTGGTAGTAATATAGGTTTACAGTTCATTACATATTATTTAAGAATATAGGACAATATATTTATTTATAAAAATAGGCAATATAGTATAGGATAGGGTATTAGCTATTAGTACGATTATTATTAGTAGTACTAGTAGTGTTAGTGTTAGTAATATCGGCAGTATATGTCAATTGCGCCGCTACCAAGGTAGTGTCGCAGTGGGATGAATGTGAGTCATTTAAATAGTATGCGATAGCAAAAGGTTTAAAATAGAATTAATTTTTTTTGGCGAATATTGGCTATTCCGACCGGGTCATATATATGATGTCATATATAATATATGTATGATAAATATATTGGCCGATACGTATAACTTATACCAGTGAGCTAGATAAAAATAGCTCAGTGGACTGAAAAGATTCTAAAATATAAACTTTTAAATCAATATGAAAAACAATAAGGCTGGTACTGTTACCTTATTCAGGTCAGATATAATTATTATAATCAACGTGAATTTACTTGATATACATGATATAATGATAAATAATGCTCAAAATTAACTTTGAGAATAGTTCACTGAATTCTCCCATCAACGCCGAGAGTCATTTACAGAATTCTGTGGATAACGTTCAACGTTATTCGCAGAATTCTGGGGATAACGCTTTCCTTTATTTTTATAGGCTAATTTATACTTGTAGTCTTGAAGTACTTGAACTCTTTTAATTATTAACAATTAAGACTTTTAAATCAGAATCAGCCAAATCTGAAGCCTTGGCCTTAGTAATATTATTTTAAAGTTTACTAAATACAGTTGACAGTTTAGTGACAAGTGATTCAAAATTCTTTTTTTTATTCAGACTTCAAAAACACACACACACACAATTATGGGAAGCGTTATTCCCACGTTTTTGGCCTTGAGAATAACGTCCAACGTTATCCTCACTGTAAACCGTACGGATAATGCCTATTTGGTTTTTACTGTGAGAATGATTCCCAACGATATCTAAATTCTTATTACTGCTTATTATTTATGTAGCATTGCTTATACGTATTGACATCTATTGGTTTGGATGGTATAAAAATAATCAATTTGTTTTTTTAAATGTCTTTTGAGTGACTGGAATCTTAAATTTTTATCAATTTTAGCAGGAACCTGAGAGGACCTGCTTGCCATTACCGATAAATGATTAATAGTTAATACCATTGATTTAGCTGTTATTACAGTTATAAAACTATTATTAACTGTTCCAGTGCACTCAACTTTGTATTTTAATTCTATGTATTATGAAGCACCTTTATTTACTTTCATTCATCATGAAAAGAATTTTACTATAATTGGAATAAACTCTGTATGTACTAATTCATAGTAAGCTAATTATTCTTCTTCCCAAAACTAGCATCGTACCTTTGCCTAACATAAATACATTAAAGTTAACTTAAAGCATGCAAAACCATAAGTCGATATAAGGGGCGATGCATAAAGTACGTCACACTATTTTTGACCAAATTTAACCCCCCTCCCCCTATCACAAATCTCGGACACCCCCCCCCCTTTTAAAGTATGCCACACTTTTGAACAAAAAAAATTATTTTTAAACAAATAATTCAAATTTTATCTTAAACACACATCACACATGGCCTGACCCCCACCCCTCCCCCTATCACAAACTCAAAATTTCTTACACCCCCTCCCCGCCTCTGGAGCGTGACGTACTTTATGGACGTCCCCTAATGGTATAGCATAAAAATTTAAAAGTGAGAGTCTTTAACAGTGACTAACAGATTAGATAAGATAAGCATGGGGTCAAATAACAAAATGTTTCTTGGAAACGTGAGCCTGCTACCAAATACCAATAATGCAACTAAGCTTAAACTAACCAATCACCTGGAGAAGCTGATGAAAACACTTGAAATTTTAAAATTATAAGTAATTTTTGGTTAAATGGACACTAATCAAGTTTTATGACCATGCTACTTTAAAAATTCAGTAATCATGAAATTTGAATTAGTATTAGCATAAAAATTAAACATTTTAGCCTAAATCAAGTGATATCCGCTATTATTTTGTCTACACCGGGCGGGTTTTTATTTTCAACATGAACAGCCACTAAAAGATGCATGCGCCGATGAGCTGTGCGGATGATGCTCGGCGTTATTCTCATGGCCAAAACCGTGCAGATAATCACTTCGCACAATTATTTAAATTAAATCAATCGATAATTCTCCCCTAATCTTCTAGGGAAATCATAATAAGCTATTTTGAGGTAAAATCAAAATATCAAGAAATTTCTTGGTCAGTTTTGTCATTAATTCCATGTGTCCCCACTACTCATCCTGAAGAACATGAGTAATCATAGGATTAATGACATCACGATGTTTCACCCCACTTCGCTTAGTCACACATCGTCACAAAAAGTTAGACCACCCCTCCAATATGACGCCACAAAGCTCCCCCCTCACCCCATAAAAGATGTATCGTATATTTGAAAATGAGCATGTGTGAAATCAGTTTTTTGTCATTTAAGTATGTAATTTTGTGTAAGGCTGCACTCTAATATCTTAATTTGCATTTAAAACTTTATTAAATAAATTGTAAGCAATCTAATATTTACGTTTAACTTTTATTTTAAGTTGCGCATTTTGATGTGACTTCACAGTTCTTAAACACCCCCCCACCCTCGTCACTAATCAACAGAAATGTGTGACCCCCCTCCCTCTTTTAGGTGCTGAGACATCATTTATGTACGGCCCCTAACTTTAGAATAAAAAGGCACACTATTTTTTTTTAAGTTATAGGCTCAACTGCATTTTAATAAAAATTAAAATTATTCTTAAAAATGTAAACTCCGTTCCTGTTGATTATAGTATTGCATACAACATGGTGGTGATTGTTTAATACTCAAAAACACTAAAACATGCATTTATTAAATTGTGTTCAATCGTCATATTTATTTTAATATGATTGAAAAAATATTGTTTTTCCTAACAGTGTTAGCAACTGTGATGCACATTTACTCATGTTTTAAAAACTCATGTATAAATTTTGCGTAGACCTGGAATGACTGTTTTCTTCATCAGAATGTACAGTCTCAGGATGATACTACCAGAAAATGGAAAGAAGAGAGAGAAGATGGGGCTGTGTTTGACACCTACCTGAAGAGACTGACCTACAAGTCACAAGCGCGGGTACAGTAATGTTTTGGATATGTTTACAGTTAGATTTATCCAGTGCTTATTTTCTATTAAAAAAAAGGTACCGGAACGCAGCATGAAAAAGCATTCCAGACAGTAATAAAAATAAGTATGTGGAAAAAAGGTGCTGGAACACCGTCCCGGTGCGTCACGCGCGGGGGGGGGGAGCACTGGATTTATCTAACATAAATACCGCCTATTGCTGACATGTTTTTTTTTAAAATATCTTTACTTCTGAGAATTGTTTTTGATAAGCTGCCTAGATAAAGAGTTAGAGTGATTTACTGATGGAATAGCCAAGCAGCTGTCATTAGAGTGATTTACTGATGGAATAGCCAAGCAGCTGTCATTAGAGTGATTTACTGATGGAATAGCCAAGCAGCTGTCATTAGAGTGATTTACTGATGGAATTGGTCAAAGTATATTTCTTGGATAGCAGCCCCATTGAATGGGCCAAGAGTATGAAACTCATTGAGTAATACTTTTGAGTATTTCACTTTTATCTATTTACTTTATTTGTTTGTTGTGGTGTGATGTTTCAATACTGTAAAGTCAAACACTGTCTTTGGCCAACCTACCCAAATTTAAATTATGCTGGAAAAGAAGACCTGCCACCACAATCATCTCATATCAATGTTACATTTTGTACTTCCCTTGTGATCATGGATTCAAAATGTTATCGGTTTAGAAAATAAATAAACCGCTATTCTCAGGGGGATCGAATGATTCATTTTTGTGATATTTCAGCTGGATGATGAGCACGAGAAAGAAGTCAACTACTCATCTCTCATGTGGGTGACACAGAAAGTGCGCTACATCAAGTCAGGGACACTGGCTAAGTTGGTTGAGAGCCTTACTAACAGTCAGGGTGAGATGGATTCAAGCTACGTAAACATCTTTCTTGCCACATACCGAACTTTTGCCACACCTCGACAAGTGCTGGACACGTTAATGGATAGGTGAGCATCAGGTTTTAAAACTAAGAAATGTAAATGTAACAAGCTCAGGGGTCCACGGTCCCCTAAAGGCCAGGTTCGGTAGAACCTCGGAAAAACAAACTCGTATTTTTTTTATATTATAGGTTCCACTTTATTTATATTATAGGTTTATTAAATGGGTCTGCGAGCTATCAAATAATTATTAAAGGGATCCCCCACGCGGGAAATTTTTTAAAGTTTGAGAACCATTTATCTAGAGCAATCTAATTGACTTAGATTTTATGCAGAATACTTTTTATAAAAAGTCCTCAAAATTATTTTTCTGGCAGGTACACATTTGTGAGATCTCAGACAATTGAAGATAAAACAGAAATAAATGAATTGCAACTCAGGTAATTTTTCTTTAAAATATACGTCTTAAGCATTTTTTCTCAGTGTTACTATGAATATTTTTTTGTATTTATTTAATTTGCTACTTTAAAATAAGATAACCTAACACAACCAAATTGTCATGCCTCATGGGCTATAAGTGGTTTCTGGAAAGTTTCATTTTCTCAACAGGCGTGATTTAAAAAATATCAAGATGTAAAACTTACAAAATGCTGAACAAACAAAACTGTGATGTTTAAGTTAAGCTATGTATGTTATTGGTGTGTTTTTTTTCTCTTATTTTTCATTGGCTGTCTAGTTTATATAGATTGCTGATGATAAATCCCCCTCTTCTGTCAACAATTTTCTGCAGTTTTCATGAAGTTATCAATGACAAGACATTCTGTTTCAGATCCCTTAAGTCTGTGATATTTGTGTGGCTGGACACGTACCCCGAAGATTTTCACGAACCTCCAGACTACACCTGCCTTAATGAGCTGGAGAGGTTTGCCAGAGGCAGTGCACCTGGCAGCGGGATTGAAGTAAAGGTCAAGGACAAGCTAGATGGATTTCGGCAGGAAGATGCAGAGCTCGCTGGTATTATTTTATTTAAACTTAACACCTCACCTCCATTGTAACAGGTGTGAGAAAATCCTTTGGGGAAAGGGGAGGGGGGGGGAGGAAGAGAAAAAAAACAAACATAAAAAGTTTTGCTCTTGGATCTAACATTGCAGCTAAGTAGTTATTTTTATATTGTTTGCACCAGTCATTCTCAACCTTCCCAATCTTTCCATCCTTTAATACAGCTCCTATTGTTGTGTTAAAATTAGGGCTGTTATCGATTAATTTAAATTTAATCGGTAACTTTTGAAAAATTATCGATTAATTAATCAATAATTTCAATTAGAGCCAAAAATAGAAATTTATGACGTCATTTAACTGATCTTTTCTCACGGACATTGAAAATTAAGAATATTTTGAACTAAATTTTATGACAATGTGTTGATACTTGATCGGATGTTTGTGCTGAAGGTGGTACGTCAGCGATGTATTTGATCCTTTAAAAAGAATTGTTTATGGCAGTGAACACAGTAAACTTTTTCACCATCTTCGACTTTGTCATCCGCAGTCAGCTTAAAAACAAAATTTTTGCTCAACTTTCTAGTTATATGTTTAAATTTAACTGCGCTGATGCTGTCAGCCATTTTTTAGTTGACATCTGCGGGTCCACATAAAGTAATAAAATAAATTATAATATTACGCGGGAGAAGTTTGTACGTAAAAAAATATATAAATTATTATTAATTATTAATTATTTATTAATAATAAAAAAAAGTAAAATATTATAAATATTTTCTTTAATTTTAATAGAATTTTTATCTATTAAAATAATTTTAATCGATAAAAAAATGTAACGATTAATCGAGAAATTAATAGTTAATTTCCGCAGCCCTAGTTAAAATACAATTTTTTTTATTGTTACTTCATAACTGTAATTTTGGTATTGTTATGAAGGTAGTGTTAATATCTGATAAGTAGGATGTATCTCCTTTAATAAAAATCCAAATCCTTTGAGGGCATATCAGCATATGTGTGGACCTGCCTGGCCTTTTGGAAATTTTGTGTTTTTTAATGTCTCTAAGGTGAACCCTGTGAAAGAGTTGTTTCCCATCCAAAGGGACCACGCCCTACAGGTTGAGAACATCTGGATTGTACAGTTCGTCAGTTGAGAATTATAAAGCTCCATGTCCTTCAATACTTATATTGACTTAGAGCTTTATAATTCTCAATTGACGAGTTGTTGGTTCTTGCTGCTATATTGGTTGTTGTATTGTTGGGTCTATTTGGTTTGTTTTCTCAAACCTAAATTTATGAATTACTTTCTACTTAGCCTGATGCAGTCTACCCCTTTGTTAGCAGGTTATTTTTATGGTATTAAAATAATTTTATCTCAACTTTTAAATATGTGTCTCTCAGTCCCCCAAAACTCGGCATCGTTCGATTGTTAAGAGGCTTTCTATTTTATTGAATATTAGCAAAATTAATGTCTCTTTAAAACAATGTACAGATTTCTGTGCTGAAGTACTCTGCATTTAAATGTGGTCTGTTTTAGTGTGATTGGTCGCTTGAATAAAAAAATTATTTTTTAAAAATTTTAACTTCTTTCCAGCACGGCAGCTAGAATATTCCTTCTCACTCTCTGATGGCAGTGGTCACCCTGTGGACACGGACAGCAGCAAGTCTCTTGCATTGTTGGAAATTTCCTGCAGGAAAATTGCTGAACAGCTCACCTTTAAAGATGCAGTAAGATAATTGTGGTCTTTTAGATGTGTGGCTTTGAGGATATGTATGAATTCTGGCTGATAATGCAGTAAGATAATGGTGGTCTTTTAGATGTGTGGCTTTGAGGATATGTATGAATTCTGGCTGATAATGCAGTAAGATAATGGTGGTCTTTTAGATGTGTGGCTTTGAGGATATGTATGAATTCTGGCCGATAATGCAGTAAGATAATGGTGGTCTTTTTGATGTATGGCTTTGAGGATATGTATGAATTCTGGCCGATAATGCAGTAAGATAATGGTGGTCTTTTTGATGTGTGGCTTTGAGGATATGTATGAATTCTGGCCGATAATGCAGTAAGATAATGGTGGTCTTTTTGATGTGTGGCTTTGAGGATATGTATGAATTCTGGCCGATAATGCAGTAATATAATGGTGGTCTTTTTGATGTGTGGCTTTGAGGATATGTATGAATTCTGGCCGATAATGCAGTAATATAATGGTGGTCTTTTTGATGTGTGTGTCTTCAAGGATATATAAAAATTCTGGCCAATAATGCAGTAAGATAATGGTGGTCTTTAGATGTATGAGTTCGAGGACATGTAAGAAATTTGGCTATTGATACAGTATTATACATTTTTATATGATTTCCATTACCTTATGTAGCCTGGAATAGTGGTTCTCAATCATTTTGAAGTCATGTATTTTGAGTTGAGCAGTCGCAATACATTAGTACATTGTTTCATAATCTACAAACAGTTTGTCATTCATGTTTGTTGATTACAATTTTAAGCCAAAACTATTTTACTTTGTACTGATTTCTCATGTGCTACGGTTATTTAATGGTGTGTTTGATTTTTTGGTGGAATAGTTTAAGTAGCTTTGCAAAGCTCCAGTGTTCAGCTGCATTTAGATTGAGAATCACTGAGCTTATGTCAAAAACTTGTTGAGAAAATTGATTTCTCTAATAACAAACTTTTCTATTATACATGGCTGAACTTGTATTTATGAGGTTGTCTATTGTACGTAACTGAACTTGTATTTGTGAGGTTTTCTATTAAATATAACTGAACTTGTATTTGTGAGGTTGTCTATTGTACATAACTGAACTTGTATTTGTGAGGTTGTCTATTGTACATGGCTGAACTTGTATTTATGAGGTTGTCTATTGTACGTAACTGAACTTGTATTTATGAGGTTGTCTATTGTACATAACTGAACTTGTATTTGTGAGGTTGTCTATTGTACATAGCTGAACTTGTATTTATGAGGTTGTCTATTGTACGTAACTGAACTTGTATTTATGAGGTTGTCTATTGTACATAACTGAACTTGTATTTGTGAGGTTGTCTATTGTACATGGCTGAACTTGTATTTATGAGGTTGTCTATTGTACATAACTGAACTTGTATTTGTGAGGTTGTCTATTGTACATGGCTGAACTTGTATTTGTGAGGTTGTCTATTGTACGTAACTGAACTTGTATTTATGAGGTTGTCTATTGTACATAACTGAACTTGTATTTATGAGGTTGTCTATTGTACGTAACTGAACTTGTATTTATGAGGTTGTCTATTGTACGTAACTGAACGTGTATTTGTGAGGTTGTCTATTGTACATAACTGAACTTGTATTTATGAGGTTGTCTATTATACGTAACTGAACTTGTATTTATGAGGTTCTCTATTATATATAACTGAACTTGTATTTGTGAGGTTGTCTAATGTACATGGCTCAACTTGTATTTGTGAGGTTGTCTATTATACAAGATTGAACTTGTATTTGTGAGCTTGTCTATAATACAAGACTGAACTTGTATTTGTGAGCTTGTCTATAATACAAGACTGAACTTGTATTTGTGAGCTTGTCTATAATACAAGACTGAACTTGTATTTGTGAACTTGTCTATAATACAAGACTGAACTTGTGTTTGCATCTTCTGTTGAGCAGGGTTTGTTCCGTAAAGTTATCCCCCATCACTGCCTGGGGGCCGTGTGGTCTCGTCGAGACAAGGAAGGTCAGAGTGACGCCCCCAGCATCCAGGCCACCATCCAGCAGTTCAACAGCGTCTCCCTGCGGGTCATAGCGACGGTGCTAAAAACCAGGGAGCTAAAGACATCGCAGAGGGCGAAGGTGCTGCAAAAGTGGATTCTGATAGCACAGGTCAGTGTGGGGTTCTTATAGCACAGGTCAGTGTGGGGTTCTTATAGCACAGGTCAATATGGGGTTCTTATAGCACAGGTCAGTGTGGGGTTCTTATAGCACAGGTCAGTGTGGGGTTCTTATAGCACAGGTCAATATGGGGTTCTTATAGCACAGGTCAGTGGGAGGCTCTTATAGTACAGGTCAGTGGGAGGTTCTTATAGCACAGGTCAATATAGGGTTCTTATAGCACAGGTCAATATGGGGTTCTTATAGCACAGGTAAGTGTTGGGTTATCATAGCACGGTCAGTGTGGGTTTCTTATAGCAGAGGTCATGTATTTAGTCTTACATGGCTGTAATCTCATGTATTTAAACATGGCTGTAATCTCATGTATTTATTCTAACATGGATGTAATTTCATGTATTTAGTTTAACATGGCTGTAATCTCATGTATTTAGTCTAACATGGATGTAATTTCATGTATTTAGTTTAACATGGCTGTAATCTCATGTATTTAGTCTAACATGGATGTAATTTCATGTATTTAGTTTAACATGGCTGTAATCTCATGTATTTAGTCTAACATGGATGTAATTTCATGTATTTAGTTTAACATGGCTGTAATCTCATGTATTTAGTCTAACATGGATGTAATTTCATGTATTTAAACTAGGGCTAGTACTGATTAAAAAAAATTCTTTTGATTAATCGGGAAAAATTTAATCGATCAATTTTGATTAATCATATTATTATAACATATATATAGATCCCGTTAAGTTGCGATTCATTAATTCGCGAAATCGGTTAAGTGGCAATAATTCGATGGCTCCCAAATTTTGTGATGTAATACAGCAAATTCGTTCTGCTATGCAAGAAATAAGGAAGAAAAACCTTTTGTTTACGTATGCACATCTAAATAAATAATAATAATATGAGGGAAAAGTATGTAAGTAACAAAAAATATAAATTATTAATAAATTAGGTTAAAAAAAATATTAGCAATATTTTCTTAAATTTTAATCGAATTTTAATAGATCAAATTAATTTTAATAGATTAAATTTTTTAACGATTAATCAATTAACTAATCATTTATTTCCACAGCCCTAATTTAAACATGGCTGTAATCTCATGTATTTAGTCTAACATGGCTGTGACTTTGTTTCTAACTTGATCTCTAGGACCTGCGAGAGCTGAAGAACTTTTCCTCTCTGAAGGCCATCATCACAGGGCTACAAGCACATCCAGTGTACAGGCTCAGGAAGACATGGACAGCAGTATCAAAGTAATCCTCATGTTAATGCAGTCAGAGTAATCTCATGTTACTATGATCATAATAATCTTATGTTACCTCTATCAAAGTTTGAAACAATCTTTAAGTAATTCCCCATCATATTGAAAACCAACATAAGAAACAAAATTTAAAATAGAAAAACTTTTTGTATGTTTTTTTCTAATATACTACAATATGTAATTTCATTTAATTGAAATATTTACTTGTATAAAATTCATTATATCTATTATATAAATATATATATATTAAACAATATAATTTGCAATGTCTGTTCGTCACGCTACTAATTTTAGAAAGCAGGGGAAACCAAATTACTGCACCAATGCATCAAAAGTTGTGCAAATTAAAGATGCGCTGTACAAAAATATTATATGACGTCATTGTTTTCGCTCATACATGTATTTTAATTTTGGAAAAGGTATCAATGTAAAAAGAGGATTTGATGATGGTTAATTATAAAATAAAAAAACAAAGGGGGCGCCATAGGCGCCCTACAACCCGTATTATAAAATACTTTATGTACATTTCAGAAAGTTTAATATTTCGTATTTATCAAACAAGGACAAGTTAGTTGGGCTTTTGAAAAGGTCGGCGCCCTAAAAAAAAGTGCATTTTTAAAAAGAATTAATAGATTTCAGCTGAAAACTTCCGTCATTTTTGACGGGTGATACACTATTATATATATATATTAATTGCTAAAGATTGGATAATTTTATAGTCTTACAGAATAACTGGACAGTTTGACGATTTAACTTTGTACTTGGAATTATTTGATAGTTTGAATAACTCAATTGTTAGACTGAATAAATTGCAAGTTGAATAACTTGATGGTTTCAATAACTTGATGGTTTCAATAACTTGATGGTTTCAATAACTTGATGGTTTCAATAACTTGATGGTTTATCAACACAGGGACACCATGACATTGTTTGAGGAGCTCAGTGAGATATTCTCTGTAGAAAACAACCAGCTAAACTCAAGGGAACTTCTCATGAAGGTAAGACGTTAGATCACCTGAGAGCTTGTAGTTAAGGTAAGACGTTAGATCACCTGAGATCTTGTAGTTAAGGTAAGACATTGGATCACCTGAGATCTTGTAGTTAAGGTAAGACATTGGATCACCTGAGAGCTTGTAGTTAAGGTAAGACATTGGATCACCTGAGAGTTTGTAATTAAGGTAAGACATTGGATCACCTGAGATCTTGTAATTAAGGTAAGACATTGGATCACCTGAGATCTTGTAATTAAGGTAAGACATTGGATCACCTGAGAGCTTGTAGTTAAGGTAAGACATTGGATCACCTGAGAGCTTGTAGTTAAGGTAAGACATTGGATCACCTGAGATTTTGTAATTAAGGTAAGACATTGGATCACCTGAGATCTTGTAATTAAGGTAAGACATTGGATCACCTGAGATCTTGTAATTAAGGTAAGACATTGGATCACCTGAGAGCTTGTAGTTAAGGTAAGACATTGGATCACCTGAGATCTTGTAATTAAGGTAAGACATTGGATCACCTGAGATCTTGTAATTAAGGTAAGACATTGGATCACCTGAGATCTTGTAGTTAAGGTGAGACATTGGATCACCTTAGAACTTCTCATAAAGGTATGATCACCTAAGAACTTCTCCTCAAGGTAAGAACAAACAAGCATGTCCATGTTATCCTATCAAGCCCTAATGCTTCCATTGTTTTGTCTGACAGGAGGCCACAGCCAAGTTCCCTGACCTGGATTCACAGAGCAAGAGTCTGAAGAGAAAGAATTTACAGAAACGCCGCTCCTGGATAGACAACGTAAGACGCTGTAGACAATTAGCACAGCTTATAATTTGAATCAGAGATTAAAGAACAAGTCAGATTTTCATTTTTGTTTGTGTGTCCTCAGCTTCGACCTGTTGGAAAGTTATCCCACCATTTAAATGTGAGTCATTGTCTTTCTGCTCATCAGGGTATAGTCCAAGGCACCGTTCCATATCTGGGCACATTCCTGACAGACCTGATGATGATTGACACTGCCTTCCCAGACTGCACAGAGGAAGGTCTGATCAACTTCGAGAAGAGGAGGAAAGAGTTCGAGGTGCTGGCTCAGCTCCGGCTCCTGCAGTCGGCCGCTTCTATTTATAACTTCACTGAGGACTCTTCCTTCTGGAGGTGGTTCAACTCTATCAGGACTTACACAGACCTGGAAAGGTGGGGGCCCTAATTAGGAGTCTTTGTTGAAACTCTGTGGGTTGTCTTAGAGCAGTGCTTCTCAAACTTTTTATTATGGCGTACAGACAGGAATTTTTCTATTGTTCCAAGACCGGTGCACTATATTACCGGTACTGATGTGTTTCGAAATCTTATTTATTTAATTTTTAAATTTTATGTGCTCATTTTCATATAGACATATTCTATTAAGTTAGTATTAATGGTTGAAAATAGAGGATTATAATTATATTTTTCTGTCTTTTCTTGATAACTACTGCGGACAGGCGGAAGATGTCCCATTGTCCGGCACCAGTCCGCGGACCACCACTTTGAGTACCACTTTCTCAGAGAGAAAGGGGGGCTCTTCTTATGAGCAATGTTCCTTTCTCAGAGAGAAAGGGGGGCTCTTCTTATGAGCAATGTTCATTTCTCAGAGAGAAAGGGGGGCTCTTCTTATGAGCAATGTTCCTTTCTCAGAGAGAAAGAGGGGCTCTTCTTATGAGCAATGTTCCTTTCTCAGAGAGAAAGGGGGGCTCTTCTTATGAGCAATGTTCCTTTCTCAGAGAGAAAGGGGGGCTCTTCTTATGAGCAATGTTCCTTTCTCAGAGAGAAAGGGGGGCTCTTCTTATGAGCAATGTTCCTTTCTCAGAGAGAAAGGGGGGCTCTTCTTATGAGCAATGTTCATTTCTCAGAGAGAAAGGGGGGCTCTTCTTATGAGCAATGTTCCTTTCTCAGAGAGAAAGAGGGGCTCTTCTTATGAGCAATGTTCCTTTCTCAGAGAGAAAGGGGGGCTCTTCTTATGAGCAATGTTCCTTTCTCAGAGAGAAAGGGGGGCTCTTCTTATGAGCAATGTTCCTTTCTCAGAGAGAAAGGGGGGCTCTTCTTATGAGCAATGTTCCTTTCTCAGAGAGAAAGGGGGGCTCTTCTTATGAGCAATGTTCCTTTCTCAGAGAGAAAGGGGGGCTCTTCTTATGAGCAATGTTCATTTCTCAGAGAGAAAGGGGGGCTCTTCTTATGAGCAATGTTCCTTTCTCAGAGAGAAAGAGGGGCTCTTCTTATGAGCAATGTTCCTTTCTCAGAGAGAAAGGGGGGCTCTTCTTATGAGCAATGTTCCTTTCTCAGAGAGAAAGGGGGGCTCTTCTTATGAGCAATGTTCCTTTCTCAGAGAGATAGGGGGGCTCTTCTTATGAGCAATGTTCCTTTCTCAGAGAGAAAGGGGGGCTCTTCTTATGAGCAATGTTCCCTCTAAGGTTCATTGGTCCGTGTGCAAATTAGAAAAACTAGTGTGCAAAGTTGCACAGCATCCATTTTTTGTGCAATATTTTACAAAATTTGCTGCACACTATTCTGAACGGCTGCGTGGCGTCGGTCAGTTATCTGCGCAGCTTAAAGGGAACATCGTTTATGAGTCTTTATTTAAACTTTCTGGCTTGACCTTAGAAGGTGGGGGACTTACTTTGGAGTCTTAAGGTCACAAACCCTTCTGTCCATGTGTCCACCTGTTGTCACAAACCCTTCTGTCCATGTGTCCACCTGTTGTCACAAACCCTTCTGTCCATGTGTCCACCTGAGGTCACTAACCCTCAGTTTTGTTGAATGACTTTCAGCCATGAACTCTCCTGTTCCTTGGAGCCTCCATCAGAAAGTTCAGCCAAGCTAAAGAAGAAATCTGCAAGGTAAGATATTTGATGTCACATTACTTCCCCTTCCTATACAATTAAATCATGTTTTTTTATAAATCACTCACACAAGTGGTTCATCTTTTTGATACCATTTCTCAGTTTACACATCATTAAAATTTCAAATTGTTAAAATTATTTGGGGGGGGGGCGTTTTTGGGTGTTGTGAATTTTTTTTCCTCTTCTTTTTTTAAAGATGAATTGATGAAAACATTAATCTGTTTTGAAACAATTCCATTTGCAAACGGCAGCTAAAAAGTTATTATTTTCACGTTATAAAACTGTCCTGTATGTTTGCCATCATCGTCGGTCTTTTTCATTCCAAACTTGTTGCACTGCCACCTGATCAAGTTGCACTGCTCCATCGGTCATCTCTGTGTGCCAGATTTCTTGTGCTTTCTAGTAGTCTTGTGTTTGACTGCCGTTGGACTCACCTAGGCTGGATATTCACTCACCAAACTTTATTTTGTTTTATTCTGTGTTGAGTGTTGAACCAAATTTCAATTTTGTTTCCAAATGCCTGTGCTGCCACAAATTTGATTTTACTGTTTCCAATATTCATGTGATGTAATTTACTTTATAATTTTTGTTTTGAATGCCTGAACAGCTGCTTCAAAGACCTCATTCTATACAAACATATATATATAAACATGTTTCAAATAGTATCTTTATTGAAAAGGGCCCATTTTAAGAAAATGGCAAAGTAATGATGAGCCAAACCGATATGTTTTGCCGTTTTTTTACATAAAACTGTGACAAAGGGTTAAACATAAAACCATGAGAGATGGAACTGTTTTTAAATCCCTTATATTAACTTCACCGTCTTGTTGTGATCTCTTGGTTGGTCGGGTGGTCGGAAAAACAAAAGTAAAAAAATGACCCACTTCCAGTGATGCCATCAAGCTGAAATTTGGCACATTGACTTGTGTCACCTAACAATGCATCGTATCAAAATTTCAGATCGGTCGAACGTACCGCAAATAAATTAATGCATTTTTAGTTTACCTCTATGTAGCCGTTTGCTATTATTGACCTCCACGGGCCACCAGAGTTCACTCCAGCCATCCATGAACACATCCCCGTGTTTTGCAGCAAGGGAAGTTCAGTCACGTTCAGTCTGTAAATGTTTGTCGCGCTGTACCTATTATATTGAACATAATCAATAACTGTAGTTATGTCTCATATATAAGGGATTTATGGTCAAAAACTGTGTTTTTACGGGTTGTTTAATTATATGTCTTCTAATGTAGCTATTGACCCCCACTGACCCCCCCCCCAACTTTCCCCACCTCCTCTACTTTAGCTCACCTCATACAAAGCTTTTGGAGTGGATGTATTGAGGGATCAGATGGAGAGTGTAGGGTTGGTACAGAGCTTTGTAGAATACTGACAAATTCTGGTCAACAGGTCAATTGATTGATCTCATCATCAGTACCAGTACTGTGCCAGTACATCTTAATATTGAAACTCTACCAGTACATCTTAATATTGAAACTCTACCAGTACATCTTAATATTGAAACTCTACCAGCACATGGGACTGTAAATTGTACGTCTCTTTCAGCAACCTAGCAAACTTTGCTTTAAAAACATAAGTTGGAATTGTGATTATTTTATCATGAGATTTTTTTAAATGAACATTTTGGCTGACAAAGTAAGGGACAGAATTATTAAGATGGAAATTTATTTTTTTTCTTTTCTAAATGAGAAACTTTTCTTGCTAAAAGAAATTTACAAATATTTTTTCAAACTACTAGAAATTTTTGTATAGTTTGCTTTTTACTAAATAATAAGAGGCCCCATTATTTCTACCGTAATCTCAAAGTCAACTAACTTACTTTAACTAGTTCATTGTCTTTTGTTGACAGAAGAAAAAAAGATATGCTTTACTGTAACAGAACGACCAAATAAATGGACATTATTTTATTGGGAAGAATATGTAAATAGAAAAAAAAATTGGATTTAGGGACAAATTATCACACGCTTCAAGAAGAAAATAATCAATACACACATAAATTATTTTTAATGAATTAAGTTAGTAAAATGTTAATCTTTTTTTAAAAATTGTCCCACATATCCATGGTCCCACATATCCATCGTCCCACATATCCATAGTCCCGTGGGGTGTAAACTATTTGACGTCTTGCCTATAAGTTTTCAGACAAGTTTTTTTATAATTATTTTTTTATGTGCGTTCATCTTTGAGTTTGTGATTCCTCAACTACCTTACAAGTGTTTGTTTCTGTGCTCACTGTTGTACAGTTTGTGTTAATGCCTTTGTGTACGTGTTTGTGTATGTGTTTGTAAATGTGTCCACTTATCAGAAAGATGTCCCCCATCTTCCCCCACTCATTGCCTCTGTTGTGTGTACACATTTGTAAGGATTTGTAATTTCTGTGCCAGCTGTATGTATGTACACACACAAGAAAGTTTTCCCCCATAATCCTGACTGATCACCTCTGGTGTGTGTACGTCTGTCTATTCAGTATCAGTGGACCACATCTCAAGAGGCGGGTGTCGGCAGCTAAGCTCTATGCCTGCTTTGCATGTAGATCTAGGTTTTCAGAGCCCAATATTTCCTCCTCCCGTGCAGAAGAGGGGAGCGTGCCCTTCCAACAAAAGGGGTGGTAAGTCAAGGTCACTTCACTTCTCACTGGGGCTGGTTGAAGATCTTCATAATCTGAAACACTAAAAGATACTCATTTTTTTGCCAACATGGAGGCCAGCAATAAATTTTAAAAATATTTGTTAAAAATGTATTTTAAAAAAAGAAAAAATAAATAAATAAACATGACAGGATATATATATATATATATGACAGTTATAAAAAAAAACATGACATTACATTAAAAAGGTGATGTAAAATATCTGATTTGCTGACTGCAATTAAATTTTTTTTAAACATCAATATCTAAAGAGTTTTTTTAAGAACTTGAGTTAGTTGCCATGAAAGCCATCAGCTAAATCTTGTGTCTAAATTACAAACGCCATCAAAGGAAAGTAAATAACACTGCAAAAATACATTTTTTGTTTGAAATTATGAGGACCACTTGCCCTTGCATAGCACATTCTGGTAGTGGTAGCTTTCAGAATTAATTTGTTTGTGCTGCTTACTAAGCTTATACAGTCAGACCTCACTAAGTCAAACTCAAAGGGACCCGGAAAAAAAAATCAACTTACAGAGTTTTCGAGTTTGGGAAAATGGCATAATAGGCGCAGATTAATCAAGGACAATGTTGATATTGAGAAGAGGGGGAGCAATACCGGCTAGAAGGCTTGACAGGAAAGAGAGGCCGTGTCTGATGTTTCATATGAAAGAAAGCCAACTACGCTTTGACATACCAACACCACTGAGAAAGCACCTCCCCACACTCTTTACTCCCTCTACAGTGGGATGGGGGAGTAAGATTTTTCTTTTTAAAAAGAGTCACAGCATGCAGAAAAAGGACGCGGATTAGCTACCCTTCTTCCAGCCACTCCTTTTTCTTGTCTAGGTCATTTTTGGTCTCAAAATAGACTTTTACGTGGCTCTATGGAACACGTGTTCTGAAATGTTACCCCAGAATAATAACCCAAACGCCTTGGAAAATTCAACTAAGGGAGGTTGGAAGCCACAAAATCTTCGAGTTAAGGAGATCTAAAATACATTAGTCTTATGGATTTGGCCGGGACCTAACAATTAATTCGATATAGGGAAGGTTGACTTAGCGAGGTCCGACTGTATTACAATTAGTTAACTTGTTGTGCAAGAGTCAGTTATATTGTTGTAAGTTAATATCTTTTGATTTGATATTATTTGTAATGCTTCTAGGAGTGTGTTTTGCTTTAATATGCTTATTTATTTATGTTTAGTGCTGTAATGTGTTTATAGTGCTGTAACGAGTTAATTTGTTGTGCTTAAATGGGTTTCTTTGTTTTGCATTAGTTTTAACACCTTTCGGCTTCTTTTTCTACATATTCTTTAGGCCTGAGACTTAGTCTCTAAAGGCCTTGTCTATTACCTTGGCAACCTGCTCCATCTGCTGAGCAGTGCCATAGAACATTGTCTTCACGTGGGACTCTTTTGCCTCCCTAACCTCCCCGGCTATGTCTAGCGCGGGACACGAAGTGAACAGGTGTAGTACTTTCAGAGGCTTGGCTGCAATGACGGCAGTTCGGGTCCCTGTTATGGTCTAGCCTGTTGAAATATGAGTTAGTTGGGCAGTGCTCTGTTCGCATTTGAGTCACTAAACTCTGGTGTTTGCGACTCAAACTCCACCACTGGTCTGATCGACTTGGCCTGGACAAGCTAGCGAATACCTCCCTGGCAGTCGCATTGTCAGCCCACTCCTGGTCCCACTTGTTCCTTTCAGCTAGTTTGGGTCTTTCTTCTTGTTTCTATAGAACATTTTCTCTCAGTTAATGTGTCTATAGAACATTTCCTCTCATTTGGTGTGTCTATAGAACATTTCCTCTCAGTTGGTGTGTCTATTGAACATTTCCTCTCAGTTGGTGTGTCTATAGAACATTTCCTCTCAGTTGGTGTGTCTATAGAACATTTCCTCTCATTTGGTGTGTCTATAGAACATTTCCTCTCATTTGGTGTGTATAGAACATTTCCTCTCAGTTAGTGTGTCTATAGAATATTTCCTCTCAATTGGTGTGTCTATAGAACATTTCCTCTCAGTTGGTGTGCTGTCTATAGAACATTTTCTCTCAGTTGGTGTGTCTATAGAACATTTCCTCTCAGTTGGTGTGGTCTCTATCAGTTGGTGTGTCTTTAGAACATTTCCTCTCAGTTGGTGTGTCTATAGAGTATTTCCTCTCAGTTGTGTGTCTATAGAACATTTTCCCTCAGTTGGTGTGGTGTGTATCAGTTGGTGTGTCTATAGAACATTTCCTCTCAGTTGGTGTGTCTATAGAACATTTCCTCTCAGTTGGTTTGTCTATAGAACATTTCCCCTTGGTTTGTGTGGTGTCTATAGAACATTTCCTCTCAGTTGGTCTGCTGTCTATAAAACGTTTCCTATCAGTTGCTGTGCTGTCTATAGCTGCAACTTAGCCCAACTGAATGACTAGGAAAGAATGGTGCTGTTCATTTCTGGTTCTGAAACATTTAATGAATAATTCATTGTCCAGCTAACTGCCCGTAGAGACTTACAAGCTTGTGCTTTCTTGTGTACATGTTGTTTGAAATGTGTCTACTCACATCAGGTGCTATTTAAATAGACAAAACTTAAACTACAAGCCAAACACATTGAAGTGAGTAACTCCCTGCTAGAATGATGGGACTTGCATTAGTAGTATGTCTTGTTCTGGAGGACGCCTGAGCTTGGGGTCTTGATGCCCCTGCCGTAGCATTGTCTGATGGATGACTCCTTTGTCTCCCCAATGTCAAGGTTGGTGCACCAAGTCAGCTAGGTGGGGGCTCACGCGCAACGCTGGCAGGTCTGGCCCGTTTTTGCCTTGCTTGTAAAAGAAAGAGAATTTTGTAACCAGACTTTCCATGGTGACCATAGGTGTGATGACAGAGAAGGGGATCAGATAGGAAGTGGGAGATTTCTTGACTTGGAATGGGTGACTTTGCAAAGTCACATTTAAGTCAAACGCAAAAGGATTTGAAAATTAAGCACAAATGAATATTATACTAAAGGGTGTATGGAAATTTAATTTATTTCTAAATTATATCTAATAATATCTAGCTATTATTATATTATCTTTGAGGTCGATGGGAGTAGTTATAGATACTTCTGGAGTCACCAAATAGAACAGAGACTGTAGCTGGATCTTTCCTCAAACAGAGCATACATCTTCAATAACCAAGGACATATTGATACAATAGTGTGCAGATGATTGTTATGTAAAGAACTTAAGGATTTTGAAATAAAGTGCCAATCAATCGTCAACGCTGATCGGCCGATGCCCCGTGTGGACGAGAAGGCTCAACAACAACAAAACAAACCTGGATATCACAACGTACCTGGAAAGTGTTCATTTATTTTAAAATAAAGGGCAAACATGGTTGAATGGTTCACATCGTTGCTGCTATGTTACATACTAATACCTGGCCAGTTGTTAGTTTAAAGCACTAGAGCTTTTTCCTTTAAATTTTCATTCATTTACTTTTAAATAAGAATAAGTGCCCTTTATCTTTATGAGACTATGCTTTCTTTTTTTTTGGTTCTTTTTTTCTTCTCTTTTATCATGTAAGCTTATATCCTTGCTTTGATTTCATTTATTTCACATTTCCTCCATTTCGTGTTTTCTTTCTACTTCATGTTATACTCTATTCCTTTTTAGCTCATTATTTGTCCCCCTGTTTTATATTGTTCCCCAGCACTGCTAGCTTATATTTCTATATAGTATGCACCTGTACCCCAAGAGTGTGAGGACCTTCAGGCTATCAGTTATTATTAAGTTTAAGGGTTGGTATTTTTTTTTAGTTGCTAGAAATATTTCAAATATTTTCAACACATTTTGTACAAGTTATATACAAAAGAAATATCTGATAGATTAATTTGTATATGAACATGAAAAAGTTCACTAGTGATAGAGCATAATAAGGCTGAGAAGATTATTGAACTTGAAAAGGTTCACTAATACATGGACATGATAAGATTCGCTACTAAATGAAGATAAGGCTCACTAGTATATGAAGGTAATATTTATATATTCCTTGGCTACTTTCTTTAATGTTCATGTAATAAATTTAAGATAATTTTTTTGTGTGTGGAGGCTGTAGCATGTGAAGGGGGTCATGTCTAACTGATGGCCTATCAACTATCTCAATTGTTGCACAACTGAAAACTAGAAAAGACAAGCAGAAGATATTGAATAGTGCACATTACTTATGACCAAGTGGATGATGCCAGTCTTATATGTTGTTGGCTTGACCTAATATAACTGTAAAACTCTGAGATAATTTAATATGTGGCGTGGCTAGGGTTGGTGTCACCCGATGCGCACCGTTGGCATCATTCCTAGCTACACCACAGAACCAAATCTAGTGCACTTTGTATGTTACACTATATGAGCCCCTTTTTAATGGAATGTCTTATGTTTACAATATCAAATTATGAAATAGCTACTTAAATTACCTGCATTAGTGGGGCCCCCTGTCACTTTTTTAAAATTGATGTAGATTTGGGTATTCCATGATGTCTGTAAAGTTTAACTCTATTGGGTCTTTGTTTGCATTTGACATTATTTTTCCCATGCCCCAAAAGGTATCATTTTTGCTTCGAGATTAACAGAACGTGCTGTGTTTCTAGCTGTAAAATTTTGTCAATTACCCAAACAACAATAAAAAATACTTTGTGTACAATTCAGGAAGTTTAATATTTCGTATTTATCAAACAAGGATATGCTACTTGGGCTTTTGAAAAAAGTGGGCGCTGTAAGCGCCCTACAACCCCTAGTTAAAAATAGTAAGTTTCTTTGAAAACACCATTTGTAAGCAGACCTACTTATTGTCCTGATGTTATTGATGTCCACAGTCTGGGCACCAAGCCTGCCAGGCTGGACAACAAGCTCGGACTCTTCTCCTGCGGCCTGGAGGACAGGAACAGCATCGCAAGCATTCCCGATACCATAGCTGCTTCTATTGGACCACTGGTCACTCAGGTATCCCAGGTAGGACGTTTTGGGATCACCCCCCAGCTTGTGGGGTTGGTCGTTTGTTGATGAATGGTAACAGTTACCATTCCTGAAGGCACAGGGATAAAATATAGCAGCATGACAGTGATAAGAAAACAATCCTGGGACAGCTGGTGCCTAGATGCGCAATCCTCACCACTGGGGCCTACATGCACAATCCTCACCACTGGTGCCTACATGCACAATCCTCACCACTGGGGCCTAGATGCACAATCCACACCACTGGTGCCTACATGCACAATCCTCACCACTGGTGCCTACATGCACAATCCTCACCACTGGTGCCTACATGCACAATCCTCACCACTGGTGCCTAGATGCACAATCCACACCACTGGTGCCTACATGCACAATCCTCACCACTGGTGCCTAGATGCACAATCCACACCACTGGTGCCTACATGCGCAATCCTCACCACTGGTGCCTAGATGCACAATCCTCACTACTGGTGCCTACATGCACAATCCTCACCACTTGTGCCTAGATGCACAATCCTCACTACTGGTGCCTACATGCACAATCCTCACCACTGGTGCCTACATGCACAATCCTCACCACTGGGGCTTAGATGCACAATCCTCACATGCAGTTTCCTTGGGTTAACCAGAGGCTAGCAAGGGAACTGGCTTTTAGGTCAAACAGAAAAATCCCAGAGGTTTTAATTTTGTTGAATAAATAATTCAACACTTGCATATTATGTATCAATTAGAACAGGGGTGGGCAAACTTTTTCTACGGAGGGCTAGCAAGGGAACTGGCTTTTAGGTCAAACAGAAAAATCCCAGAGGTTTTAATTTTTTTGAATAAATAATTCAACACTTGCATATTATGTATCAATTAGAACAGGGGTGGGCAAACTTTTTCTACGGAGGGCCGCATTGAAAACTTTATTGTTATAGGCGGGCCGCATTGAAAACTTTATTGTTATAGGCGGGCCGCATATATATTTTGTCTACTTTAATTACTATTTACAAGGTATAAAATATGAATTATGACTATAACCATGTACTTATCATTTTATTTCACATTCACACTCAATGACACATGTAACTTGCATTTTAAAAAAGGGAATTGAAACAGTTTCTAATTTGATAATAAGATTTTTTATTTTTCATAATTAGTTCAACAAAAGTTTATTGTTACCTGTCATAGTAACTATGAAGAAGTAGTAGCTTAATTTACATACAAGCTGACCATACAGTACAATTATAATTAATGAGAAGTATGTAACTGTTCACCATCTTGGATAATGTTCTTGAACTGTGGAACCAGTTTACTGGTTGTGATTCGCCTGGCTGCATTTAAATTGCATTCAGTCAACATCGATCTGTTCTTAGTCGTGTTTATTTTCATGCATGAAAACGCTTGCTCACAGATGTATGTGGACCCAAATAGTGACAAAAGTTTGGCAACAAAGTTTTTTTTAAGTGTGTAAATGCTGCTGCTGGCAAACATCCATAAACTCCAGCAGAAGAAGTGACTTGAACTCCTTCTTCAGGTCATAATCTGCTTGTAGGTCAAGCAGCTCTAACAGTACATCCTCTGTGGCTGAATCAGCTTCTGCACCCAATGGCGAACTGAGGATATTGAAGAGTGGTTTCAGGTTCTTGAAGACTTGGAATCTCCTTTTGTATTCCACAGCCAAGGCATCCAACTGAACCTTGTGCTTATCAGCCATTTTACCAGAAATGTTTTCTATTTCAGCAAAGGAAAATGTCAAACCTGTTTTTACCTGCTTGCCTGGAGAACAAGGAGAGCTTTGCCTGAATGTAACATGCACATACATTTCATTTGCAAACAAGCTATTGCCCTGAAGTTTGACATTCAGTTCATTCAACTTTTCCTTAATGTCGATAGCAAACATGGAGTCTGACTTCCACTCCTCATTAACAATATAGTAACAAAGTCACAAACAAAATCCTACTTCTCCAGGAACATAACTATTTCTTCCCTGTGATCTCACACTCGCTTCAATATCTTGCCCAGCGGACAATGATGGGGTATATAATATCATAATATTCAGTTTCCAAATCTTCAAGCAGTGCCATGAACTCCCTGTGGTTAAGTGCCCTGGCTCTGATGAGGTTTATCACACTAACAACTGTGTCAATAACATGCTTGCTATTCAACGCAGCTTTAAACATAGGAACAAAAATTTTGCCCGAAATCCAAATGTTTTGTTTGATGGTTTCTTTTTTTAAGTTGTACTCCTTAAGACGCTCACACACTCACGGCACAGCAAGCAGATTGCTTTGCGGCCAACGCTCAAGAAGCAATATTAGCGGTCCATTCGTCATTAAAAACACGGCATTCGGCATCAATCTTTCTCCTTTTTTTTTGCAGGACTCAACGTCTATTCGCTTTTAAATTACAATTTTTTTAAAACCGAAAATATGTAAATCGTTAACAAAAGCCAATTACAGTTGAGTTGAAATGCAGTTTCGAATAGGGATTCTAACAATTAATGAATAATGATCCACTAATCACTACTGGGGCTATAAAATCGATTTATTATTTATGCCTAGATTTGAATCAAATATTCGGAATAAAATTGTAAAAATACAGTGAAAATTCTAAACAAAGAAAATTAACATCAACATAAGATGGCAACATACACATGCCTACGGGCCGCAAAATATGCTCTGGCGGGACGCATTGGGCCCGCGGGCCGTAGTTTGCCCACCCCTGAATTAGAACAATGTCATTGTGTATTATTAAAAAAGGTTATATTTGTAAGTCTTGATGATGACAAATTCAGGACACCAACAAATTTCACAAAAGTTCCCAGATCAGAAGTTACCAACCATGATTCCAAGATAGGCAGCGACAAGTTTTTAAAAAAAAATTCCATTCAATGATAATTTTTTTGTCACATCGCTTACATAAATTATGCTTAACAGTAAGGTGTGATGAAATATTTATTTGTGGCCCACTTCAACACTTCAATGACTCCCTGTTCTGTACTCCCCAACACTTCAATGACTCCCTGTTCTGTACTCCCCAACACTTCAATGACTCCCTGTTCTGTACTCCCCAACACTTCAATGACTCCCTGTTCTGTACTCCCCAACACTTCAATGACTCCCTGTTCTGTACTCCCCAACACTTCAATGACTCCCTGTTCTGTACTCCCCAACACTTCAATGAGTCCCTGTTCTGTACTCCCCAACACTTCAATGACTCCCTGTTCTGTACTCCCCAGCACTTCAATGACTCCCTGTTCTGTACTCCCCAACACTTCAATGACTCCCTGTTCTGTACTCCCCAACACTTCAATGAGTCCCTGTTCTGTACTCCCCAACACTTCAATGACTCCCTGTTCTGTACTCCCCAACACTTCAATGACTCCCTGTTCTGTACTCCCCAACACTTCAATGACTCCCTGTTCTGTACTCCCCAACACTTCAATGACTCCCTGTTCTGTACTCCCCAACACTTCAATGACTCCCTGTTCTGTACTCCCCAACACTTCAATGACTCCCTGTTCTGTACTCCCCAACACTTCAATGACTCCCTGTTCTGTACTCCCCAACACTTCAATGACTCCCTTTTCTGTACTCCCCAACACTTCAATGACTCCCTGTTCTGTACTCCCCAACACTTCAATGACTCCCTGTTCTATACTCCCCAACACTTCAATGACTCCCTGTTCTGTACTCCCCAACACTTCAATGACTCCCTGTTCTGTACTCCCCAACACTTCAATGACTCCCTGTTCTGTACTCCCCAACACTTCAATGACTCCCTGTTCTGTACTCCCCAACACTTCAATGACTCCCTGTTCTGTACTCCCCAACACTTCAATGACTCCCTGTTCTGTACTCCCCAACACTTCAATGACTCCCTGTTCTGTACTCCCCAACACTTCAATGACTCCCTGTTCTGTACTCCCCAACACTTTAATGAGTCCCTGTTCTGTACTCCCCAACACTTCAATGACTCCCTGTTCTGTACTCCCCAACACTGCAATGACTCCCTGTTCTGTACCCCCCAACACTTCAATGTCTTCCTGTTCTGTACTCCCCAACACTTCAATGACTCCCTGTTCTGTACTCCCCAACACTTCAATGACTCCCTGTTCTGTACTCCCCAACACTTCAATGACTCCCTGTTCTGTACTCCCCAACACTTCAATGACTCCCTGTTCTGTACTCCCCAACACTTCAATGACTCCCTGTTCTGTACTCCCCAACACTTCAATGACTCCCTGTTCTGTACTCCCCAACACTTCAATGAGTCCCTGTTCTGTACTCCCCAACACTTCAATGACTCCCTGTTCTGTACTCCCCAACACTTCAATGACTCCCTGTTCTGTACTCCCCAACACTTCAATGACTCCCTGTTCTGTACTCCCCAACACTTCAATGACTCCCTGTTCTGTACTCCCCAACACTTCAATGACTCCCTGTTCTGTACTCCCCAACACTTCAATGACTCCCTGTTCTGTACTCCCCAACACTTCAATGACTCCCTGTTCTGTACTCCCCAACACTTCAATGACTCCCTGTTCTGTACTCCCCAACACTTCAATGACTCCCTGTTCTGTACTCCCCAACACTTCAATGACTCCCTGTTCTGTACTCCCCAACACTTCAATGACTCCCTGTTCTGTACTCCCCAACACTTCAATGACTCCCTGTTCTGTACTCCCCAACACTTCAATGACTCCCTGTTCTGTACTCCCCAACACTTCAGTGACTCCCTGTTCTGTACTCCCCAACACTTCAATGACTCCCTGCTCTGTACTCCCCAACACTTCAATGACTCCCTGCTATGTACTCCCCAACACTGCAAGGACTCCCTGTTCTGTACTCCCCAACACTTCAATGACTCCCTGTTCTGTACTCCCCAACACTTCAATGACTCCCTGCTCTGTACTCCCCAACACTTCAATGACTCCCTGTTCTGTACTCCCCAACACTTCAATGACTCCCTGTTCTGTACTCCCCAACACTTCAATGACTCCCTGTTCTGTACTCCCCCACTACTCATGGACATATCAATATAACTAAATGAGCTCCACTTCCCAGTCTAATAGTTTTCATTAATCAGAGGTTCTCAAACTCATCCTTCTGGATCCTGCACCACTTGATGCCAAGCTCAACTTTTGTTTGTTTCCTTCCAGCTCTCCCATTCATCGTCCACATCATCTGTGATATCATCAGACAGCGACAGCCCCTCCTCACACACCCCTTTCAAGTCCTCCGACTCTTACGTCATCAGAGTGTCCATAGACACCAGTGAGAATGACACGGCACATGTCTACAAGAGTATAATGGTAAGCTGTCTAACATGTCTACAAGAGTATAATGGTAAGCTGTCTAACATGTCTACAAGAGTATAATGGTAAGCTGTCTAACATGTCTACAAGAGTATAATGGTAAGCTGTTAAATAATATATCTATAAGAGTATATGGTAACATCAGTAAGAATGACAAGAGTATAATCGTACAATTCTATTTAAAATACTGCCTCCTTATATTTTGTCTTACAACTAGAGTCTATTCTGTAGCAAATATCACCATTGTCTCCCTTGCTAATCTCTCCATCATTTTCTTCCTTGCTAATCTCCCCATCATATCCCTTGCTCATCTCCCCATCATCTCCCTTGTTAATCTTTCCATCATTGTCTCCCTTGCTCATCTCCCCATCATCTCCATTGCTACTCTCCATCATCTCCCTTGCTTATCTCCCCATCATCTCCACTGCTACTCTCTCCATCATCTCCCTTGCTTATCTCCCCATCATCTCCACTGCTACTCTCTCCATCATCTCCCTTGTTAATCTCTCCATCATTGTCTCCCTTGCTCATCTCCCCATCATCTCCCTTGCTAATCTCCCCATCATCTTCATTGCTACTCTCTCCATCATCTCCCTTGCTTATCTCCCCATCATCTCCACTGCTACTCTCTCCATCATCTCCCTTGTTAATCTCTCCATCATTGTCTCCCTTGCTAATCTCCCCATCATCTCCATTTCTACTCTCTCCATCATTGTCTCCCTTGCTAATCTCCCATCATCTCCCTTGCTCATCTCCTCAGTTGATGAACAGCGACCACACCCATACAGTAATAGGAAAGATCCTGGAGAAGTATGGACTAGAGGGACAAGTGGACAACTATTGTCTTCTACAAGTTCTTCCTGATGGCGGTCAGTGATCATATTGAAATCTTGTCCATTGTTAGACCAGTGGTTCCCAAGTTTTCTAATGCCTCTTGCCCGCTTGTTCGTACAAAATATCCTATTCTATAACATTATATATATTATATAAACCTTACTTTCCCCCACAATAAAGAATTATTATATGCTCCTAAATTAATTTCCACCTACCCTGCAATAAAGAATTAAACAATATAATTTGCAATTGTCACGCAAGTAGTGTCAGTCAGTCAGTCCTGACGCTACTAATTTTAGAAATCAGGGAAAACCAAATTACTGCACCAAAACATCAAAAGGTGTGCAAATTAAATATGCGCTGTAAAAAATTATTATATGACGTCATTGTTTTCGCTCATATTTTAATTTTGGAAAAGGGAACAATGTAAAAAGAGGATTTGATGATGGTTAATTATAAAATGAAAAAACAAATGGGGTGCCGTAGGCGCCCTGCAACCCCTATTATAATATACTTTGTGTCCATTTCAGAAAGTTTAATATTTCGTATTTATCAAACAAGGACAAGTTAGTTGGGCTTTTGAAAAAGGTCGGCTACGTAGGTGCCCTAAAAAAAGTGCATTTTTTATAAAATAAATAGATTTCAGCTGAAAACTTCCGTCATTTTTGACGGGTGTACGCTAGTGATTATATAATCCTAAATCAATTTCCACCTACCCTACAATAAAGAATGATTATATAATCCTAACTCAATTTCCACCTACCCTACAATAAAGAATGATTATATAATCCTAACTCAATTTCCACCTACCCTGCAATAAAGAATGATTTTATAATCCTAACTCAATTTCCACCTACACCACCACACAATTATTTCTATTTACCTTGCTTGTTGGTATTGATGATGTCAATAACTTAAAACATCACCTTAGGCCAACACTCAATCCACAAACTGTGCAACTCATATTCAAACATAGAATGTGATCATTCCCATTATAGCTCATCAACGTAAGTGCTATGGGCCCATCACATTTTCACATAGTCACTACAGTGGGGAAAACGTAATTATCAGTCACATTTTTCTGTCTTGTCTTCTCCAGAATTGCTGATACCCGACCGGGCCAACGTCTTCTACGCCTTGAACAACTCGGTGGAGTTAAATTTTATCCTACGCACAAGACAAGAATACGAAACAATCAAAGAAAAGAGAAAAGGCGCGCGTAGACGTGCTAAAAAGTTAACCATATGACTGCCGGGTAATGAACTTCTTCACAGTCCTGAATGCGCTGCGCCATACTACGGATTGTGCTGTATGGTGCTTTATGGTGTTCTCTTACAGTTTGTAACGTGTGGTGACTTAAGCCATGCCGTTGTCAACTTTACAGTTGTTTCTTATCTACAACTTTCTGGCAACAGTGTTTTTGTTGTTCTCTTTTCAAAATCTTTTGAATTTTTACATACAAAGCTATGCCACGTACACGGCGTTGGAGTGCGATGTCAACGGCACAAAGACAGTTCAATAAAATAATGCCAGAAATCAAATGGGCGCCAAGCCCCCAAGCAATAGATTCATCGCCGTCGCTGATATTCTCAGCTTCATTATTGTCACCCCATGTTGTCGTCACACGTAATCATCCAAAGGATATGTTGCCATCAACCGGGTAACCGTACAAATACTCAACATTTCATGTATGTCCTGCTTTGTTTGATTTTTTTATGTTTCCTTATGGATAATTTTTGTTGTGTTATTGGCAAGTGTGTTCTGTCTCTATTGGTAAGTGTGTTCTGTCTCTATTGTTATTTGTAAGTGTGTTCTGTCTCTATTGGCAAGTGTGTTCTGTCTCTATTGGTAAGTGTGTTCTGTCTCTATTGTTATTGGTAAGTGTGTTCTGTCTCTATTGTTATTTGTAAGTGTGTTCTGTCTCTATTGGTAAGTGTGTTCTGTCTCTATTGTTATTGGTAAGTGTGTTCTGTCTCTATTGTTATTGGTAAGTGTGTTCTGTCTCTATTGGTAAGTGTGTTCTGTCTCTATTGTTATTGGTAAGTGTGTTCTGTCTCTATTGTTATTGGTAAGTGTGTTCTGTCTCTATTGGTAAGTGTGTTCTGTCTCTATTGTTATTGGTAAGTGTGTTCTGTCTCTATTGTTATTGGTAAGTGTGTTCTGTCTCTATTGTTATTGGTAAGTGTGTTCTGTCTCTATTGGTAAGTGTGTTCTGTCTCTATTGTTATTTGTACGTGTGTTCTGTCTCTATTGTTATTGGTAAGTGTGTTCTGTCTCTATTGTTATTGGTAAGTGTGTTCTGTCTCTATTGTTATTTGTACGTGTGTTCTGTCTCTATTGTTATTGGTAAGTGTGTTCTGTCTCTATTGTTATTGGTAAGTGTGTTCTGTCTCTATTGTTATTGGTAAGTGTGTTCTGTCTCTATTGTTATTGGTAAGTGTGTTCTGTCTCTATTGTTATTGGTAAGTGTGTTCTGTCTCTATTGTTATTGGTAAGTGTGTTCTGTCTCTATTGTTATTGGTAAGTGTGTTCTGTCTCTATTGTTATTTGTACGTGTGTTCTGTCTCTATTGTTATTGGTAAGTGTGTTCTGTCTCTATTGTTATTGGTAAGTGTGTTCTGTCTCTATTGTTATTGGTAAGTGTGTTCTGTCTCTATTGTTATTGGTAAGTGTGTTCTGTCTCTATTGTTATTGGTAAGTGTGTTCTGTCTCTATTGTTATTGGTAAGTGTGTTCTGTCTCTATTGTTATTGGTAAGTGTGTTCTGTCTCTATTGTTATTGGTAAGTGTGTTCTGTCTCTATTGTTATTTGTAAGTGTGTTCTGTCTCTATTGTTATTGGTAAGTGTGTTCTGTCTCTATTGTTATTTGTACGTGTGTTCTGTCTCTATTGTTATTGGTAAGTGTGTTCTGTCTCTATTGTTATTGGTAAGTGTGTTCTGTCTCTATTGTTATTGGTAAGTGTGTTCTGTCTCTATTGTTATTGGTAAGTGTGTTCTGTCTCTATTGGTAAGTGTGTTCTGTCTCTATTGTTATTGGTAAGTGTGTTCTGTCTCTATTGTTATTGGTAAGTGTGTTCTGTCTCTATTGGTAAGTGTGTTCTGTCTCTATTGTTATTTGTACGTGTGTTCTGTCTCTATTGTTATTGGTAAGTGTGTTCTGTCTCTATTGTTATTGGTAAGTGTGTTCTGTCTCTATTGTTATTGGTAAGTGTGTTCTGTCTCTATTGGTAAGTGTGTTCTGTCTCTATTGTTATTGGTAAGTGTGTTCTGTCTCTATTGTTATTGGTAAGTGTGTTCTGTCTCTATTGTTATTGGTAAGTGTGTTCTGTCTCTATTGTTATTGGTAAGTGTGTTCTGTCTCTATTGTTATTGGTAAGTGTGTTCTGTCTCTATTGTTATTGGTAAGTGTGTTCTGTCTCTATTGTTATTGGTAAGTGTGTTCTGTCTCTATTGTTATTGGTAAGTGTGTTCTGTCTCTATTGGTAAGTGTGTTCTGTCTCTATTGTTATTTGTACGTGTGTTCTGTCTCTATTGTTATTGGTAAGTGTGTTCTGTCTCTATTGTTATTGGTAAGTGTGTTCTGTCTCTATTGGTAAGTGTGTTCTGTCTCTATTGTTATTGGTAAGTGTGTTCTGTCTCTATTGGTAAGTGTGTTCTGTCTCTATTGTTATTGGTAAGTGTGTTCTGTCTCTATTGTTATTGGTAAGTGTGTTCTGTCTCTATTGTTATTGGTAAGTGTGTTCTGTCTCTATTGTTATTGGTAAGTGTGTTCTGTCTCTATTGGTAAGTGTGTTCTGTCTCTATTGTTATTGGTAAGTGTGTTCTGTCTCTATTGTTATTGGTAAGTGTGTTCTGTCTCTATTGGTAAGTGTGTTCTGTCTCTATTGTTATTGGTAAGTGTGTTCTGTCTCTATTGTTATTGGTAAGTGTGTTCTGTCTCTATTGGTAAGTGTGTTCTGTCTCTATTGTTATTGGTAAGTGTGTTCTGTCTCTATTGTTATTGGTAAGTGTGTTCTGTCTCTATTGTTATTGGTAAGTGTGTTCTGTCTCTATTGGTAAGTGTGTTCTGTCTCTATTGTTATTTGTAAGTGTGTTCTGTCTCTATTGTTATTGGTAAGTGTGTTCTGTCTCTATTGTTATTGGTAAGTGTGTTCTGTCTCTATTGTTATTGGTAAGTGTGTTCTGTCTCTATTGTTATTGGTAAGTGTGTTCTGTCTCTATTGGTAAGTGTGTTCTGTCTCTATTGTTATTGGTAAGTGTGTTCTGTCTCTATTGTTATTGGTAAGTGTGTTCTGTCTCTATTGGTAAGTGTGTTCTGTCTCTATTGTTATTGGTAAGTGTGTTCTGTCTCTATTGTTATTGGTAAGTGTGTTCTGTCTCTATTGTTATTGGTAAGTGTGTTCTGTCTCTATTGGTAAGTGTGTTCTGTCTCTATTGTTATTGGTAAGTGTGTTCTGTCTCTATTGGTAAGTGTGTTCTGTCTCTATTGTTATTGGTAAGTGTGTTCTGTCTCTATTGTTATTGGTAAGTGTGTTCTGTCTCTATTGTTATTGGTAAGTGTGTTCTGTCTCTATTGTTATTGGTAAGTGTGTTCTGTCTCTATTGTTATTGGTAAGTGTGTTCTGTCTCTATTGTTATTGGTAAGTGTGTTCTGTCTCTATTGTTATTGGTAAGTGTGTTCTGTCTCTATTGTTATTGGTAAGTGTGTTCTGTCTCTATTGGTAAGTGTGTTCTGTCTCTATTGTTATTGGTAAGTGTGTTCTGTCTCTATTGTTATTGGTAAGTGTGTTCTGTCTCTATTGTTATTGGTAAGTGTGTTCTGTCTCTATTGTTATTGGTAAGTGTGTTCTGTCTCTATTGTTATTGGTAAGTGTGTTCTGTCTCTATTGTTATTGGTAAGTGTGTTCTGTCTCTATTGTTATTGGTAAGTGTGTTCTGTCTCTATTGTTATTGGTAAGTGTGTTCTGTCTCTATTGGTAAGTGTGTTCTGTCTCTATTGTTATTGGTAAGTGTGTTCTGTCTCTATTGTTATTGGTAAGTGTGTTCTGTCTCTATTGTTATTGGTAAGTGTGTTCTGTCTCTATTGTTATTGGTAAGTGTGTTCTGTCTCTATTGGTAAGTGTGTTCTGTCTCTATTGTTATTGGTAAGTGTGTTCTGTCTCTATTGTTATTGGTAAGTGTGTTCTGTCTCTATTGGTAAGTGTGTTCTGTCTCTATTGTTATTGGTAAGTGTGTTCTGTCTCTATTGTTATTGGTAAGTGTGTTCTGTCTCTATTGTTATTGGTAAGTGTGTTCTGTCTCTATTGGTAAGTGTGTTCTGTCTCTATTGTTATTGGTAAGTGTGTTCTGTCTCTATTGTTATTGGTAAGTGTGTTCTGTCTCTATTGTTATTGGTAAGTGTGTTCTGTCTCTATTGTTATTGGTAAGTGTGTTCTGTCTCTATTGGTAAGTGTGTTCTGTCTCTATTGTTATTGGTAAGTGTGTTCTGTCTCTATTGTTATTGGTAAGTGTGTTCTGTCTCTATTGTTATTGGTAAGTGTGTTCTGTCTCTATTGGTAAGTGTGTTCTGTCTCTATTGTTATTGGTAAGTGTGTTCTGTCTCTATTGTTATTGGTAAGTGTGTTCTGTCTCTATTGTTATTGGTAAGTGTGTTCTGTCTCTATTGTTATTGGTAAGTGTGTTCTGTCTCTATTGTTATTGGTAAGTGTGTTCTGTCTCTATTGTTATTGGTAAGTGTGTTCTGTCTCTATTGGTAAGTGTGTTCTGTCTCTATTGTTATTGGTAAGTGTGTTCTGTCTCTATTGTTATTGGTAAGTGTGTTCTGTCTCTATTGTTATTGGTAAGTGTGTTCTGTCTCTATTGTTATTGGTAAGTGTGTTCTGTCTCTATTGGTAAGTGTGTTCTGTCTCTATTGTTATTGGTAAGTGTGTTCTGTCTCTATTGTTATTGGTAAGTGTGTTCTGTCTCTATTGGTAAGTGTGTTCTGTCTCTATTGTTATTGGTAAGTGTGTTCTGTCTCTATTGTTATTGGTAAGTGTGTTCTGTCTCTATTGTTATTGGTAAGTGTGTTCTGTCTCTATTGTTATTTGTACGTGTGTTCTGTCTCTATTGTTATTGGTAAGTGTGTTCTGTCTCTATTGTTATTGGTAAGTGTGTTCTGTCTCTATTGTTATTGGTAAGTGTGTTCTGTCTCTATTGTTATTGGTAAGTGTGTTCTGTCTCTATTGTTATTGGTAAGTGTGTTCTGTCTCTATTGGTAAGTGTGTTCTGTCTCTATTGTTATTGGTAAGTGTGTTCTGTCTCTATTGTTATTGGTAAGTGTGTTCTGTCTCTATTGTTATTGGTAAGTGTGTTCTGTCTCTATTGTTATTTGTAAGTGTGTTCTGTCTCTATTGTTATTTGTACGTGTGTTCTGTCTCTATTGTTATTGTACGTGTGTTCTGTCTCTATTGTTATGTAAGTGTGTTCTGTCTCTATTGTTATTGGTAAGTGTGTTCTGTCTCTATTGTTATTGGTAAGTGTGTTCTGTCTCTATTGTTATTGGTAAGTGTGTTCTGTCTCTATTGTTTTGTAAGTGTGTTCTGTCTCTATTGTTATTGGTAAGTGTGTTCTGTCTCTATTGTTATTGGTAAGTGTGTTCTGTCTCTATTGTTATTGGTAAGTGTGTTCTGTCTCTATTGTTATTGGTAAGTGTGTTCTGTCTCTATTGTTATTTGTACGTGTGTTCTGTCTCTATTGTTATTGGTAAGTGTGTTCTGTCTCTATTGCCATTGGGGAGAGGGGAAAAGCTCTTGCCTAGCAGCTCAGCTGTTATAGCATGTAAAGATGTTTGGTGGAGATCTTCATCTGGAACCACCAACTGTTTTATTGCCAGGATGAATTGTCACTATTTTAAGGTAGGGAGGAATTGTCACTATTTTAATGCAAGGATGGTTTGTCGCTGTCTTTTTGTTTGTTTGTTTTTTTTTGTTGTTTTTTTTTAGTAGCCTGGAAGTGACGATGGATTGTCACTATCTTATTGTTTTGATTTTGATGAAGTGTCATATTATTTTCTGGAATATTCTAGAAAATTTTTCTACTTTTCACTGTTATAGTCTGAATGGATTGTCACTATTTCATTGTCTCATGAACTGTCATTTCCTGGAATTGGATTCAATATGTTATTGCCTGAAAGGATGTCATTATTTTTTACTTGTAGTTTTTGTCACTATTTTATTGCGTTGATGAACTGTCAAAATATTACTGCCTGTTTTTCCAGGGCATAATTGCAGCAATTTTAAAATGATGATGATGTATTTTGTAAAGAATGTTTTTATGGTTACTTCTATCTTTGCTGTTGTTGGCTGGGAGAATATACTAGAATTTATTTGAATTTTCTAACGTTTATTTACAAAAAATGCCATTGCTAGAAAAATGAAATTACATATTACCAAAGTTTTTACTAATTTTTTTTTGTATTTCCCAATTTTGAAAAATGCCCTTTAACAATTTGTTTTGTTTTTGTTTTAACTTTTCATTGGCCTAAATTTGTTTGTTGTGTTTGCATATTTCTGAATTTTTTTAAAAGTGGATGCAGCACGTCATCAAATTGTTTTATTACATTGTGATAGGGTCAATCGAGTGCTCCATTTGTGATAAGGGGCGGGCAACCGGCTATCTTTAAGACTTGCTCACCATTGGAAGGGCAAAGGATCACCTCCCCTGCTTTGTCGTGCAGGAGGATATTCTGGGTAGCTCTTGTCTTTGACCACAGTTTGCAATATTTATTTTTGTTAGTCCTTGTTGTAGTTGTAGTTCCAAGTACATGTACCGTCAAACACAATTGGTGTTCCACTAGCTGTACATACTTTGTTTCTCTTGGGTCGCAGATGTAACAAATCAAAGCTATTACTATTATTCTTTTACACAGTGTTACCATATAATTTATACCTGGACTTTTTTACTTGAATTTGAATTACAGAAGCACCTTTTTTTTACCTGGTTTATAGGGGAACACACGTTTTATATCTTGGTTTTAGGGGCACTTGTTTTATACTTGAATTATTGTGATGTATTTTGTACCGGGACGAGGGTAGTAATAGTACTAGTTACTAAGATTAAGTTGTGTGTACGGATAAGAGAAGGGTAGTAATATTGTATGACAGGATTAATGAGGTGTACTAAGATTATATGACATGATTATTTGAGGGTAAAACATGATCAATGAAGGGTACTAAGATTGTATGACATAATTAATGAAGAGTACATATATATTGTATCACATGATTAATGAAGCGTATTAGGATTATATGACATGCTTAATGAAGGTTACTAAGAATGTATGACATGATTAATGAAGTGTACTAATAATGTATCACTTGATTATTGAAGGGTACATATATATTGTATCACATGATTAATGAAGGGTATTAGGATTATATGACATGCTTAATGAAGGTTACTAAGATTATATGACATGATATAATGAAGGGTACTAATATTGTATGATATGATTATTGAAGGGTACTAAGATTATATGAAATGATTATTGAAGTGTGCTAATATTGTATGAAATGATTATTGACGTGCATTTGGATTATTTGGCATGATTATTTGAGTGTAAAAAGATTGTAGAGCATGTGATATGATTAGTACAGGGTAGTAAGATTTATGACATGATTAATGAAGGGTACTAAGATTGTAAGATTATGTGTTTGAAAGAAATTTGAAGAAATTTTTCAGTATGTATGAGATTTTTTTGTTTTTTTAAATAATATTTTGGTTTTTGTTTACTTCTTTGAAAAGAGAGCTGGGATTACGTCCCATGTCATTCAGTGACTTGCCAAGACACTACTCTATATGTGGCGCCACCTGCAGTGTGAGGTCACTAAAAGTGTGATGTCAACAACTTGAAGAAAAAAAAATGTGTTTAATGCATTTCTCATTTCTTTCCAATGACCAAAATATTTTTGCCATATGAAAGTTGCGCACACGTTGTTCTCCTAGTCTGTCGAGATCAGTTTCTGCTGGTGTGAGTAAATCTGGCGGTGCTACATATGGTTGTCAGGTGGTGCTGCTGTCACTGTCAGCCAGTGTCACTGACACTTCCCTTGATCACCCCGTCCTTGTCCACCCCCTTGACCACTCCCTCCTTGACCACTCCCTCTTGACCCTTTGTCCACTGTCTTATATCTCCCCCCTCTTATACACATTTTCCCATTGAACTGTATGTTTCAGTTCTCTAAGTGCAATAAGTCTACCTTCACCTTTATGATTATGTCAGCAAGCTGTGCTCAACTACATGTCTATATATTAATGTCTACTTTTTTGCTGTCAGTGTCTTGTTCCCTTGTGTTATGTTGTTGTTGTTTTCATGTGCACACAGAGATGCAACAATGACCATGACTGAGATTTTCTTTTTATAATTCACTTTGTACCCAATACCTGTGTCCCGTCACTGAAGGGATTCTCACAGGGTTTAGACTCAACTCGTGTCTGAGTATTAAGTTCTTTTCTTAAAACATTTTTATTTAAAAAATACATAAAAGATTATTGGCTTCTTAAAATAAAACTGATGTCCTAGAGACCACCGTTGGTGTCACAGAGACCACCGTTGGTGTCCTAGAGACCACCGTTGGTGTCCTAGAGACCACCGTTGGTGTCCTAGAGACCACCGTTGGTGTCCTAGAGACCACCGTTGGGTGTCCCAGAGACCACCATTGGTGTCCTTGAGTCCACAATTGGTGTGCTCTGTCCATTGTTTTGCTTACTGAACATAGATTCTAGTCTCCTGCCATACCTATCACATGAATTCTTAGCTTTGATCATCATGAAATCTTCCCCGTACTTGACTGTCTCAAGGCCTCTGTGTCTAGATGATCACAATTTCTAGTCCTATTTTTATACTTTTCAAAACTTTTCATTACCTCTGGCATTTTTGTTGGTTTTGTATAACTAATTTATTGTAGATATTGATTGATGAGTGGTAGAAGTGCATGTCTGTGTTACTGAAGACTTGGCATCTCATGTCAATGGTCAGCGTGGTAGCCTGTGTCCGGTGGCTCACTGGACTGTCAAGTTCTTGGGGAGAGGTGTGATCATTTGTTGTTGTGACGAAGCGAAGTCTACCAGAGACCATTAGAGCTGATACCTGGTGCTGTAACTAACTTAGAGAGAGCTTTAAATAATAGGCTGGTCCTTTGATCCCATTTCCCTGGCATTGAGGTAATCTTAACTTGAATGATTGAAAGCCTCATACACACCAATACACCTGTCTGTCTTTGGGGCCCTAAATGATTGAATGCCTCATATACGCCAACACACCTGTCTGTCTTTGGGGCCCTAAATGATTGAAAACCTCATACACGCCAACACACCTATGTGTTTGAGGCCCTAAATGATTGAAAGCCTCATATACACCAACACACCTGTCTGTCTTTGGGGCCCTAAATGATTGAATGCCTCATACATCCCAACACACCAGTCTGTGTGTTTGGGACCCTAAATGATTGAATGCCTCATACATCCCAACACACCAGTATGTGTGTTTGGGGCCCTAAATGATTGAATGCCTCATATAAGCCAACACACCTGTCTGTCTTTGGGGCCCTAAATGATTGAAAGCCTCATACACGCCAACACACCTATGTGTTTGAGGCCCTAAATGATTGAAAGCCTCATATACACCAACACACCTGTCTGTCTTTGGGGCCCTAAATGATTGAATGCCTCATACATCCCAACACACCGGTCTGTGTGTTTGGGGCCCTAAATGACTGAATGAATGCCTCATACATCCTAACACACCGGTCTGTGTGTTTGGGGCCCTAAATGATTGAATGCTCATAAATGTTGGATTGGCTGGTTCTCAAACACTGACCCAAGGGCACAAATTAAAATTCTGCCATGTATTTAAGAGGTGACATTCATATTTGTAAATTAATTGTTGTTATTTTTAATCCATTTTTTATTATTGAGATTATGGGAAAGAGAGAGAGAGAGAGAGACAACAAAGAAGTGATATAAAGTGAGAGAGAAAGAATAGAGGCACAGTAGAGATAATGGGTAAAATTAGTGCCTTTCTGAGTCTGGCCAAAATGTTTACATGTCAAATGTCGTAAAATGACTTGGGTGGCATATGTTTATATGTATACACATATGCACCCGTATAAATGTCGTCAGAGATATTGTTTCGTCGTTGTTGTTTTTTCCCAATGATTTGATCGCTAGACAAATGCTCAAAATTTATCTGTACACTTAACTCATGTGCTATTTACTTACGATGTAACACCTTCCGACAATACAATGCTAAACTAAAGAGATCGTCTCACTTTGTTTACTTTATTGTTTCTTGTTTTTGCAAAGTCCCTCGTAACATTGGGAATGTTTGAAATGATGTACTCTACAAATGAATTTTTTTTAATTTTTTTTTAAATTTTTTTTTAAGAATTAAGTATCACAATTATATTTTAGACGTGATCTAAGCCAGTGCTTCTCAAAGTAGTGGTCCGCGGACCGGCGCCGGTCCGTGGGCCATCCGCTGCCGGTCAGCAGATGTTCTCAAAAAAAGGACAGAAAAAATTGTCAGTGCAGGGAAAATAGTGCACCGGTCCCTGGTGCAATGAAAACAATTCCTGCCGGTCCGCCATACTAAAAAGTTTGAGAAGCACTGATCTAAGCAAATGACAAATTTGGTTAAAAATCACCAACTAAAACTGTTACACATTTAAATAGTTAGTGTCAGCAAATATATTCTCAAATTAAACATTTTTTTAAAAAAAATTTGATATATTAGATAAAATTTAAAATTATTTATCAATAATTTTTAAGTAATTGTAAAATAATTGAAATTATAAAAATAAAATGAATGGAAAATGTCGAAGAAATTTTCTTGCATCTCTCCCTAATAGAAATTATTACCCAAGACGATTTATTCCATTTTATTAATGTTGTAGCAGAGGCGTCACTGGGGTTGGTGTCACCCCCTTATAACTTACCCCATAGATCTCCTCCAAATCTGCCAGTGTCGAACAAAGGGAACATACAGAATTGTACGTCTTGGCGTAACCCCTTGTGGTCACCCAGTGCGTTCCGCACCCCCCCCCCAAGTGACACCATTGTGTTGTAGTAATATTAGAATATTTTTAAAAAAAATATTCTTTGATACTTTTAAAATAGATAACTAAATCAGTTAGTATAGTTAATACACAAACAAATTGTGCAATGAAAACAATAAATTTAAAAGCTTTATTGCAGTCTCATTCTATTTAGTATAGTTAATACAAGATAAGTTACCCGTTAGTTAGGTGTCGGCCCGTGAACTGCATTCGGTCACAGAATTGAATTTAAAGAACGTATGGATTGATTTTAAAAAATTGGAACTGAATTTCTTTTATAGCCAAACATTATTTTGTTTGACCGCTTGGTCTCAGGTTATTTTAAAAAGCCACCTCAAATCCTGTTCATATATAAGCCAACTGTGGCTACATGTAGTTTGTGTTTTGTTGGAACAGGTCAGTTATTGTGTGTTGTTGGAACAGGTCAGTTATTGTGTGTTGTTGCAGCAGGTCAGCAGCAATTGTATAGAACTAAGATTATATGATAATTTTGATAACCATATATATATAGATATATGTGTATATATACACTGTATATAAAAAAAATTTTGTAGGGGGTTGCTTCCAATTCCAATAGAACTTTCTCGGGGCTTGGTAGACCTTGGCGGCGCCCATCTTCTCTCCAGGTCAGCGGAGGACTTTATAGCGATAGTCATTCATCAACATTTTTATTGTGGCTTGTGGGGCGAGCGCACTATTGACCTCGCTATCCAGCCGCCAATTAACTATTATTATCCTATAAATTCCTTACGACTGGTTGCTTGTTGGTTACAGTTCCAGAACATCTTTGGACTCCGAACGTTCTGGAACTGAGAGCAGCGTTGAAAAAAATCGAATTTTTAAAATAAAATAATATTTTTTTAATTGATATTATTTTCCTCATCTAACGATCTGTGTTGAAATCTGGCTCCTTAATTCATCATTTGACTGAAACAAAGGTTCTTTCAATTTTAACCCAATGTCACCACGAATATGGCTACTATATACGTACAATTTATCCTATATGTTACTATCGTCAGGGCAGCTTATATATGGTAATTAAGACAGGGCATTTTATATTTGGTATATACCAGTGGTTCCCAACCTGTTTTGGGTTGCGACACCATTTTATAAAAGCCACGTGACACCGCGACCTCCATGAAATTTAAATAAATCATTTCAATAAAGTATTTTTTGCAAAATAGAGCAAATTTGCATTATAGTGAATATTTTTAGTGGACAGTTGGCTACCCAAAGAAAACCGGGGGTCTCGACCTACAGCTTGGGAACCGCTGGTATAGACAGTGTCCCTACTATAGCCATTGGCTGAGTGATTACTTCCTCCCTGCATTGAATAATCAATCACTCAAACATTGTTTCTAAAACTCATTATTATTTTTTTATCGTTGTACATTTATTCGCATGTTTTTGTTGTTCATGTTTTGTTGTAGATGTTTTTTTTGTAAATGTGTTTGTTGTAGCTGTGTTTGTTGTAGCTGTGTTTGTTGTAGCTGTGTTTGTTGTAGCTGTGTTTGTTGTAGCTGTGTTTGTTGTAGCTGTGTTTGTTGTAGCTGTGTTTGTTGTAGCTGTGTTTGTTGTAGCTGTGTTTGTTGTAGCTGTGTTTGTTGTAGCTGTGTTTGTTGTAGCTGTGTTTGTTGTAGCTGTGTTTGTTGTAGCTGTGTTTGTTGTAGCTGTGTTTGTTGTAGCTGTGTTTGTTGTAGCTGTGTTTGTTGTAGCTGTGTTTGTTGTAGCTGTGTTTGTTGTAGCTGTGTTTGTTGTAGCTGTGTTTGTTGTAGCTGTGTTTGTTGTAGCTGTGTTTGTTGTAGCTGTGTTTGTTGTAGCTGTGTTTGTTGTAGCTGTGTTTGTTGTAGCTGTGTTTGTTGTAGCTGTGTTTGTTGTACCTGTGTTTGTTGTAGCTGTGTTTGTTGTAGCTGTGTTTGTTGTAGCTGTGTTTGTTGTAGCTGTGTTTGTTGTAGCTGTGTTTGTTGTAGCTGTGTTTGTTGTAGCTGTGTTTGTTGTAGCTGTGTTTGTTGTAGCTGTGTTTGTTGTAGCTGTGTTTGTTGTAGCTGTGTTTGTTGTAGCTGTGTTTGTTGTACCTGTGTTTGTTGTAGCTGTGTTTGTTGTAGCTGTGTTTGTTGTAGCTGTGTTTGTTGTAGCTGTGTTTGTTGTAGCTGTGTTTGTTGTAGCTGTGTTTGTTGTAGCTGTGTTTGTTGTAGCTGTGTTTGTTGTAGCTGTGTTTGTTGTAGCTGTGTTTGTTGTACCTGTGTTTGTTGTAGCTGTGTTTGTTGTAGCTGTGTTTGTTGTAGCTGTGTTTGTTGTAGCTGTGTTTGTTGTAGCTGTGTTTGTTGTAGCTGTGTTTGTTGTAGCTGTGTTTGTTGTAGCTGTGTTTGTTGTAGCTGTGTTTGTTGTAGCTGTGTTTGTTGTAGCTGTGTTTGTTGTAGCTGTGTTTGTTGTAGCTGTGTTTGTTGTAGCTGTGTTTGTTGTAGCTGTGTTTGTTGTAGCTGTGTTTGTTGTAGCTGTGTTTGTTGTAGCTGTGTTTGTTGTAAATGTGTTTGTTGTACCTGTGTTTGTTGTAGCTGTGTTTGTTGTAGCTGTGTTTGTTGTAGCTGTGTTTGTTGTAGCTGTGTTTGTTGTAGCTGTGTTTGTTGTAGCTGTGTTGGTTCACTTCACCAACAATCATCATCGCTGACCAGAGACGAGTTGGAGCTGTCGCACGTGCACCGCACGCGCTTCTTCTTCTTCATCCACGAACAGATCCACTTGGTCAGACTGAAGCCTTTCATCACACAGTCGGTGGAACATCTGGGAGATGGGAGGACATGGGAGGGTGAGAGGAGGAGGTGGATGAATACGGGAGGACAGGAGAGGGTGAGAGGAGGAGGTAGAGGAGAAGTATGTGAGATGAGGAGGTGGAGAAATATGTGAGGGTGAGAGGAGGAGGTATGTGAGGACATGGGAGTGAGAGGAGGTAGAGGAGAAGTATGGGAGGGTATGAGGACGAGACAGTGGAAGATGGTAGAACAAAGGTAGCGTGAGTTTCTTGTGAGTGTCAGATAAGTAAGGTAATAACAATACGTAGAATACTATACATCGTACAACATACAATGTACATAAATAAAGGTAAAAAAATGATTAAAGCGGACTAAAAAGAAGAAAATAATTTAAAACTTGTAAGTTCAAGTACCTTGATTTAATAAGACTAAAAATGTGGGGCGGGCGCTTATGAGGTTTAACATATGCAGCTCACTCATACTCTCACTTATAGATCTCTCTTTTGCCTTCTAAATTAGAAATCTTTAATTTTTATACCAAACACCCGCCCCAAGTTTTTAGTCATATTAAATTAAAATACACCAGTACACCATACACCAGTACATCATACACTGTACACCAGTACACCATACACCAGTACACCATACACCAGTACATCATACACCAGTACATCATACACCAGTACACCATACACTGAACACAGTACACAGTACATCATACACAATACACCAGTACACCATACACTGCACACCACACAACCTACGTGCTCATGTAGAGGGCGTGTAGCAGCAGCCCCACCCCCACACACAGCAGGATGATGCTCCTGTAGGTAAGCAGCACGTCTTGGTTGTGACAGTTAGTCAGTCGCTCCAACACGGACGGCAGTTTCTTGAACAGTGGACGCCAGGCGCTGGGGGACAGAGACGAGTTTCAAGTCTTCTCATTTAGAGAACCAAGTCATTCATTAAGAGAGCAAGTCATTCATTAAGAGAGCAAGTCATTCATTAAGAAACTGATGTCTTTTCATTAAGAGATTCAAGTCTTTTCATTTAGAGATTCAAGTCTTTTCATTAAGAGATTCAAGTCTTTTCATTAAGAGATTCAAGTCTTTTCATTAAGAGATTCAAGTCTTTTCATTAAGAGACTCAAGTCTTTTCATTAAGAGATTCAAGTCTTTTCATTAAAAGATAGAAGAGAATTGATGGGACATTTCCACGTTTCATATTCATTTTATTATGACTCAATATTTTTCCTGTAAGTGAGAGGTACAATAAGTTTAGGACAGATCACTCTACAAAGGACTTATGAATAAGGCATACCTTACTATTATTATAATTAAATTGAAATACTCATTTGTATAAGTTAGTACAATTGTGATTTCGGCACCTAGCAAATCTATAGCTTTAATGACGGTTTCATTCCTGGAATAAAAGGAAAGGATTGGGGATATGTCAAGATGAGTATTCCTGACTTTAGGTACCGATCTGTTAAAGCAGTCCGTCCAATCGTGTGAGATAAGGATGGCCACCTTAGGAAGAAGATGGTGGAGGGGGAGGGGTTATTAAAGTCTAAGGGGCGGATTGAATCAAGGTGTGAAAGCGTAGAGACTTGATTCGTTTAGCGTGGGCCCGCCCTTCAGTACGGAGACTTCTTGGCTAAGTTTGTTAGCGAACTTCTTGCACTGATGGAACGCTGCTATAGCGTCGTAGTTATAATAAAATTGATGTATAAACACTATAGAGTTATTACCTTCAGTCGCGTGCCGTGCTTGTTGAACCTATTCACCCCCCCACCCCCACACACACACACACAAACAGACGACGACGCCACGTTTTTTATGACACATACATAGATTTTTATTTTTCATTTATCTGTCATATAAGACTTTTATTTTAAATCCCTTATATTAACTTCACTGTCCTCTCTCTCTCTCTCTCTCTCTCTCTCTCTCTCTCTCTCTCTCTCTCTCTCTCTCTCTCTCTCTCTCTCTCTCTCACTCTCTCTCTCTCTCTCTCTCTCTGTCTCTCTGTCTGTGTGTGTGTGTGTGTGTGTGTGTGTGTGTGTGTCTGTCTTGGTCCCAAAGAAAAACAAAAGTAACAAATTACCCACTTCCCGTGATCCTATCGAGCTGAAATTTTGCACATAGACTTTTGTCACACAAAAATGCATTTTATCTAAATTTTAGATTGATCGAATGTACCTTAATTAAATTAATTAATGTTAGATTATCTCTATGTAGTATGTAAATGTTTGTGCTGCTAGACTGTCTCGCGGTGCGTATTATATTGAACATACTTTTATAATATTTTCTCGATCTGTAAATGTTTATGCTAGTCTTTCCCGTGGTGCGTATTCTCTTGAACATAACCAATACTTTTAGTTATGTCTCATATATAAGGGATTTATGGTCAAAAACTTTGTTTTTACGGGTTTGTTTAATTAACCTGTCAACGTAAGACTTTTACCTATGAAAGCATGAGCAATTCTCACAATCTGATGATAAGTCCTAGCACTGAACTACTCACTATCTCATGATAAGTCCTGGCACTGAAGTACTAACTATCTCATGATAAGTCCTGGTACTGAAGTACTCACTATCTCATAATAAGCCCTAACACTCAAGTACTCACTATCTCATGATAAGTCCTGGTACTGAAGTACTAACTATCTCATGATAAGTCCTGGTACTGAAGTACTCACTATCTCATGATAAGCTCTGGTACCGAAGTACTCACTATCTCATGATAAGCCCTGGTACTGAAGCACTCACTATATCATGATAAGCCCTGACACTCAAGTACTCACTATCTCATGATAAGCCCTGACACTCAAGTACTCACTATCTCATGATAAGCCCTGACACTCAAGTACTCACTATCTCATGATAAACCCTGGTACTGAAGTACTACTTATCTCATGATAAGTCCCGGCACTAAAGTACTCACTATCTCATGATAAGTCCTGGCACTGTGATGAAGATGATGAGAAACGAAAGACTCTGGAAGAAGGAGGACGTGTAGATCCGGAACCACGCCCACCTCCTCATGATGCGGTTCACCCAGATCAGGATGATGATGGTGTTAAGCCAGGCCACCATGGGGTGCTGGAAGAGGACAGGAAATTTCGGTGGTCAGTGGTCAGTGGCCGGGCAGTACGGGAGTCAATGACATGGAACACGACACAGATTGTACGGTAATAACAAGCGCTCTTTGCAGAAATAAAAAAAAAGTATTTTATATTATCACTTTGATATATTTTTTTAATAATTCCATTTAATCATACCTAGGGCGCCGTTGAAATCAGCCCCTCCCCGGTACATTTGAACCGACCTTGGGACATCACGTCTACAACACATTAGAACTGACCAGTGGACACCACGTCTACAGCACATTTGAACTGACCAGTGGACACCACGTCTACACCACATTTGAACTGGCCAGTGGACACCACGTCTACACCACATTTGAACTGACTAGTGGACACCACGTCTACAGCATATTTGAACTGACCAGTGGACACCACGTCTACAGCACATTTGAACTGACCGGTGCACACCACGTATACAGCACATTTGAACTGACTAGTGGACACCACGTCTACAGCATATTTGAACTGACTAGTGGACACCACGTCTACAGCACATTTGAACTGACCGGTGCACACCACGTATACAGCACATTTGAACTGACCAGTGGACACCACGTCTACAGCACATTTAAACTGACCCGAACGATGTAACCCAGGAAGTGAGGGTTGATCCACAGGATGAGGAAGAGCCCAATCTCGTGTGACCGAAGGCCGAAGCGGTGGACGTTCATGAAGAGGGTAAGCGGCACGACCAGGTTCCAGAAGAAGACGAAGTTGCCGGGACTCTGGGTGACGATCTGACCTGGTGGGGGCTGAACACAGAGAATAATGGAAGAAAGGGTGCCGAGGGGTGGGGGCGTGTCTCAGTGTCAAAGCTGTCACGTGACTTTTAGGGGCACCCTCCCGCGTGTAGAAATAATTTTGTTGGACATCAGAACTTCAGTCGGATGGGTTGCTATGGGTTGCAGTTGGTTGCAATGGGTTGCTATGGGTTGCTATGGGTTGCAGTTGGTTGCAATGGGTTGCTAGCACCCATTTGATGGCCCAATCAAGCAATTATTTTTTAGAGTTTTCATTTCAATAGCTACAATACAATTTACATATTTATCACGAGAGTTGTAGGGTCTTAGCAGTAAAGCAATTTTCAGATAATAAACTTCTTATAATATTAGTATTAAAATTGCTATTGGTGTACTATTAATATCACTTTTACTATTGTTATCTTATCTTTTCTGTTACGGATGCTCTTTCTATACAGAAGATTATTGCGTCCCACGCTTATTCGTGGTTTATTGTCTAGTCTTGGATTTTTTATCAGAGTGTTAAATGTTAATAGTGTTGCTTTTCCTGGTTTTAATCAGGCAATCCATTCTAAGTCCCAATTCCAGGCAGGAGGAATGAGAATGTATGTTTGTCCTTGCATACGGAAAAAGAAAAGTGTTTTTATCCCTTTATCTATCACTATCAGTTTCATCATTATCATCATCAGTCCCGTGACCGTTGCGGTCGTTGGGGGGAGCGCATGGACACATCAACAGACAACGATCTCCACATTTGCCTATCTTGAATTCGTTCAATCTCATCCCTGTCCATTCCTTTATGTTGTCAATCCAGTTTTTCCGCTGTCGACCTCTTCGCCAACCTCCGTCTACAGTGCCTTGAAGTATAATTTTTGTCAGGGTATCATGTCGCAGTACATGACCAAACCATGCCATCTTAAGTCTCTTAATTGTTGTAATAATGTTTTTTTGACAACCCGCAACAGAGTTTATTCTGTCCCAGACATATTCATTGGTCTTGTGTTCTAAATAATAGTAATAATAATAATAATTGATCATTTATATAGCGCATTATCCCCAGTAGGGAACCGGGCTCACAGCGCTTTACATGGAGATCATAACATACATATAATAATTAAATAACCATTCATACCATAATAAAAACATAAAGGACAGTACACTACACATAAGCTACGCTAATAATTAAAACAAATGTTTTTTCATTAATTTTGTAAATACATTTTGAAAAGATGCGTCTTAAATTCAGTCTTGAAGGACTTGGTAGTTGGAATACTACGGATGTGTAATGGTAGAGAATTCCATTGTTTGGCTGCACAAAAAGAGAATGACCTTTCGCCAAAATTTTTAGTTCGTGTCTTAGGAACTCAGAGAATACGTGTGTCTGCAGAAGAGCGTAGCTGATGACTGGGTGAGTAGACCGACAGAAGTTCAGTAAGATAGGAAGGAGATGAGTCAGAAAAGAAGTTGTGACAGAGAACAGCCAAATATGAGATCTGGAGAATTTTCCTCATGCATTTATCAGTTTGGGTTTGTTGAATATCGCTTCTTTGGGTTTCTTAGATTTGGGACAGATTTTAAAGTTTTTTTGTTTTTTTAATTTCATTTAATTTTTTAAAATTTAAGAAACATTTCAAAACATTTTTCTTTAAGCAGAGTCTTTGAACATCAGATCCCGCTGAGCATATTAAACTAGCATGTAGACAGGCACCATAAACGAAACAAATCCTCACTCACCCCTTCTGTCATCTTTCTATCAATCTGACGTCAGGCGAGATGTTAAACACGGATGTGAATAAACACTGACATCTCCTTCATGAGAAATCTGTGCATGGTGAACCAACCCGGAAGTACAATTATTGATGCTCTTCGCCTAAAAGGCTTTTTGTAACGCACTTAATGATTGGCTAGAAGAAACTTTCTTTAAGTTCTTTGCGCATCTTCACGGGAATTTTCCGAATTTTTTAAAAAAAAATTCACGCATAAGAAAAAAACTTAAAACAAAGAAGAATCCATTACAAGTCAATTTTTGCTTACATTCTTATGATGAAGTCTGCTGTCTGATTTTTCCGGTGAAATCAAATTCGATGTAAAATGGTCAAGGTGGCAGATAGCGACTCAATCCTTGAAGTCATTCTGTATAAATTAAATCCTAGAACAGAGAGTCAAAAACTGACGTAAAGTTGCCGAGCCGTTTATTCAAATGTAATTACTTTGGCCTGTTGTCTGGACTAATTAGTTGCAGTACTTGCGAGGTCTTCTGCGGCTCTTTGAGTTGTTAACGCTTTTGTGATATTAAAAGGTGCGAGACTGCAGTTAGTATGGATATACGGTAGGGGTGTACCAGATTTCAGCCCCGGCTCCGGTAAATCCGGAATCCGGCCATTTTTATAAAGCTGGTTCGGGGTTTGAGTCCGGCAGAATTTCACTTCATAAATTCGCCCAAATTCGGCTGGCCGGTAGAGCCATAAATTGTATATATTTTAGGGTTGTTATCCAGTGGCGTAACAACGGGTTGGCATCAGGGCAGTTGCCAAGGGCGCCAGCTCAAAAGGGCGCCATTATTCTCTAATTTTTAAATTTGTATTTAAATAAATACAGTCGGACCTCTCTAAGTCGAATTTAAAAGAACCCAAAAACAATTTCGACTCACGGAGTTTTTGAGTAAGGGAAAATTGCGTAATACTAGTAATAGGCGCCTATTAATCAAGGACAATGTAGATATTGAGAGGTGGGGGGAACAGCCATACCTGCTAGTAGGCTTGACAGGAAAGAGAGGTGGTGTCTATGTTTCATATGAAAGGAAGCCAACTTGCTTTGACATACCGACACAAGCCCTCGAGAGGAGACACCTTTCCTCCCCTCCCCAACTTTACTCCCTCCGCAGTGGGATGGGGGAGTAAGATTTTTCTTTTTAAAAAGAGTCACAGCATGCATCAAGTGGATGCGAATTAGTTACCACTCCTTTTTCTTGTCTTGGTTAATTTTTGTACTTGCAAGGGTCGCTTAATATTAGTACTTGCAAGGGTCGCTTAATATTAGTACTTGCAAGGGTCGCTTAATATTAGTACTTGCAAGGGTCGCTTAATATTAGTACTTGCAAGGGTCGCTTAATATTAGTACTTGCAAGGGTCGCTTAATATTAGTACTTGCAAGGGTCGCTTAATATTAGTACTTGCAAGGGTCGCTTAATATTAGTACTTGCAAGGGTCGCTTAATATTAGTACTTGCAAGGGTCGCTTAATATTAGTACTTGCAAGGGTCGCTTAATATTAGTACTTGCAAGGGTCGCTTAATATTAGTACTTGCAAGGGTCGCTTAATATTAGTACTTGCAAGGGTCGCTTAATATTAGTACTTGCAAGGGTCGCTTAATATTAGTACTTGCAAGGGTCGCTTAATATTAGTACTTGCAAGGGTCGCTTAATATTAGTACTTGCAAGGGTCGCTTAATATTAGTACTTGCAAGGGTCGCTTAATATTAGTACTTGCAAGGGTCGCTTAATATTAGTACTTGCAGGGGTCACTTAATATTAGTACTTGCAAGGGTCGCTTAATATTAGTACTTGCAAGGGTCGCTTTATATTAGTACTTGCAAGGGTCGCTTAATATTAGTACTTGCAAGGGTCGCTTAATATTAGTACTTGCAAGGGTCGCTTAATATTAGTACTTGCAAGGGTCGCTTAATATTAGTACTTGCAGGGGTCACTTAATATTAGTACTTGCAAGGGTCGCTTAATCCCTTGTGGAGTGCACTAAGACAGTGTTTCTCAATTATTTTCTTCATGCCCCCCCCCCTAGGAAGAAAGAAAACATTTCGCGCCCCCACGTGACTGTAAATAGTATCATTTGTCTATAAAATTGTTATAAGTACACCTCTGCATAACGGTCAAACGAGCCCCCCTTTAGGGAACCTCGCCCCGCCCCTTTGGGGGGGCGCGCCCCCACTATTTGAGAAACACTGCACTAAGATTAGATTTTATGTCCATTTACGTTGCTCAACAGAACGCGTGTTCTGAAATGCCACTCCAGAATAATAACCCAAACGCCTTGGAAAATTCGACTAAGAGAGGTTGAAAGCCAAAAATCTTAGAGTTAAGGAGATCTAAAATACATTAGTCTTATGGACTTTGGCCGGGACCTAACAATTAATTCGATATAGGGAGGTTTTCGACTTAGGGAAGTTCGACGTAGCGGGGTCCAACTGTATTTCACTTTTATCCTCGATAAGAAAAAGTGAATGATTAATTATAGTTAAATTAAATATATTTCATTTAAACAATTATAATATTTGTTATATGTTTGTGGCCTTTGCGGGGCTTCTTATCGTACACATGTCAATATGATTTTACAGCCTTTCTTTAAAAAAAAATCTTACTATCCCCCATCCCACTGTCGATAGAGTAAAGTGGGGGAGGGGAGGGGAGGTGTCTCCTCTCACGGGCTATTGTCGGTATGTCAAAGCAAGTTGGCTCCTTTCATATGAAACATCACCGCCCCTATTTCCTGTCAAGCCTACTAGCCGCTATGGCTGCTCCCTCTCAATATCAACATTGTCCTTGATTAATCTGCACCTATTACGCCAGTTTCCCTAACGGGAAAATTCCGTTAAGTCGAATTTTCCCCCCTTGAGTTCGACTTAGAAAAGTCCGACTGTGTTAGCAACACGCCAATACGCCAATAACGGAAGCGCTGAGCTGTAGTCGATGGAGTGTAATTTAAATTTACTTTTAATTGTGAGTTTCTGTCGTTATGTGTGAGATAATGAGTATGACTTGATAAAATTAAAAACGTTTTAAGTTTGATATAATTGTTCGATTGGTTTTTGGTCACACGCCCCTTGACATTCTAGTCTTCTAGATCAGTTCTTCTCAAAGTGGTGGTCCGCGGACCGGTGCCGGTCCTTGGGCCCTCCGCTGCCGGTCCGCAGATGTTATCAAAAAAGAACCGAAAAAATTGTCAGTGCAGGGAAAATAGTGCACCGGTACCTGGTGCAATGGAAACAATTCCTGCCGGTCCGCCATACTAAAAAGTTTGAGAAGCACTGTTCTAGATATAATGAGCCCATTTAAAATTAGTCAACTATTCATTAACTTTATTGAATGTATCAAATTCTTGAAATCGCAATTTAAGAGGAGCACAAAACAATTTTTCTTCTTAGCTCAGTTTTAATACATTAATTTTAAATATCACAGAACGGATACTTGATACAGACAAGTCATGTGTATTAAGATTATTGTCACTCGTGTCAATATAAATGAAAGTAGTGTAGATTTAGGTGTCTTCGTATAGTACGTAGGTAAGAAATCTACATAGTTGTCAAATTTAAAAAAAAAGCATTTTCTGGAAGGAACCGGTTCAATAATGGGCATATGTTCCAAGCGTACACCTACACATGACGTATTTTAATATATCTAATGGATTGTAGTGTATGTTATATGACCCCTCTGTTCGCCGACCTCTTTCTTACGGGATGCCAGTCAGTCAATTGAGGGATTTTTTAAAAATAAATTTTAAAAATGTTATTTTTAAATATATTTTTTTTCTAAACAAAGACGTTAACCGTGATGATTAATAGTCAATGTTTAATTTGTATGCATTAAAATAAAATATAATCTAAGGATGTTAACACAGTTCGTTTTCTGAAGGCCGGTTAAACGTTTTTAAAAAATGCTTCACACGGGTTACGATATTACAATGTAGCTCTCCATGAAATAAATAATAAATACTTAAATTTAAATGACAATACAAGTGATTTGAAACATACTTATTTTCAAATAGAAAATAAAGTGGCTTTTGTTTGTTTGTTTGTTAGTTTGTTGGTTTTTTTTTGTTGTTGTTGTTTTTATTTGGGGGGGGGTCAAAGATTTGTGACGTATTTTTAGAGGGGGGGTCTAAGTTTTTGTGACGTCGCGTGACGAGGGGGGGGGAGGGGGTCAAAATTCGCCAAAAATCACGTGACGTCATTTATGGATGGCCCCTATTCACGTTGTATGACCGTCAATGTCAGACTACGTAATTATTGTCATAAATAAAATAACAAAAATTCAATTATTTTTTCTAACAAAAAATCACAAAGCTGAAACTTGTCAATTTTTCAAGGGCGCCAAAAAAAAATTTAGCCAAGGGCGCCAAAAACCTAGTTACGCCTCTGTTGTTATCGATTAATTTAAATTTAATCGTTAACTTTTGAAAAATTAACGATTAATTAATCGCTAATTTCGATTAAAGCCAAAAATAGAAATTCATGACGTCATGAAACTGAACATTTCAAAGGAAGTAACAAAAACAGGTAATTGACTTCAGCTATGTATTTGATCCTTTAAAAGAGAATTGTTTATGGCAGTGAACACGGTAAACTTTTTCACCATCTTCGACTTTGCCATCCGCAGTAAGCTTTAAAAAAAATTTTTGCTCAACTTTCCAGTTATATGTTTAAATTTAACTGCGCTAATGCTGCCAGACAGTTTTTAGTTGACGTCTGCCGGTCCACATACATTACTAAAATAAATTATAATATTACGCGGGAGAAGTTTGTACGTATAAAAATATATAAAGTATTATTAATTATTAATAATAAATTATTTATTAATAAAAAATTTAAAAATATTATAAATATTTTATTTAATTTTAATCGAATTTTTATCGATTAAAATAATTTTAATCGATAAAAATTGTTAACGATTAATCGAGGAATTAATCGTAAATTTCCGCAGACCTAATATATATATATATATATATATATATATATATATATATATATATATATATATATATATATATATATATATATACCAGCGTATCACCCATCAAAAATGACGGAAGTTTTCAGCTGAAATCTATTTATTTTGAAAAATGCACCTTTTTTAGGGCGCCTACGGCGCCCACCTTTTTCAAAAGCCCAACTAACTCGTCCTTGTTTGATAAAAACGAAATCTTAAACTTTCTGAAATATACACAAAGTATTTTATAATAGGGTTTGTAGGGCGCCTACGGCGCCCCCTTTGTTTTTTTATTTTATAATTAACCAACATCAAATCCTCTTTTTACATTGTTCCCTTTTCCAAAATTAAAATATGAGCTAAAACAATGACGTCATATAATATTTTTTTACAGCGCATCTTTAATTTGCACACCTTTTGATACATTGGTGCAGTAATTTGGTGCGCTGCTTTCTAAAATTAGTAGCGTCACGGACAGACACTACGTGACATTGCAAATTATATTGTTTGTATATATATATTGACAAATTTATGTTGCGGATGTACAATTTTTACGGACCCAATCCAGCTCACCAAAATGCATATTGGTAAACATTGGTAAGTAGGGTAAAATATAAGCAAGTAGACAGGGCATGTGTCTCAAAAATAGACAATAGCTTTTCGTCTACTAGGGGTTTAACGGATTCAACTTTTTGAAATCCGACAGGATCCGGATTTTTGGTTGATTTTTAAAGTGAAATCTGGCAGAAACCGGAACTGGATTCGTTAAAATGGCCGGATTCCGGATTTCACGGAGCTATTATAAATATATTAGGGCTGCGGAAATTAACGAGTAATTTCTAGATTAATCGTTAAAAAAATTTAACGATTAAATTATTTTTAACGATTAATCGACCCATCACTTACAAATTATTGGAAGTCAGAAAGCAACAAAAAATAATAAAAAAATAGCGGCCGATAAATAATAAATTTCCTGACGATTGCAGGAACATTTTGGTTTTAAACTACTGACTGACGGGAATGTTCAAAATGTTGATAAAGTTGGCATACCATGGTTCTAACACTTCGCCTACTTATCAAACCAAATGAAAAGCGTATTAAGCTATGGCAGTAATGGAGTTTGACTCAGAGACAGAAAATGAAGACAGATCTTCTGATGAATTGCTGCGTTACAAAATGGAGATGAAAGTTCCTGAATCCATTAACCCTCTACAATGGTGGAAACTTGATGAACACTAATATCCGTTATGCCATTCCTTGCCAAGACCGTTTAGTGCATACCAGTTACCTCAGTTCCATGTGAATGATTGTTCAGCTCAGCTGGTTATATTGTCAATTAGACCCGCTCATCACTTGAACCAAATAATGTCAACACACTTGTCTTTTTGCGTAGTTTGGTTAAAAGATGACATATAAAGGAGATATTCCAGTGTTGTTTAGATTTTAAACAAGAAAGTTTAATAAGCGTTACTTATGACATCATAAATGTTAATTTTTGGCTTTAATTTTAATCGAAATTAACGATTAATTAATCATTAATTTTAAAAAATTTAACGATTAAATTTAAATTAATCGTTAACAGCCCTATTTAATATATATATATATATATATATATATATACGATATCCCAGACCTGCCGGTCATTGAAGAGCTCGATAGCCTACCCAAAATGGTCGAGCTAAGTAGAGCCATAGATTGCCTAGCCTGCGGGAAAGCCCCTGTTAATGATGGAATTCCACCAGAAGTTCTCAAATGTGGAAAAGAAATACTTCTACAGCCCTTGCATGACCTCCTCACTCTGTGCTGGGAACAGGGGCAGATACCACAGGAGTTGAAAGATGCCAACATCGTTACACTGTATAAAAATAAAGGAGACAAGAGTGACTGCAACAACTATCGTGGAATCTCTCTCCTCAGTATAGTTGGAAAGGCCTTCGCCCGAGTTGCATTAACACGCCTGCAGACCCTAGCATCGCGTGTACTCCCAGAATCGCAGTGCGGCTTTCGAGCCGGAAGATCAACCATAGACATGATCTTCTCTCTGCGCCAGCTGCAGGAGAAATGCAGGGAGCAACATATGCCTCTATACATCGCGTTCGTCGACCTAACTAAAGCTTTTGATCTTGTCAGCAGAAGCGGCCTTTTCCAGATCTTAGTAAAAATAGGCTGCCCTACACATCTGTTTAACATCATCAAGCAATTCCACGAAAACATGCAGGGCACAGTGTGCTATAACGGTGCCACCTCTGAGGCTTTCCCAGTAAGTAGTGGAGTAAAGCAAGGCTGCGTGTTGGCACCTACTCTATTCGCAATATTCTTTTCCATCTTACTCCAGTATGCCTTTAAGAACAACAGCGAGGGGATATACATACACACCAGAGCTGACGGGAGATTATTCAATATTGTCCGACTTAGAGCCAAGACCAAAATAAGGAAGATTTTGCTGCGCGAGCTCTTATTTGCAGACGATGCCGCCTTAATATCCCACACAGCAGACGGCCTGCAGAACCTTGTATCCAGCTTCTCCGCTGCCTGCAAAGAGTTTGGCCTGACCATAAGTATAAAGAAAACCAACATTATGGCACAGGATGCTGCCTCTCTCCCGACTATCGCCATTGACGACTGCAACCTGGATGCTGTTGACAGTTTTACTTATCTGGGATCAAGCATCTCGAGCACCCTCTCACTGGAAGATGAGATAAGTAGTAGGATAGGGAAGGCAGCAACTGTTATGGCTAGACTGAACAAAAGAGTCTGGTCCAATGCCAAACTCGCAGCAAGGACTAAGCTGCAGGTATACCAGGCCTGCGTACTGAGCACAATCCTCTATGGATGCGAGTCTTGGACCACCTATACCAGGCATGAAAGAAGGCTCAATAGCTTCCACCTCAGATGCCTGCGCCGCATCCTAGACATCAAATGACAAGAGAAAGTCCCCAACACAGAGGTCCTGGCTCAAGCAAGCATGAGTAGTATTTCAGCAATATTAAGCCAAAGACGCCTCCGTTGGCTTGGACACGTCAAGAGGATGCAAACTGGTCGCATACTGTTATGATGTTAAGATGTGCTTTACAGTGAGCTGGCGACAGGGAAAAGGTCGGTTGGTCGGCCATGTCTCAGATACGTGGACATATGCAAGAGAGACATGAAAGTAGCCAACATTGATATACAAAACTGGGAAAACCTGGCAGAGGATAGGTCCATGTGGCGGGCTATAGTGAAAGAAGGATCACTAAGAGCAGAGGAGCAAACTAGGGCAGAAGCAGTCGGGAATAGAGCGAGGAAAAAGGCCAGGCAACACTGCCCCACTGCTTTCGTGTGTGTGTCATGCAGAAGAGACTGCCACTAAAGGGTTGATCTCATCAGCCACACCAAGAGCTGCAAATAATAAAGATAAATCTATCGTCTTTCGTAGACGGACAGATGCCATACATATATATATATATATATATATATATATATATATATATATATATATATATATATATATATATATATATATATAGATATAGATATATATATATATATATATATATATATATATATATATATATATATATATATATATATATATATATATATATATATATATATATATATATATATATATATATAGATATAGATATAGATATATATATATAAATAATATATATATATACAAGGGAAATAATTTAATTGAAAATATTATATTTCTCTGTCTAAAGGCTAAAAAATTGTAATGGTTAATATAATTTAATTTGTTCAATTTATGCTTTTTTTTATTAATTAGATTTATTATAAAATTTAACAGTATGCTTTGAGGTAAACATTATTGATATTTTTTCTAACCACTATATTAACTCGGAAAAAAACTTTTTCTTTCCGATATTAATATAAAAATTATGCCTTTTTTGGCGTTTTCTCTACGTGTGCTCAGCTGCTACCTTTCGGAACTTTCGTTCTATTAAAGTGTTTATACATTTTAATTCGTTTCTTAAGTGTGGTATATCTTTACCTGTAATAACAAACTTAAATGTGGTAAATCTTTACCTGTAATAACAAACTTAAATGTGGTATATCTTTACCTGTAATAAAAAACCTTGATATATAGTTTTATGATCAACTGGAATTCTGGAACGTTTATTATTACAATAAATAATGTTAGTTGTTTATTTTGAAATTGCCGGTAAATAGTCTATCGATGCCTTTTAAAAATTTATTTTTATTTGTTTAAACATTAAAGTTATTTTTTGAAGGATTAGAAGATGATATGTAAATATAAATATATATATATATATATATATATATATATATATATATATATATATATATATATATATATATATATATATATACAAGAAATATACCCGCACTTTGTAGCAGGAGTGTGCCGACCCTTTTCCCCAGTTTTAGTTGCTGGTTATTAAATTTTTTTTGCCAAGTTATTTATCAGATTTATCTATTACCAACCACTTTGATAATAGTACCCGTAAAAAAGGCAACAGCTTTGTACCACTCAGCTCAATTTAACATGCGTACACGAAAATGTGCGCACCGTAACTTGACAATAAAAGATTTTTGAAAGCGCACTGCTCAAAATAAAGTATTGGAAAAAATACTGCACCAAAATGAACTCATTTTGAATGTCCGCATGAAGCTGTTCAATATCGAAATGAGATTTAATATTTCTCTATTTGTCTCAACATTTTCTGATCTTTTAACTGATTGCTTCCGAGCAAAAGGGACAATAATAAAAAATATACGTAAACCATCTGCAGGTTAAAATGAACCGTCCTGCCAAATTTAGTCTCCGTCCATCATTAGGTTTTTTCATGATTGTGGAACTTACAGTCGAAAAGTTAAACATACAAAAATACAAGCACCTACTGCGCTTTATATAGATATATTAATATATCTAATATATAAAGCTCAGTTGGTGTTTGTATCTTTGTATGTTTGTATGTTTCACTTTTCGACTTTCTGTGAGACAGTCGCAGAAAAACCAAATGACGGACGGGGACCAAATTTGGCAGGACGGTTCCTTTTACCCTGAAGGTGGTTTTAAGTTTAGTTTTTGTAATTGTCCCTTTTGCTTTCAGATATAAAATCTGGTGTGTGTGTGTGCATTGAATATAATTTACAAAATATGATGCGTTATCCGAAATAGGGAACAAAAAAAAAGATTCCTTTTTGAAATTATACACATTGCTTATTAACCGTAAATATAAATCGTAAAATATAGAGACATAAAAAATGTTAAATATTATTTCCCTGTTCACACAATTACGAATACGTCAAAAGGAGGAGTTATTTTGGTCCAGTACATTTACTTTATAAAAAGACTTTATTTTATGCGGCCAGCTTTCTATATTTTCTAAATATGGTGTGCACATTTTTTTTATATCATTTTAATACGACCGGTTTTTTTAAAAAGTATTTTAGAAAGTACATTTATAATTTTGTTTATTTGCGCTATGAGTCACTTAGCTTTTGTCTTTTAAAGGGATAGTGCCACATGTTCTTAATCTCTTAGATTTGGTTACAAATATTATATAACTTACACTTGTGATACGATGCAGTTTCGTAATTATATATTAAATTATTGAGTGACGAGGGTGGTAGAGCTCTTTCGGAAAACCTATAAGTTATGTTAGTTATTATGGTCGGCAAGGATCATTATTTAATAAATCATATCTTTTAAATAGTAAGGTTATGTTAAAAGGCACTGCATTAAGTGAAATAACTCACGCGGTAAAATGGCATATCTCTATTTCTAATAAGATTTTAACTAAATAGATGAATCTGAAATTTAACTTGGCAAATAAAAATTGTAATAACCAGCAACTAATACTTGGATAAAGGGTCAGCACACTCCCGCTACAAAGTGCGGGTATTTTTCTAGTATATATATTACTAGAAATTAACGAAAAATGATATGTAAGCAGTGCTGATTGACTCAAATAGTTATTTTTTGGTGCAGTAATTTGGTGCGCTGCTTTCTAAAATTAGTTTTAAAATCGTGTGGTGATTAGCACTGTAAAAAATACAACCTCTATTTTAAATTACTTTGTTTACATTTAAGGTAGTTTAATATTACGTAGCTATCATACAAGGACAAGTTTTTGGGGCTTTTGAAAAAATTGGGCACCGTAGGCGCCCTAAATGAAAGTGGGCGCCGCAGCACAACCTATATTATATACATAATTTGTCTACATTTCAGGAATATTTCGTATTTATCATACAAGGATAAGTTACTTGGGCTTTTGACATAAAAAAAATTTTTTTTAAAGTAAAAAAAAATTTTTTATAAAATACTTTGTGAACATTTAAGAAATTTTAATATTACGTATTTATCATACAAGGACAAGTTAGGGGCTTTTGAAAAAGGTGGGCGCCGTTGGCACCCTTAAAAAGGTGGGGCGCCGCAGGCGCCACGTCGCCGCAGCACAAACTAGTATATATTATATATTTACGCTCAATTATCACTGCCGCTGCTTTCTAAAAGTAGTTTAAAAATCGTGTGGTGATTAGCACTGTAAAATTATTATATAAATGCTTTGTTTAATTTTCAGGAATATTTCGTGTTTATCATACAAGGATAAGTTACTTGGGCTTTTGACCCCCCCTAAAAAGTGGGCACCATAGGCGCCCTACAACCTCAATTTAAAATTACTTTGTATACATTTAAGGTAGTTTAATATTACGTAGCTATCATACAAGGACAAGTTTGTTGGGCTTTTGAAAAAAGTGGGCGCCGTTGGCGCCCTAAATAAAAAGGGCGCCGCAGTAAAACCTATATTATATACATACTTTGTTAACATTTTAGGAATATTTCGTATTTATCATACAAGGATAAGTTACTTGGGCTTTTAACATAAAAAATAAAATTTAAAAAAAAACTATTATAAAATACTTTGTGTACATTTAAGAAATTTTAATATTACGTATTTATCATACAAGGACAAGTTAGATGGGCTTTTGAAAAAGGTGGGTGCCGTAGGCGCCCATAAAAAAAAGGGGGCGCCACAGGCGCCACGGCGCCGCAGCACAAACTAGTATGTTAGAAAGAACGAAATGTGATGTTTTTAAATCCCTTATATTAACTTCACCGGCGTCTCTCTCTCTCTCTCTCTCTGTCTGTCTGTCTTGGGCTCGGCGGGCGGGCGGAAAAACAGAAGTCAAAAATGACCCACTTCCCATGATCCGATCGAACTGAAATTTGGAACACGGACCCGTCTAACCTAACAATGCATTGTATCAAAATTTCAGATCGATCGAACGTACCGTAATTAAATTAATGCATTTTTAGTTTATCCTTATATGAGGTATGTAATTTAAATTCACGGTTTGTTTATTGTTTTTTTTCTGCCCAGTTCCACGTGAGTTTGAGTTGACGCCGACCGTCGTGTTGACGCCGACCGTCGTGCCGACACCCCCTCGCATCCCACCCCCATTGATTAAAGACAAGGGACATCACTCGGTGTCAGTCTGTAAATGTTTGAAAATAATCAATACTGTTAGTTATGTCTCATATATAAGGGATTTATAGTCAAAAACTTTGTTTTTACGGGTTTGTTTTATTTGGTGATGACGTCAATCGTCTTCTCAGCAGCCGGTCTTGTGTTTGCAAACAGCCTTGAACTTCGAGCCTCGGTTTCACCGCCACGCAACTGTCGTGACCAAAGCCGGGGACCGCTTGTGATGGCGGCACCCAGCAAGATCGTCAAGTGGTTCTTCTTCTGTGACGACGGCACCTGGTCGCCCGCCGGACAGTGGGCCTCGGCCAGGCGCGGCTGTCCCGCTGACCGCTGGCGGCTGTTGTGTTGGATGATGTTGTACACCTTCATCTGGGCGAGGACGGAACATTCGTGGGCCAGTCTGCTGTCTGTGCTATCCTGTGTGGGTAGGTAGTTGGCCAGTCTGCTGTCTGTGCTGTCCTGTGTGGGTAGGTAGTTGGCCAGTCTGCTGTCTGTGCTGTCCTGTGTGGGTAGGTAGCCCTGCTGTCTGTGCTGTCCTGTGTGGGTAGGTAGCCCTGCTGTCAGTGCTGTCCTGTGTGGGTAGGTAGTTGGCCAGTCTGCTGTCTGTGCTGTCCTGTGTGGGTAGGTAGTTGGCCAGTCTGCTGTCTGTGCTGTCCTGTGTGGGTAGGTAGTTGGCCAGTCTGCTGTCTGTGCTGTCCTGTGTGGGTAGGTAGTTGGCCAGTCTGCTGTCTGTGCTGTCCTGTGTGGGTAGGTAGTTAGCCAGTCTGCTGTCTGTGCTGTCCTGTGTGGGTAAGTAGCCCGCTGTCTGTGCTGTCCTGTGTGGGTAGGTAGTTGGACAGTCTGCTGTCTGTGCTGTCCTGTGTGGGTAGGTAGCCCTGCTGTCTGTGCTGTCCTGTGTGGGTAGGTAGTTGGCCAATCTGCTGTCTGTGCTGTCCTGTGTGGGTAGGTAGCCCTGCTGTCTGTGCTGTCCTGTGTGGGTAGGTAGTTGGCCAGTCTGCTGTCTGTGCTGTCCTGTTTGGGTAGGTAGCCCTGCAGTCTGTGCTGTCATGTGTGGGTAAATAGCTGGCAAACCTGCTGTCTGTGCTGTCCTGTCCTGTGTGGGTAGGTGGCCCTGCTGTCATGTGTTGGTAGGTTGTTGTTTGACAACATGCTGTCTGTGCTGTCCTCTTTCTCTCTCTCCTTCTTCCAAGCTGTCCTTGTAAATTTACTCTCTTTCTCTGTCTCTTTCCCAAGCTGTCCTTGGCATTGTAGTGACCTTGAAGACCTCAGACCCCAAAGATCTGAGAAGTGCCTTGAAAGGATTTTTCCTGCTCTTAACGTCCGCTTTCGTTTTGAGTTCCCTGATTATTATGACGTCACGGCCGACTTACTTGGCGTATGAATATCTCCTCAAGAAAGTTATCATTAAAGAAAGTAAGTCAAAGAAGAGCAGAGATCTCCAATATTCTTGTTGGTTACTCTGACCTTCTTTTATTTATAACTATTTTATTGTTTGGTTTCTCTGACCTTCGTTTATTTATAACTTTATTATTGTTTGGTTTCTATTGACTTCTTTTATTTATAACTTTATTATTGTTTGGTTTCTATTGACTTCTTTTATTTATAACTTTATTATTGTTTGGTTTCTATTAACTTCTTTTATTTATAACTTTATTATTGTTTGGTTTCTCTGACCTTCGTTTATTTATAACTTTATTATCGTTTGGTTTCTATTAAAGTGATGTAATAAATATTTGTCATTTGAATACTTCGAAAACTCTTTCACGATATTCGAATATTAAAACAAGAAATTGTTTCTGTTATGTTTTGTAAAGAAGAAAATATTGTGATGCCGATTAAACTGAATATAATTTATTTTCTATTTACTACTCTATTTTTTATGAAAGTCATATCAGGATGTGAAATTATGACTTTTTACTAAATGGGTCGACATTCGCTTTCAGTAATGACACAGGAGTGCATTTGTATTAAACATGGCTTCAATGAAACGTTTTACTCTCAGGCAAGGTTGATTCCTAAGATCAGGTCAACCACATTAGCCAATAGCACGGGAAGTCAATGGGCCTAGGGCTAGGGCCTACATACCTATAGGGCCTAAACACCTACGGGAGACCACGATTGTCTAAAAATGGCTTTTCAAATTAGAATATTCACAAAAAATGATCAGAAAAAAATATCAATTTTGTAATATTTCTTTATTGCATTGTATAGATAATGCTGCTTAGCTGTTGATGAGGCATTTAACTTTTTAAACTAAAATTTCATAACTTTATAATTAGTTGTTGTTGTAATATATAATTAATGTGATATTCTAGCATTTGTCTATTTTGACTATGCGAAACATATTTTTAATATTAAAAAAATAGTTTCCTTAAATTGTATAAATCATTGCCAAGCGTTGCTTCTTACACAGAAGGGTAGAAGACTTACAAATGATTTCATCAAATACTATCCTAGGAGTTACCTCCCTTGTGCTACAGGAAAGCAACTTTTTCGTCAGCAGGAATTTGATATTAACTATTTTAACATAATTTTTATTCGTTGTTTTAAATCTGCTGTCATCCTCAGATGAGATGTTCCACCACTGGTGCCCCCACAGCTACATCACCATGCTCAGCGTGACAATGATCACGTGTCTCATACGTGGCTTACACAGGAAAATGGTGTACGCATGGCTGGACACTCGCCCGGCACACATCAGACGGCGAGGCGTCACCTCACCCAGGCCGTATGTCACGTGACAAAACGCCCACACGTTCAGTTCGCAGCGTTTGACTTCCCGGGTCATTTTGGGCAATTCGCTATTTTAATTAGTGACGCTGCATGCAGCAACTACATTAAATTTGCTGTTGATGTTTTTTTAAATTTAACTATAATATAACAAAAACTAAAAAACTGAAATCGGCATACGTTTTGTTCAAATGTTAAATATAGATATTTTTTGTATTTTAGATAAAAAGTGTGCTCTTATTAATCTACAAGAAATGTGTTTGTGTAAGGATCTTAAAGATAATGACGAACGTACTTCTACTGGGCCCCAACAGCACACCAGCCCACAAGGCACACTGACTAAAAAACACAAGAAGGCACCCCCATGCACACAGAGAAAGATCCAAGACGTTGCTACCTTGCACATAATTAAAGATATAAGACCCTGCTACCTTGCACACAATTAAAGATATAAGACCCTGCTACCTTGCACATAATTAAAGATATAAGACCCTGCTACCATGCACACAATTAAAGATATAAGACCCTGCTACCATGCACACAATTAAAGATACAAGACCCTGCTACCAGGCACACAATTAAAGATATAAGACCCTGCTACCATGCACACAATTAAAGATATAAGACCCTGCTACCATGCACACAATTAAAGATATAAGACCCTGCTACCATGCACACAATTAAAGATATAAGACCCTGCTACCATGCACACAATTAAAGATATAAGACCCTGCTACCATGCACACAATTAAAGATATAAGACCCTGCTACCATGCACACAATTAAAGATATAAGACCCTGCTACCATGCACACAGTGAAAGATATAAGACCCTGCTACCATGCACACAATTAAAGATATAAGACCCTGCTACCATGCACATAATTAAAGATATAAGACCCTGCTACCATGCACACAATTAAAGATATAAGACCCTGCTACCATGCACAAAATTAAAGATATAAGACCCTGCTACCATGCACACAATTAAAGATATAAGACCCTGCTACCATGCACACAATTAAAGATATAAGACCCTGCTACCATGCACATAATTAAAGATATAAGACCCTGCTACCATGCACATAATTAAAGATATAAGACCCTGCTACCATGCACACAATTAAAGATATAAGACCCTGCTACCATGCACACAATTAAAGATATAAGACCCTGCTACCATGCACACAATTAAAGATATAAGACCCTGCTACCATGCACATAATTAAAGATATAAGACCCTGCTACCATGCACACAATTAAAGATATAAGACCCTGCTACCATGCACACAATTAAAGATATAAGACCCTGCTACCTTGCACACAATTAAAGATATAAGACCCTGCTACCATGCACACAATTAAAGATATAAGACCCTGCTACCTTGCACACAATTAAAGATACAAGACCCTGCTACCATGCACACAATTAAAGATATAAGACCCTGCTACCATGCACACAATTAAAGATATAAGACCCTGCTACCATGCACACAATTAAAGATATAAGACCCTGCTACCATGCACACAATTAAAGATATAAGACCCTGCTACCATGCACACAGTGAAAGATATAAGACCCTGCTACCATGCACACAATTAAAGATATAAGACCCTGCTACCATGCACACAATTAAAGATATAAGACCCTGCTACCATGCACACAATTAAAGATATAAGACCCTGCTACCATGCACACAATTAAAGATACAAGACCCTGCTACCAGGCACACAATTAAAGATATAAGACCCTGCTACCATGCACACAATTAAAGATATAAGACCCTGCTACCATGCACACAATTAAAGATATAAGACCCTGCTACCATGCACACAATTAAAGATATAAGACCCTGCTACCATGCACACAATTAAAGATATAAGACCCTGCTACCATGCACACAATTAAAGATATAAGACCCTGCTACCATGCACACAATTAAAGATATAAGACCCTGCTACCATGCACACAGTGAAAGATATAAGACCCTGCTACCATGCACACAATTAAAGATATAAGACCCTGCTACCATGCACATAATTAAAGATATAAGACCCTGCTACCATGCACACAATTAAAGATAAAAGACCCTGCTACCATGCACAAAATTAAAGATATAAGACCCTGCTACCATGCACACAATTAAAGATATAAGACCCTGCTACCATGCACACAATTAAAGATATAAGACCCTGCTACCATGCACATAATTAAAGATATAAGACCCTGCTACCATGCACATAATTAAAGATATAAGACCCTGCTACCATGCACACAATTAAAGATATAAGACCCTGCTACCATGCACACAATTAAAGATATAAGACCCTGCTACCATGCACACAATTAAAGATATAAGACCCTGCTACCATGCACATAATTAAAGATATAAGACCCTGCTACCATGCACACAATTAAAGATATAAGACCCTGCTACCATGCACACAATTAAAGATATAAGACCCTGCTACCATGCACACAATTAAAGATATAAGACCCTGCTACCATGCACACAATTAAAGATATAAGACCCTGCTACCATGCACACAATTAAAGATATAAGACCCTGCTACCATGCACACAATTAAAGATATAAGACCCTGCTACCATGCACACAAATTAAAGATATAAGACCCTGCTACCATGCACACAATTAAAGATATAAGACCCTGCTACCATGCACACAATTAAAGATATAAGACCCTGCTACCATGCACACAATTAAAGATATAAGACCCTGCTACCTTGCACACAATTAAAGATACAAGACCCTGCTACCATGCACACAATTAAAGATATAAGACCCTGCTACCATGCACACAATTAAAGATATAAGACCCTGCTACCATGCACACAATTAAAGATATAAGACCCTGCTACCATGCACACAATTAAAGATATAAGACCCTGCTACCATGCACACAGTGAAAGATATAAGACCCTGCTACCATGCACACAATTAAAGATATAAGACCCTGCTACCATGCACACAATTAAAGATATAAGACCCTGCTACCATGCACACAGTGAAAGATATAAGACCCTGCTACCATGCACACAATTAAAGATATAAGACCCTGCTACCATGCACACAATTAAAGATATAAGACCCTGCTACCATGCACACAATTAAAGATACAAGACCCTGCTACCATGCACACAATTAAAGATATAAGACCCTGCTACCATGCACACAATTAAAGATATAAGACCCTGCTACCATGCACACAATTAAAGATATAAGACCCTGCTACCATGCACACAATTAAAGATATAAGACCCTGCTACCATGCACACAGTGAAAGATATAAGACCCTGCTACCATGCACACAATTAAAGATATAAGACCCTGCTACCATGCACACAATTAAAGATATAAGACCCTGCTACCATGCACACAATTAAAGATATAAGACCCTGCTACCATGCACACAATTAAAGATACAAGACCCTGCTACCATGCACACAATTAAAGATATAAGACCCTGCTACCATGCACACAATTAAAGATATAAGACCCTGCTACCATGCACACAATTAAAGATATAAGACCCTGCTACCATGCACACAATTAAAGATATAAGACCCTGCTACCATGCACACAATTAAAGATATAAGACCCTGCTACCATGCACACAATTAAAGATATAAGACCCTGCTACCATGCACACAGTGAAAGATATAAGACCCTGCTACCATGCACACAATTAAAGATATAAGACCCTGCTACCATGCACATAATTAAAGATATAAGACCCTGCTACCATGCACACAATTAAAGATATAAGACCCTGCTACCATGCACACAAATTAAAGATATAAGACCCTGCTACCATGCACACAATTAAAGATATAAGACCCTGCTACCATGCACACAATTAAAGATATAAGACCCTGCTACCATGCACATAATTAAAGATATAAGACCCTGCTACCATGCACATAATTAAAGATATAAGACCCTGCTACCATGCACACAATTAAAGATATAAGACCCTGCTACCATGCACACAATTAAAGATATAAGACCCTGCTACCATGCACACAATTAAAGATATAAGACCCTGCTACCATGCACACAATTAAAGATATAAGACCCTGCTACCATGCACACAATTAAAGATATAAGACCCTGCTACCATGCACACAATTAAAGATATAAGACCCTGCTACCTTGCACACAATTAAAGATATAAGACCCTGCTACCATGCACACAATTAAAGATATAAGACCCTGCTACCATGCACACAATTAAAGATACAAGACCCTGCTACCATGCACACAATTAAAGATATAAGACCCTGCTACCATGCACACAATTAAAGATATAAGACCCTGCTACCATGCACACAATTAAAGATATAAGACCCTGCTACCATGCACACAATTAAAGATATAAGACCCTGCTACCATGCACACAGTGAAAGATATAAGACCCTGCTACCATGCACACAATTAAAGATATAAGACCCTGCTACCATGCACACAATTAAAGATATAAGACCCTGCTACCATGCACACAATTAAAGATATAAGACCCTGCTACCATGCACACAATTAAAGATATAAGACCCTGCTACCATGCACACAAATTAAAGATATAAGACCCTGCTACCATGCACACAATTAAAGATATAAGACCCTGCTACCATGCACACAATTAAAGATATAAGACCCTGCTACCATGCACACAATTAAAGATATAAGACCCTGCTACCATGCACACAATTAAAGATATAAGACCCTGCTACCATGCACACAATTAAAGATATAAGACCCTGCTACCATGCACACAATTAAAGATATAAGACCCTGCTACCATGCACACAATTAAAGATATAAGACCCTGCTACCATGCACACAGTGAAAGATATAAGACCCTGCTACCATGCACACAATTAAAGATATAAGACCCTGCTACCATGCACACAATTAAAGATATAAGACCCTGCTACCATGCACACAATTAAAGATATAAGACCCTGCTACCATGCACACAATTAAAGATATAAGACCCTGCTACCATGCACAAAATTAAAGATATAAGACCCTGCTACCATGCACACAATTAAAGATATAAGACCCTGCTACCATGCACACAATTAAAGATATAAGACCCTGCTACCATGCACATAATTAAAGATATAAGACCCTGCTACCATGCACATAATTAAAGATATAAGACCCTGCTACCATGCACACAATTAAAGATATAAGACCCTGCTACCATGCACACAATTAAAGATATAAGACCCTGCTACCATGCACACAATTAAAGATATAAGACCCTGCTACCATGCACATAATTAAAGATATAAGACCCTGCTACCATGCACACAATTAAAGATATAAGACCCTGCTACCATGCACACAATTAAAGATATAAGACCCTGCTACCTTGCACACAATTAAAGATATAAGACCCTGCTACCATGCACACAATTAAAGATATAAGACCCTGCTACCTTGCACACAATTAAAGATACAAGACCCTGCTACCATGCACACAATTAAAGATATAAGACCCTGCTACCATGCACACAATTAAAGATATAAGACCCTGCTACCATGCACACAATTAAAGATATAAGACCCTGCTACCATGCACACAATTAAAGATATAAGACCCTGCTACCATGCACACAGTGAAAGATATAAGACCCTGCTACCATGCACACAATTAAAGATATAAGACCCTGCTACCATGCACACAATTAAAGATATAAGACCCTGCTACCATGCACACAATTAAAGATATAAGACCCTGCTACCATGCACACAATTAAAGATACAAGACCCTGCTACCAGGCACACAATTAAAGATATAAGACCCTGCTACCATGCACACAATTAAAGATATAAGACCCTGCTACCATGCACACAATTAAAGATATAAGACCCTGCTACCATGCACACAATTAAAGATATAAGACCCTGCTACCATGCACACAATTAAAGATATAAGACCCTGCTACCATGCACACAATTAAAGATATAAGACCCTGCTACCATGCACACAATTAAAGATATAAGACCCTGCTACCATGCACACAGTGAAAGATATAAGACCCTGCTACCATGCACACAATTAAAGATATAAGACCCTGCTACCATGCACATAATTAAAGATATAAGACCCTGCTACCATGCACACAATTAAAGATAAAAGACCCTGCTACCATGCACAAAATTAAAGATATAAGACCCTGCTACCATGCACACAATTAAAGATATAAGACCCTGCTACCATGCACACAATTAAAGATATAAGACCCTGCTACCATGCACATAATTAAAGATATAAGACCCTGCTACCATGCACATAATTAAAGATATAAGACCCTGCTACCATGCACACAATTAAAGATATAAGACCCTGCTACCATGCACACAATTAAAGATATAAGACCCTGCTACCATGCACACAATTAAAGATATAAGACCCTGCTACCATGCACACAATTAAAGATATAAGACCCTGCTACCATGCACACAATTAAAGATATAAGACCCTGCTACCATGCACACAATTAAAGATATAAGACCCTGCTACCATGCACACAATTAAAGATATAAGACCCTGCTACCATGCACACAATTAAAGATATAAGACCCTGCTACCATGCACACAATTAAAGATATAAGACCCTGCTACCATGCACACAATTAAAGATATAAGACCCTGCTACCATGCACACAATTAAAGATATAAGACCCTGCTACCATGCACACAATTAAAGATATAAGACCCTGCTACCATGCACACAATTAAAGATATAAGACCCTGCTACCATGCACACAATTAAAGATATAAGACCCTGCTACCATGCACACAATTAAAGATATAAGACCCTGCTACCATGCACACAATTAAAGATATAAGACCCTGCTACCATGCACACAATTAAAGATATAAGACCCTGCTACCATGCACACAATTAAAGATATAAGACCCTGCTACCATGCACACAATTAAAGATATAAGACCCTGCTACCATGCACACAATTAAAGATATAAGACCCTGCTACCATGCACACAATTAAAGATATAAGACCCTGCTACCATGCACACAATTAAAGATATAAGACCCTGCTACCATGCACACAATTAAAGATATAAGACCCTGCTACCATGCACACAATTAAAGATATAAGACCCTGCTACCATGCACACATTAAAGATATAAGACCCTGCTACCATGCACACAATTAAAGATATAAGACCCTGCTACCATGCACACAATTAAAGATATAAGACCCTGCTACCATGCACACAATTAAAGATATAAGACCCTGCTACCATGCACACAATTAAAGATACAAGACCCTGCTACCATGCACACAATTAAAGATATAAGACCCTGCTACCATGCACACAATTAAAGATATAAGACCCTGCTACCATGCACACAATTAAAGATATAAGACCCTGCTACCATGCACACAATTAAAGATATAAGACCCTGCTACCATGCACACAATTAAAGATATAAGACCCTGCTACCATGCACACAATTAAAGATATAAGACCCTGCTACCATGCACACAATTAAAGATATAAGACCCTGCTACCATGCACACAATTAAAGATATAAGACCCTGCTACCATGCACACAATTAAAGATATAAGACCCTGCTACCATGCACACAATTAAAGATATAAGACCCTGCTACCATGCACACAATTAAAGATATAAGACCCTGCTACCATGCACACAATTAAAGATATAAGACCCTGCTACCATGCACACAATTAAAGATATAAGACCCTGCTACCATGCACACAATTAAAGATATAAGACCCTGCTACCATGCACACAATTAAAGATATAAGACCCTGCTACCATGCACACAATTAAAGATATAAGACCCTGCTACCATGCACACAATTAAAGATATAAGACCCTGCTACCATGCACACAATTAAAGATATAAGACCCTGCTACCATGCACACAATTAAAGATATAAGACCCTGCTACCATGCACACAATTAAAGATATAAGACCCTGCTACCATGCACACAATTAAAGATATAAGACCCTGCTACCATGCACACAATTAAAGATATAAGACCCTGCTACCATGCACACAATTAAAGATATAAGACCCTGCTACCATGCACACAATTAAAGATATAAGACCCTGCTACCATGCACACAATTAAAGATATAAGACCCTGCTACCATGCACACAATTAAAGATATAAGACCCTGCTACCATGCACACAATTAAAGATATAAGACCCTGCTACCATGCACACAATTAAAGATATAAGACCCTGCTACCATGCACACAATTAAAGATATAAGACCCTGCTACCATGCACACAATTAAAGATATAAGACCCTGCTACCATGCACACAATTAAAGATATAAGACCCTGCTACCATGCACACAATTAAAGATATAAGACCCTGCTACCATGCACACAATTAAAGATATAAGACCCTGCTACCATGCACACAATTAAAGATATAAGACCCTGCTACCATGCACACAATTAAAGATATAAGACCCTGCTACCATGCACACAATTAAAGATATAAGACCCTGCTACCATGCACACAATTAAAGATATAAGACCCTGCTACCATGCACACAATTAAAGATATAAGACCCTGCTACCATGCACACAATTAAAGATATAAGACCCTGCTACCATGCACACAATTAAAGATATAAGACCCTGCTACCATGCACACAATTAAAGATATAAGACCCTGCTACCATGCACACAATTAAAGATATAAGACCCTGCTACCATGCACACAATTAAAGATATAAGACCCTGCTACCATGCACACAATTAAAGATATAAGACCCTGCTACCATGCACACAATTAAAGATATAAGACCCTGCTACCATGCACACAATTAAAGATATAAGACCCTGCTACCATGCACACAATTAAAGATATAAGACCCTGCTACCATGCACACAATTAAAGATATAAGACCCTGCTACCATGCACACAATTAAAGATATAAGACCCTGCTACCATGCACACAATTAAAGATATAAGACCCTGCTACCATGCACACAATTAAAGATATAAGACCCTGCTACCATGCACACAATTAAAGATATAAGACCCTGCTACCATGCACACAATTAAAGATATAAGACCCTGCTACCATGCACACAATTAAAGATATAAGACCCTGCTACCATGCACACAATTAAAGATATAAGACCCTGCTACCATGCACACAATTAAAGATATAAGACCCTGCTACCATGCACACAATTAAAGATATAAGACCCTGCTACCTTGCACACAATTAAAGATATAAGACCCTGCTACCATGCACACAATTAAAGATATAAGACCCTGCTACCTTGCACACAATTAAAGATACAAGACCCTGCTACCATGCACACAATTAAAGATATAAGACCCTGCTACCATGCACACAATTAAAGATATAAGACCCTGCTACCATGCACACAATTAAAGATATAAGACCCTGCTACCATGCACACAATTAAAGATATAAGACCCTGCTACCATGCACACAGTGAAAGATATAAGACCCTGCTACCATGCACACAATTAAAGATATAAGACCCTGCTACCATGCACACAATTAAAGATATAAGACCCTGCTACCATGCACACAATTAAAGATATAAGACCCTGCTACCATGCACACAATTAAAGATATAAGACCCTGCTACCATGCACACAATTAAAGATATAAGACCCTGCTACCATGCACACAATTAAAGATATAAGACCCTGCTACCATGCACACAATTAAAGATATAAGACCCTGCTACCATGCACACAATTAAAGATATAAGACCCTGCTACCATGCACACAATTAAAGATATAAGACCCTGCTACCATGCACACAATTAAAGATATAAGACCCTGCTACCATGCACACAATTAAAGATATAAGACCCTGCTACCATGCACACAATTAAAGATATAAGACCCTGCTACCATGCACACAATTAAAGATATAAGACCCTGCTACCATGCACACAATTAAAGATATAAGACCCTGCTACCATGCACACAATTAAAGATATAAGACCCTGCTACCATGCACACAATTAAAGATATAAGACCCTGCTACCATGCACACAATTAAAGATATAAGACCCTGCTACCATGCACACAATTAAAGATATAAGACCCTGCTACCATGCACACAATTAAAGATATAAGACCCTGCTACCATGCACACAATTAAAGATATAAGACCCTGCTACCATGCACACAATTAAAGATATAAGACCCTGCTACCATGCACACAATTAAAGATATAAGACCCTGCTACCATGCACACAATTAAAGATATAAGACCCTGCTACCATGCACACAATTAAAGATATAAGACCCTGCTACCATGCACACAATTAAAGATATAAGACCCTGCTACCATGCACACAATTAAAGATATAAGACCCTGCTACCATGCACACAATTAAAGATATAAGACCCTGCTACCATGCACACAATTAAAGATATAAGACCCTGCTACCTTGCACACAATTAAAGATATAAGACCCTGCTACCATGCACACAATTAAAGATATAAGACCCTGCTACCATGCACACAATTAAAGATATAAGACCCTGCTACCATGCACACAATTAAAGATATAAGACCCTGCTACCATGCACACAATTAAAGATATAAGACCCTGCTACCATGCACACAATTAAAGATATAAGACCCTGCTACCATGCACACAATTAAAGATATAAGACCCTGCTACCATGCACACAATTAAAGATATAAGACCCTGCTACCATGCACACAATTAAAGATATAAGACCCTGCTACCATGCACACAATTAAAGATATAAGACCCTGCTACCATGCACACAATTAAAGATATAAGACCCTGCTACCATGCACACAATTAAAGATATAAGACCCTGCTACCATGCACACAATTAAAGATATAAGACCCTGCTACCATGCACACAATTAAAGATATAAGACCCTGCTACCATGCACACATTAAAGATATAAGACCCTGCTACCATGCACACAATTAAAGATATAAGACCCTGCTACCATGCACACAATTAAAGATATAAGACCCTGCTACCATGCACACAATTAAAGATATAAGACCCTGCTACCATGCACACAATTAAAGATATAAGACCCTGCTACCATGCACACAATTAAAGATATAAGACCCTGCTACCATGCACACAATTAAAGATATAAGACCCTGCTACCATGCACACAATTAAAGATATAAGACCCTGCTACCATGCACACAATTAAAGATATAAGACCCTGCTACCATGCACACAATTAAAGATATAAGACCCTGCTACCATGCACATCAATTAAAGATATAAGACCCTGCTACCATGCACACAATTAAAGATATAAGACCCTGCTACCATGCACACAATTAAAGATATAAGACCCTGCTACCATGCACATAATTAAAGATATAAGACCCTGCTACCATGCACACAATTAAAGATATAAGACCCTGCTACCATGCACACAATTAAAGATATAAGACCCTGCTACCATGCACACAATTAAAGATATAAGACCCTGCTACCATGCACACAATTAAAGATATAAGACCCTGCTACCATGCACACAATTAAAGATATAAGACCCTGCTACCATGCACACAATTAAAGATATAAGACCCTGCTACCATGCACACAATTAAAGATATAAGACCCTGCTACCATGCACACAATTAAAGATATAAGACCCTGCTACCATGCACACAATTAAAGATATAAGACCCTGCTACCATGCACACAATTAAAGATATAAGACCCTGCTACCATGCACACAATTAAAGATATAAGACCCTGCTACCATGCACACAATTAAAGATATAAGACCCTGCTACCATGCACACAATTAAAGATATAAGACCCTGCTACCATGCACACAATTAAAGATATAAGACCCTGCTACCATGCACACAATTAAAGATATAAGACCCTGCTACCATGCACACAATTAAAGATATAAGACCCTGCTACCATGCACACAATTAAAGATATAAGACCCTGCTACCATGCACACAATTAAAGATATAAGACCCTGCTACCATGCACACAATTAAAGATATAAGACCCTGCTACCATGCACACAATTAAAGATATAAGACCCTGCTACCATGCACACAATTAAAGATATAAGACCCTGCTACCATGCACACAATTAAAGATATAAGACCCTGCTACCATGCACACAATTAAAGATATAAGACCCTGCTACCATGCACACAATTAAAGATATAAGACCCTGCTACCATGCACACAATTAAAGATATAAGACCCTGCTACCATGCACACAATTAAAGATATAAGACCCTGCTACCATGCACACAATTAAAGATATAAGACCCTGCTACCATGCACACAATTAAAGATATAAGACCCTGCTACCATGCACACAATTAAAGATATAAGACCCTGCTACCATGCACACAATTAAAGATATAAGACCCTGCTACCATGCACACAATTAAAGATATAAGACCCTGCTACCATGCACACAATTAAAGATATAAGACCCTGCTACCATGCACACAATTAAAGATATAAGACCCTGCTACCATGCACACAATTAAAGATATAAGACCCTGCTACCATGCACACAATTAAAGATATAAGACCCTGCTACCATGCACACAATTAAAGATATAAGACCCTGCTACCATGCACACAATTAAAGATATAAGACCCTGCTACCATGCACACAATTAAAGATATAAGACCCTGCTACCATGCACACAATTAAAGATATAAGACCCTGCTACCATGCACACAATTAAAGATATAAGACCCTGCTACCATGCACACAATTAAAGATATAAGACCCTGCTACCATGCACACAATTAAAGATATAAGACCCTGCTACCATGCACACAATTAAAGATATAAGACCCTGCTACCATGCACACAATTAAAGATATAAGACCCTGCTACCATGCACACAATTAAAGATATAAGACCCTGCTACCATGCACACAATTAAAGATATAAGACCCTGCTACCATGCACACAATTAAAGATATAAGACCCTGCTACCATGCACACAATTAAAGATATAAGACCCTGCTACCATGCACACAATTAAAGATATAAGACCCTGCTACCATGCACACAATTAAAGATATAAGACCCTGCTACCATGCACACAATTAAAGATATAAGACCCTGCTACCATGCACACAATTAAAGATATAAGACCCTGCTACCATGCACACAATTAAAGATATAAGACCCTGCTACCATGCACACAATTAAAGATATAAGACCCTGCTACCATGCACACAATTAAAGATATAAGACCCTGCTACCATGCACACAATTAAAGATATAAGACCCTGCTACCATGCACACAATTAAAGATATAAGACCCTGCTACCATGCACACAATTAAAGATATAAGACCCTGCTACCATGCACACAATTAAAGATATAAGACCCTGCTACCATGCACACAATTAAAGATATAAGACCCTGCTACCATGCACATAATTAAAGATATAAGACCCTGCTACCATGCACACAATTAAAGATATAAGACCCTGCTACCATGCACACAATTAAAGATATAAGACCCTGCTACCATGCACACAATTAAAGATATAAGACCCTGCTACCATGCACATAATTAAAGATATAAGACCCTGCTACCATGCACACAATTAAAGATATAAGACCCTGCTACCATGCACACAGTAAAGATATAAGACCCTGCTACCATGCACACAATTAAAGATATAAGACCCTGCTACCATGCACACAATTAAAGATATAAGACCCTGCTACCATGCACACAGTGAAAGATCCAAGACGTTGCTGTAATAATGTCAGATCATCTTTATTGAATTGTTTTCTTTGCATATATTTCCATAAATAAATCACCACGATGACGTCATTGACAGGCTAGGAGCTAAATCTATTTAAATATGTATAACAGTGCTGTACTTGTCACAGTGGCACATATGTGCCTGTCACATTGCCATTCAGTGTCGTCTGTGTAGTTGTCATTTGTCACCCGTCGCGTATCGGCAATGACACGCATCACTTTTACCTGTCACGTCACGAGGGGGGAGGGGGGCTGAAATCTATCATGTTTACGTGTCAAATACCGAAATGACGTCTGTCACAAGTGCCTGTCACGTCGCAATACGAAAATATGTCACATGCACCTGTCACATCAGGATAATGACATCTGTCACGTGTACTTTTCACGTCACAGGACCAACAGTCGTGTTGCGGTGAAGATGAAGCAATGAAACGAAGCGTTGTGTTCAAACAGAGATATTGCATCAAAATGTCAAGTAATGGCATCTGCCAGCCCTCGGCAGAGGTCGGACAAATGCCAAGAGAGTGAAAGTCGTCACCAACCAAACTAAGACATTCTTTTGAACACAAGCTTCGAGAGTATCAGTAGAATGATGTTGGGTTTAAGCGGGGTCAAAGGTCATGTAGGATAATGCAATAATGTACATTTGCCAAAAAAAACAACAGATAACTTGTTACGAATAACAATAACTGCGCGGAGCCCAAATGAAACGAGATGGGTTTTTAAAAAAATAATAAAATAAAAAAATATTTTTTTTTAAAATAATAAAATAAAAAAATATTTTAAAAAAGAAAATTAAAAAGTTTTTACATCGGTAATTTAACAATCCATTGCATGAAAATTTTCAGTTTATGATATTAGAACAAGGCTAATGCTTTGAGCAAGTCTGTATACTTTCGGACTTAAGAAAACAACAAATAAAAAAATTAACTTTCTTGCGCTAAATTATTGTAACTATGGTAACAGGGGAAGCAATGTCCACTATGGTAAAATTAAAATAAGAAGGAAAAAATTCTTAGATAACTACGTCAGACAAACAATTGTAACTATGGTAACTCTTTAAAAAAAGCAAATTTCCCAACGTACTCGTCTAATGATTATAATTATAGTGTTTATTATTAATACGTGCATAGCCATGGATTGCTGCAAGCAGTGACTCCATAACAGATGCTCTCTTTTCTTCCCTTGGTATTTTCAGATAAATATATGACAATTCCAAAAATCCAAAACTATTTTTAATATTATTTTTTTAAATATATATATAAAATATATACTAGACTTACTTATCATGTACAATTACAAAATAGCAAATATTTAAAATAGTGAATTTGAAATGTGAATATAACAAAAAAATATTAATTCTATTTTGGTATGCAAGTATATTATTATCAATGTATGAAAGTACATTATCAGTGTATGAATGTAAATTATCAGTGTATAAAAGTAAAAGTACATTTTTATAGGAAGGTACATTCATTTTACGTGAAAACTGCCATATGTGCTATATGTATGTAACCGTCTTGTATGCCTAACTTGTAAGCATATAAACTGATGTAATCAAACTTAGATCAGAGTTAGATTATATAAATGGTATTTTAAATAAATGTGCACAGGTTTAAATTGTTTGCAGACTCGCTGCGGCAGTACACAGTTCGTACACAAGAGAAGTGTACAGCATTGGCTAAATAAATGGATACAATGGTCTCTTTGATGTGTACAGAATTGGCTTAGTACATGGATTCAATGGTCTCTTTGATGCTTAACAGTCTTACATAGCGCTTTATGAATATAGTAATGCACGACCAAATTGTGTACCTGGCCCCGAAACAACTGAGCACTAAACTGACCCTAGTGTATGATCTGACCACGCACTTGGCCCTGGTGCGCCTTATTGTTCAATTCACCTTAGTTATCACAATCGAATTCTCGGATTTGCTCTAACTTAAACTGACATCAAATGAGAAACTGACATTTCTACTGCTCCTCATTTATTCTACATAAACTAAGTCTAAGTCTAAGCAACAATTAGGCATACGTCTAATCTCACAGAAAATATAAAACATTCTGAATACAGGTGATGATTCCGTGCAGACGAGTTGTGAAAACAATATTTATAGCTGATAATTATATATCAAATTTTAAAGACCTGACAAAAGTCATAGGGCAAAAATCGTGTAACCATCGACAAATGCTTACCTATATTAAACATTATGATAAATATATTTCAATGCTTTACAAATCCTTAAAATATACATCTTTTAATTTTAAATAATATTAAGATTTCTGTAAATGTACAAAAGGATGCAGGCAGGCGGTGCCATAGTGTAGTAAAAATATTTACATGACGTCAATTGGCCCTGCTTGCGTGTGAAAAATATGATCTTACAGCTAAAATATTGGTTAATTAAAAAAAAGAGCGTGTATAATGTAAGCGTTGAAAACACGTGTAAAAATTGCAGATTTGTTATAAGTTACAAACAGGTAAAAGCACTGACACGCGTGCCACAAATAGCACAAACACGCGTGCCACAAATAGCACAAACAGGTAAAAAATGAATGAAGACAACAACATCCGGTCAAGCTGTACCTGGCAGCTCTGGTGGAGGGAAGTGGGGAATGGGGCCGAACATGGTCAGCTATCTTTCATCAGAGTCGAACTGCATGACAGTCAGAGTCAGGCGTGTAGCTGTAATGGGGGTTTGAGCAGATGACTGATCTTGGATGTCTGGGTGTTAAAATGAAAACCCCCAAGTGACAAGGCTCTGTGACTGTAGCACCGTTTGAAATTAAGAAATCACACACTGTGAAAAGTTTCGAACTGCCCACATGGTTAACTCCCACAATATAAAAAAAGAATTCTATGTTTACCAAAACCTGTATATAGAAAGAAACGGGAAATTTAAATTACATTCCAAAGTTAGAAATATAAAAAGTTACTCCCCTTTATACCATGCCATATCCATAACTCTGGTGTTGATTTGATCTTTTAAGTAAGAAATTAAAATACGAATCACCAGAAAATTGGACAGAAATCAAAATAATTTAAAATAGAAAAAAATAGAAAAAATTTGGGCTACAACATTAGAAGACATTGGAAGACTTTCCTCTAACGGCAATCACAACTTTGTAGGCACATACAATCATTAGACAAAACAGAGAATATAAGAATTATATGGGCTCTGAAACATACACATGTTTATTTCCATCTATATATCTTGTAAGCATTATTTTCTATTTTTAAAAAACAGACATTTGAAATAACAATAAGGACCCAAAGCTGCACTCTGACAGACAGTGCCTCAAAAGTCTTGTCAGTTTTAGGGTATTCCCTCTGGCTATTCTTTACAGTGCTAGTGACAAGGAGGTGAAGACCAATGCATTCGTCATTATTCCAGATTAAACTACATCCAAGGTTGTTGTGTTGTTGTTTTTTTAACAATGGCACCAACATGTAAGGGTATAAAAAGCCTACCAGTCAGAAGACAGGTGCATGACGTGACATAATGTGTCATCTGTGGTGTGACACGATAATGATGCAGAAGAAATAGGCAGGCGGGGAGACAAAACAGTTGAGCACTTCGATGCAGAATTGACATTTTGTTTTGTCAGAGCTGCGGAACTGCCCAGCTGTCCATAAGGTTCTGTAGCACTGACCAATGGATTTGTAGCAATGACCACAAGTCCTGTCTTTGTTTGCTCGTGTGGCGTTCGATCACTTGTTTGCTCGTGTGGCGTTCGATCACTTGTTTGCTCGATGTTACATTTAGTTTCAGGCTGCCATAGAGAGACATAACCCCAGGCCCGCAGAATATTGCAGACCTCCTGGTCAGACGGTTGCCACGGTAACCCGTTGTTTTGGGAAGACAGCTGCTGGGCTGGTCGAGCAGACGGCTGTGAAAGTTTTGAATAAGGCCCACTACTCTCAGGGGATTGGCAATCACCGCTTGTTCCTTGCCTCCCTTGACGCTGTGCTGCAGTGCGTGAATGGTTATTTAAGCTGGTGGTTGCTCTCGGAGAGCCACTTCTACCGCTGAACATTGCTCGGCCCCTGAGAGGGTGGCGTTTGTTGGTGTGTTGAGATGGTGTTTGGCGGGTGTGGCTGCCATTTGATGACAAGATGGATGCCGAGGTGGTTGGTGTGATCGAGGCAGCTGGACGTTTGAGGATCACGGTGGAAATAGTGGCAGGAGATGTTGTGACAGTGGGAGGTGTGACAGCTAAACGTGTGACGGCTAGAGGTGTGAAAGGCTTCAACCTGGCTGTCGATGAATGCGACGTGGCTGTGACAGGCTCAGATCTGACGATTCCCGGCCGACCAATCGTGCTGTCTGCCGAGGCTGCTGCTTTTTTGTTACGTCCTTGTGATAAATTGGCATGTCTCTGTGGTGTGGAACTGACATCTGAAGGTTGGCACAACGGAGATGAAAATAACTGCGGGGAAGTAATAACCGACTTCCATGGACATCGTTTGGAAATGTCAAGGTCGTTCAACAAGCCACTGGACTGTGTCCACTCCAAATCCGGCTCCGACTCCGGCATGAGCACGCACGTGAACAGTTTCTTGTGGACGGTGTCCACCGGGAAGATAATCTCCCCTGGGAAGTGGTCGCCATCGGTCACGTACTTGACCAGCGCCGCGTACACCCGAGGGAACTGGTGCCTCAGGGTCACGCCCCTGTCTCGAAGTTTCCGCTGTATGCTCGTGAAGTTGATTTCTCTCGCTCGCCTCCCACCCCCGCCGTCTGATATCCCAGGGGTCCGCGTTAGGATGAGGGTGGGGCCGTATCTCGTGTTGTCCTGTTGGAAACCTCCTGAACTTTTCAGGCTGTTCAGAAACACGTTGGCCCTCGGGAGCTGAAGCTTGGCCCACCGTTGGACGATGGGCGGCATGTCCCTGGCCAGACTGCAGTCGTGGTGGACAATGTTCCGGTCGCGCCATTCCAGGTCAGCCGTATGGTTCACGCTACTCTCGTATCCACCGTCACTGTCCACGCTGCCCGACCTTGACATTCACAAACTCCATTTCCTCTCCGGGCTTTGTTGACCCGCTTCTAGGACATCTTTACCGTTTGATGGCGTCGGGAACCTGTGCCACCTCACTCCCACCCCCACGTTGACAACAAACTCCGTTCCGGGGTCGTATCTGCTGCAGGCGTCCACCAACTGGTCGAGGGTGCGGCCGTACATCTTGCTGGCCTCCATTTCCTTGGTGGTCAAGTAAACCGGCTTCATATACAGCCCTGCCAACCCATTTCTCATGAACTCTTTGGCCGACGTGAGGTCAACGAACCCCATCATGACGCATCCCCTCCCACTGGACATGTAACCGCGGCGCGCCATCCTCGAGATGAACTCTCCCACTCCTTGATTCGCCGCGCAAAACTGAAGAACTTCCTTGCACGCCTTTGTCGCGCGACTTCCGTGACACGCCCAACGCTTGTGTCTCTTCCGGTCTCGTTTTCGACAATACCAACAACAGTATACCACGTGACAAAGGGGACAGTTTTGGTAGGAATCCTCGCCGGCTTCAATCGCCTTCCTGCACCCAGGATGGTGGCAGTGGACCTCCACTTTGTAGCTGGAGCTGATGGAACGATGACGTTGATTGGTTGATGCAGTTCCGGTTCCCGTGGGAGACGGGTCATCAAACACATCCGGGTATTCGTCCGAGGTGTCAATGCCGTCGCTGTAACTGTTGCCACTGCTTGATCTATGTTCTCTGTCTGCAAAGTTATCCTGCCAATCGGATCCCCCGTAAGCCGAACTACTCCTGCGCAGATGTCTTCGGCGGCCATACGTTTCTGTATCAACAAGTGCACATATCGCACAAGCCGTGTGTGAACTCGGCAAGTCGCGTGTTAGTTCTTTATCTGCTATATCTTTTGTTTGCCTGTGCCAAGTGTCAGGTCTTCTTGACCCTGTCAGCTCAGTAGAACAGACGTGTAAACGCTGACCCGGCTCAAAGACCGGCCTTGACACTTGAAGAAAATCACGTGACCCGTGGTGACGACCGTGAGTCGGAGACAACAGCTTATTATAGTCGGAGGGGCTCTCGTAACGTCCGGGGTCAGAGTTCATTTGGCGATTCCTTGCCACGTCCACAAACTCTTTCATCACCTCCTCTAAGGACGCCCCCTGGAGTCTTTCCTTGAACGACACGCCCCTCTCGCCGTCCAGAATGTCAATGTCTTTCCACAATAGCACCATGTCAGTGTCCACTCTGCAGGCCCGTGGGTCAAATCCAGCCTTGGCTATCGAGGCAGGGTCTGAGGCTAGGACCGGGTATGAGTAGGCGTGGCTAGAAGAGGTGAGGGTGTGGCCGGGAAGGTTGTGGGCGTGGCCAGGTGGAGTGTAGGCATGGCCTGGCGAAGCATGGCCGAGGCCGGATTGTGTACGCTTCTGACCACGCGATGAGACACACCTATGAGGGGCGGGTTGCTGCTGATGTGACATTGAGTCCTCTAGGCCACGCCTACCACAAAACAACAACAAACATCATCCAACATCTTCCAGGGCTCCACCAAAGCTTCCTCTTCCATCTTCTTTTAACTACACAGTTGTTTCTGAAATGTAAAAAAATGAAAGGATGAATAAATCGTTAATATTTTAAACCGTAAAGTTCAGCACAGATGACAGACTTAGAAATCAATAGTCTAAATGATAAAAATATCTTCACGCGCCTTTCAAAATGGACGGCCACAATTCTAAAAAAAATCCCAGACCCTGTTCAAAATGTCCCTACTGTAATCTTAAAGCCATACATTAAAATTTGTCACATGTTCTCGGGAAATTTGATAACTGGGTCAACGTTCGATCACTGATATTTCCACACCGCCTGGTGGTAGCTTATGGATATAGCAGTGCTGGGTGTTTGTGTTGTCTTTCTAACCATAGCTCCAGACCAAGATAACGATTCAACGAGGCAAAAAGGGTTAACACAGTATCGTTAGTACAATTGAAGGTATTTCATGTTAGAAAATGTGAACAAAGTATGTTTGTCCATTGTAAGGTAATTTAGGTTGGGAATCAGGAACATGCTGTGTACGAGCGCACGTACACTGAAATTAAAGGGTTAATATGGAGAATCACTTGTGTCCTGTTCAGCGACTAATAGGATTGGACGATGCTAGACCAAGCATTGGGCATTGGTCTGGTCAGTTGGTGCCCACCATCCACACACAGTCACACAGCTGACAACTAAAAGTGTCAGTTAATTATGTGTGTGTTCTGACATATCAAGTTGGAAATGGGGCGCGATCGCGTCCCTACCGATACCTTCAATGAGTCAAAGGGAATTTCATTTACAATGTCCACAGGTCATTCTAACACGGTCCATTTCATAAAGCCGGGGGAAACAAGTCCCACAGCCACACACAGGGAAATTTCTTTCACCCCCCCCACACACACACACACCCCACGTATTGAATTGGGTTGTTGGACGAGGCTACCCCGAGAGGAGGTTTCTCCTGTCGTTGACGGAGTAAACACACGAACTTTCTATCAACTTTGCCCTGTTGTTGGCCTGGCCTTGTTTGACTAACTACTACTACAGTACTCTGGGCACGGCCGTAGGCCTCCCGACCTCCACCCCCCTCCCTCGGGAACTGTGTGGAGTAGTTCTTCCTGTGCTGCACCCTGGGTTTTGACTTGATCATTCATTCAGTGCCAAAATATATTTTTTTAATGCTTCAATTTAGTTTAAAATAGGAAAGTATCGCTACTGTGACATATAGTGAAACGGTATCCGGTGACACTGTGTGAGGCAAGCATCAATACAACGGATTGTGAGACAGGATCGATACGGTATGAGGCAAGTATCGCTACTGAGACATAATGTGAAACGGTAATGATACGGTGACAAGGTGTGAGGCATGCATCGATACGACGGAATGTGAGACAGGATCGATACGGTATGAGGCATACATCGATACAGTGACACGCGTGCCTTATTACTATGGATCGATGACTTATATCAGCTGTTTGCAGTGAGTCTCAAGTCAGTGTCTAGGGACCACAATTTGTGAGAGAGAGAGAGAGGGGGGGAGGGGTAGAGAGAGAGGGAGGGTGAGGGAGGGGAGAGAGAGGGGAGGGGAGGGAGAGAGAGAGAAAGAGAGGGGGAGGGGGAGAGCTTGTAGACTTGTGAAAAATATATTTTAGATTAGAAGGTAAATGAGAAATATGAACAACGCAATGATGCGTCAGATATTAGAAGGGCCTTTAACATTTATTTAATTGAGGATTTAAATCATAGGATGGTATTTCGTTTTGAGGACCTATGATGAATCAAAACATCGATTAGCTGTGACAGGTGCTGCAAGGAAGTCATCATCGCAGTTTCCCCAACTATGTGAGTTCATGATGGGAGTCAGCCATGAAATATGACAACCAACTGCGTATGGTCTATTGCACAGTAATAGCGGTTCTTGATCTGTTATCTCCGATTTTCTGAGATTGCCCCAGTTCTGGCAAACTCTGGACTCGGTATCTATATGTGATTTATTTATTACATTTTACAAAATATACCTGTGAGATATCGGTGGACTACTTCAAAAGACAACGGGAGTCCAATGAACAGGAAAACTTAAGAACCCCCGAACTTTAAATGCTGTGGTTCACAATGGATGTATTAGCCCTAGATTTGGCAGTACTAAATACTGTATGTCGACAGCAAACCTATGGCAGTACTCAGTACTAGTACTGTATGTTGACACCAAACCATGGCAGTAGTCAGTACTAGTACTGTATGTTGTCACCAAACCTATGGCAGTACTCAGTACTAGTACTTATGTTGACACCAAACCATGGCAGTACTCAGTACTGGTACTGTATGTTGACACCAAACCTATGGCAGTACTCAATACTAGTACTATATGTTGACACCAAACCTATGGCAGTACTCAGTACTAGTACTTATGTTGACACCAAACCATGGCAGTACTCAGTACTGGTACTAGTGTTGTCACAAAACCTATGGCAGTACTCAGTACTAGTACTGTATGTTGACACCAAACCTATGGCAGTACTCAGTACTAGTACTGTATGTTGACACCAAACCTATGGCAGTACTCAGTACTAGTACTATATGTTGACACCAAACCTATGGCAGTACTCAGTACTAGTACTGTATGTTGACACCAGACCTATGGCAGTACTCAGTACTAGTACTGTATGTTGACACCAAACCTATGGCAGTACTCAGTACTAGTACTGTATGTTGACACCAAACCTATGGCAGTACTCAGTACTAGTACTGTATGTTGACACCAAACCTATGGCAGTACTCAGTACTAGTACTGTATGTTGACACCAAACATGGCAGTAGTCAGTACTAGTACTGTATGTTGACACCAAACCTATGGCAGTACTTTAGGTTGACAAAATCAGGTCTCACAACTCACAGCTTCCCTGTGACGTGGAACAAAAGGAAGTCACACACATCCGCACACGCGCGCGTGAGAACACACACACACTCACCCACTCACGAACAGATTTAAATACACTGTATGCAGTTGGTGAAAAACTTAACTGTCTCCCTTGCTTTTAATGGTGGTGGTGGTTGTACCTGGAGCGTGTGACTGTCACCGAGAGGGTGGGGGGCAATGTTCCCTCTAAGCTGCGCGGCTGCGCGGCTGCGCATGCACAGCAGTTTAGAATTACCGCGTAGCAAATTTGTTAAAATATTGCACAGAAAATGTATGCTGTGCAATTTTGCACACGAACTTTTTTACTTGGCACACGGACCAACGTACCTTAGAGGGAACATTGTTGGGGTGGGGGGGGGGCGGGGGACTACACGGAGCCTAGGTCGGGATTAAAGGATTTAGTCACTGTAGTCTCTTCACACACTCGGGGTGGAGGAAGAACTAGCGAAAGTAGGTCAAGATCGAGGTGGGTTGTGGGAAGGGCTAGGGTGCATGCAGGCTTTGATCAGTTCATAGAATGTTTGAAAAAGCTGGACATAAACTAACACAGAATTTGAGTATAAAACCCTAACCTAAATTTTAACCATAACCTTCATTTTAACCCTAACCTTAATTTTAACCCTAACCTAAATTTTAACCCTAACCTAAATTTTAACCCTAACCTTAATTTTAACCCTAACCTAAATTTTAACCCTAACATTATTTTTAACCCTAACCTAAATTTTAACCCTAACATTAATTTTAACCCTAACCTAAATTTTAACCCTAACCAGACGATTTGTAATGTCCTCTAAGCCCTCCTCAAATCCACAAGTTCGATTGCAGTGTGCCTGCAAGACTTCGGTAAAACATCCTGCGGTCCGTACGGTCCGATGATATATTTGAACGCGTTCAATGAAGCCGCAAGAAGAATTTAACGCCAAATAAATATTCATACCAGTATGTTTTTTTACCCCATTTCGCTATGACGGACTGAAATATTTAACGTGGCTGCTTGAAAACAGCTGTAATCGATCACCTTTTTAAAAAAAGAAATTTAAAGCCTCGAGCAATCGATTTTTTTTTAAATGGTAAAATGTGGACTGGATGAAAAGTTGTTAACGTGATAAACCAGAGAATGTACCATTACAGCAACAAACCAAGAGTTAGAAAGTAGTTGAAATTTGTTGGTTGAAATATTGACATGGTTAAAATAATGAACAATCTCACACAGTGACAGATGACATTGTGACATATCTCTGATGGTGACAGAGAAAATACTGACATATGTCATATCTCTGAAAGCGATATGATGACATGATGGGGTGTGTAAACTATAATATGAGGACACCCACTTAAAGGTGATCCCCGTTGTTTACGAGATCCCATTTTATGGATCTTCACTTGACTAGAGCCGTATCCATTACAGCAGTGATCCACTTATGTGCTATCACACTCCAGGCTTGACCTACGTCAACAAAACATGGCCAGATTTAGAGCGCATCTTGGTTAGGTTGAATGAAATGTTATGTTAACAAAACAGACACATCATATAGAATACTACTGACTAAGCTTTCAAAGAAAATAATATATATACAAACGAATCGTGTGACCAAAACAATACATTAAAGCTTTATTAATGGAGTAATACACAAGTCAACGCTTTCTATCCTGTATTTTTTGTTAAATTAATTGTCCCCATCTTTCTTCTTTTAGTTTCTATGTTGTTGTTTTTTAAATCTTTAATTAATTATTATTTTTCCGTGGTATGGAAAATATGATATAATCTAAATTAAATTTAAATACTCGTGTTCATTTATTTGTACTGATGACTGATGAAGTCCCCGGCCGAAATGTCTACTTGTGTATTAGTCTATTAATAAACATTTCTTTTTTTTTAATTCATCACACAATGCGTTTGTGTATATTGTATTTTTATTACCACGTTTTATTAACTCGCTTTCGTTCCTGTCCGAAACTCAATTTTTCAAATCTTCCAACGTAAAATTAAACCACTTCTGATGGTCCTAGAGAGCTCAAAGTTTTACCACAGATAGATCTTGGATGACAATACATTATATCAAAATTTCAGATCGATCGAATGTACCGTAATTAAATTAATGCATTTCTTAGTTTATCTTTATATAAGTCTCTGTACCCGCCTGCCGCAGTTTAATTGCACGTGGCGAGTTCACCCCGTGACCTCATCGCTTTGTTATTAAACGTTGGGCGGGCGCCGATGAGGTGTTTGGTAAAATAAATAGAGGTAAAAAAATATTTTTAAAAACCACGTTTTTATAAGTGGACTAAAAACTAAAAAGAAGAAAATAATTTAAAACTTATAAGTTCAAGTACTTCGATTTAATATGGCTAAAAACGTGGGGCGGGTGTTTGGTATTAAGATTAAAGATTTATAATTTAGAAGGCAAAAGAGAGATTTTAAGTGAGAGAATGAGTGAACCGCATATGTTAAACCTCATAAGCGCCCGCCCCCCGTTTTTAGACATATTAAATGAAAGTACTTGAACTTATAAGTTTTAAATTATTTTCTTCTTTTTAGTCCACTTATAAAAACGTGGTTTTTAAAAATCATTTTTTTACCTTTATTTATTAAAAACAAAACTTGATTCAATAGGCCTTGTCATAATATGCCCGGAAATCTATTAATAGAAATATTGGGGTTATATATATCTTTTTTATGGACAAATTTCATAAAAATTTAATAAAAGATACGAGTCAACATTTAAATGTATTTATATTGAGAAAGATGTATCTTATCAGCTATTTGTTAATTATTCGTTAATTTAAGACAGCTTATTGGACTTGAAAAAGGTAAAACAGTTTCGTAATTTTACAATGCTAACAATTTTAGGATAATAGTAATAGTGATTCGAATGTATTTATGCTTAAAGACATTGTTCCGCTAAAATGTAATCTAAAAATAGAACATTACTTCATTACTCATTGAGCTATGACGTTTTCCGGTTGTAGAAATGACAAACCCTATTGAATAAATACAATTTAAAAAATAAACGTGAGTCTGTGTTAACTTTTTTTTTCAAGGCAGTACAATAGAACAGAAGTCTGTCTGATAAGTCTGACACAGCAGCAGAAGTAGATCCGTTGTTGTTACCTGAAGGCGGCACGTACCCAAACACACGGGTCACGCTCCATTGATCACACGGTAATATGCACACGACCATAACAATGCTTACGTAACTTACACAACACAATTCTTTTCTTAAATCCAACTTTTGGAATTTAACAACGAAAGCGGACGACTTTGAATGTAACCACAGTCCGAGCAGTCAGAAACCACCACAACTTCTGTAGACCTGACAGGGGAGACCAGTGCCAAGACTTTGATACGGGATTAGTTTCCCCTTCAACACCCAAGCCACACTGAGATATAGATTTAAAAGTCTCTCTTTGAGGCACCAAAGGGACGACAGAAGCGAGGCTGGGGTGGGTACGGGAGAGAGGCGTGATATCCGTACCCAGCACCGCCACCCCACCCCCACCCCACCCCACCTCCCGGAGTTTACAGGCGAACTTTTCCTTAAACAGATTTCCCTACAGGTCATTTAGCCCCATGCCCATAACGTATCGCCTGCACTTCTAGACAGTAAAGTTTGAGCCGCGCGCACAATCTCTTGGATTAAGGACATTCACTTCCGTTACAATTAAGAGTTATTAAACGCATTGCAGACACCTGCAGACGATACGCGATAAACTGGGGTGTGACTGCAATTATGCCAGGTAGAAAGAAAGTTATTGAATAGCGTAGGCGTATGAGCGTATGGGTAATCCTGATAAAAAGGCGCAACAAAACAACGAATGCATCGGAAAAATATCTTTCTCAGCCAACAAACAGAAACAAAAACAATGTTTAAACATTGGAAGAAGAAAAAAGCACGGAAATACAGAAATGAAACAAAACTTATCTGTAGTGTGTAGTCCAAGAAGACAGTACCAACCATTAACATTTCATATTATTAAAACTAATACGTGCTGAAAAACTTGTTTTAAAAAAACATTATTTCAAAGTCTATGAATTTCCTTTTAAGATCTACTCTAGGACTGGTGTTTAATTTGGAATGAACCGTTAAAATAAGGTCGGAAAGCCCTCCCCATCCCCACCCCAAATTAAAAACAAAAATTACAGCAAAACACTAGACGTGTCGGCAAGAAGCCTTCTTTAGCGAAGAAACAGCAAAATGACACAGATGGCATTTGTAAAAACTTAGTTCCACTGTAGAATTGAAGAAGCCAACAAGCAGACAGCTAAAGAATGGGGCAGTCTAAACTGTATAATACCATGGCTCAGGTGAGGTCCTGTTCCATTAGGTTGAGACCCTTTCGAGGTCAGCGTGACAGTAGAGGTTATAAACAAGGATCGATATCGATTAGAGGCGATGTGAACATGGGCGGCTATCAATCAGGGGCGTACACATGGGGCGACAGTAAGAAGATGAGTCAACATCGGGGCATCCATCAGAGGTGTAAACAATGGATAAAAATCAGAGGCGATGACTGGGAAAACTGGAGACTAAGAATAGAGGCGTCGAGATCGGGAAAAAGGGGCGCGGATCGAAGGCGCAGACAATCGGGAAAGACCAGAGGCGTTAACTTTGGGTAGCTATCATTGCCAGCTCCCTCCACCATTCCCACCCCCCCCCCTCAGTCTCCAGTCTTCTTACCAATACATTACTTTCACCCAACCGTGCAACAGGCGTACGGGGACTGACGTAAGACCGTCATACTACAACCCCAAGGGTAAAATAGAATAACTATTGATGATTTATTTATTTATTTATTTTTTTGGGGTGGCGTTGGGGGAGAATAGTATGATACACTTAAAAAAGAAATATTATAGGGTTAAAAAGCAAGATACATTGTGGATTTTCAGAGTTAACCAGCAGCTGTACGTACACTGTTAATTTTTTAGGGGTAAAACACTAATGGTACTTTGTTTAATTTTACGGTTAAAATAGTATAAGACATCGTTGATTTTTAAGGGTATAACAGTAGGATACTCTGATGGTTTTAAGGGTATAACAGTAGGATACTCTGATGGTTTTAAGGGTATAACAGTAGGATACTCTGATGGTTTTAAGGGTATAACAGTAGGATACTCTGATGGTTTTAAGGGTATAACAGTAGGATACTCTGATGGTTTTAAGGGTATAACAGTAGGATACTCTGATGGTTTTAAGGGTATAACAGTAGGATACTCTGATGGTTTTAAGGGTATAACAGTAGGATACTCTGATGGTTTTAAGGGTATAACAGTAGGATACTCTGATGGTTTTAAGGGTATAACAGTAGGATACTCGGATGGTTTTAAGGGTATAACAGTAGGATACTCTGATGGTTTTAAGGGTATAACAGTAGGATACTCTGATGGTTTTAAGGGTATAACAGTAGGATACTCTGATGGTTTTAAGGGTATAACAGTAGGATACTCTGATGGTTTTAAGGGTATAACAGTAGGATACTCTGATGGTTTTAAGGGTATAACAGTAGGATACTCTGATGGTTTTAAGGGTATAACAGTAGGATACTCTGATGGTTTTAAGGGTATAACAGTAGGATACTCTGATGGTTTTAAGGGTATAACAGTAGGATACTCTGACGGTTTTAAGGGTATAACAATAGGATACTCTGACGGTTTGTTTAGAAATGAAGCAGTGTGATTAGGAGTCTCTGTTGGTTGTTAAACTGTTTACTATTAACTACTTCATTTGCCACCTCACCCCATCCCCCTTTTTTTTCCAAGCTGTGGAAGGGTTAAACACCACGCCACCACCCCCACACCAAACCCCGTCCACTCAATACCCGACCTGGTCGGTTGGATGCAGCTATCGTTCAATTTGTTAAAAGGTTAAATTCCTGGACAAAGGAAACACCCGGCGTATTAGTGGAGGGATTAAGCGCTACCACCCCACTCCCCCCCTCCCCCCACACAATCCTCACCTCGACACCTAGAGAGGAATGCGACCCGTCGGTTGTGTATATTTTATCTTCAAGTTCCTCAAGACTCAAGTGTTTATGTACAAACTCCGTCCGTTCAGATATACGTTGGTCAGATCGTTTGATACTACACAGGCAGCGGCGTAGACAGGGGGGTGCGATGGGTGTCCACCCCGAGGGGCAATCTTTTTCTAATATTGGACGGAGGTGGGGTGGTGGTATTTTCTGATTACAGTGAAATTGCTTGTTTTTTTCGTGGGGTTGGGGCGAAACAAATTCGACCCGCCCCGGGCAACGCTTACATTGGCTACCCCACTGGCCACCGTGTCCGGCTGTCCGAGAACAACAAATTCAGATGAAGACGTTTCGGTTTTTAAATTGAATCTTCAGATACTTCATTCCTTTACTTTCATGACTTTTTGTTTTTGTTTGTTGAGGGGGGAAAACAAAGGGGAGGGGGTGCTCACAATTTATAATTATTCTTTTCTTTTCGCTATTTTTTTCATGGTGGGCATTTTAATGTATGGTGTAAATTTAATTTAAACACTTCTGTTTACCGATGAGGGCATTTACCAAGCGTCTCCGTCATGCAGCCGCACAGAAACCCCATCGGGCCGCATGTAGCCCATGGGCCGCAGTTTGCCCACATCTTCTCTAATCAACCTCAATAATGTAGTATGCATTACTTCCATTACTTAAAAAAGACTCAAAAGCATACATTCACACATTAGGATTTTCGGAACCAATCTACCACAGGGATTCGAATCAAGGAAACAATGCCATATAAACCCAAACGACCAAGTCTAGATGTGCCGCACATGGAATAGGTTAAGAACAACTGTTTTCAATAGTAAACATCTTACTTATCTAACTAACGATAGATGGATTCTTACGGCAAATACCAGTGACAAGATCACTCAACACTTACAGTATGACTAGTGCGATCATTACATGCCGCTTACAAAAACAAACACACGCATACACTTACAAACTAACACAGATCCAGCTTAGACCGACCATAAAGCCTCGAGTGCGCTGGCTACCATTTAGCCTGTCAGAATTGGTCGAAATGTATGGTTAATTACTAGGTCAGACCTCGCGATAGCCCCCGTGTGTCATTAATCAAACTTTCAACAACGTCAATATGCCTGCCAGGTAAGCTACAGGTGGCGATGTCTGAATACGTATTAGTGATTAGTCCATCGGCTGGTCAGATAGATTCATACTCTGTGACAATGTCGTATTGTTACACTCATATTCTGTCCAAATATTATACCGTGTTTACGTGTGTGCACTTGTATATAAAGTAGGACGGTGGTCGGCAAGCTCATTAGTCATAACAGCCCTAAACCTGCAAAGCTAAACATTAGATACAACTAGATGTAATAGTAAGTTTAATAATCTTATTGGTGCTAATCATAAAACACAAATTTAATGTAAACTGTGACCTTGCACCTGCTAGTGAATACCAGCTCGCTAAGAGCCGCATGCGGCTCGTGAGCCGCAATTTGCTGACCACTGCTTCGGGGTGAAGTTACGGACAGGCAGACATTGGAATGTTTACAGATGTTGGGGGATATTGGGGTGCTGGACAATGTTCCCTCTAAAGTTCGTTGGCCCGTGTGCAAAGTAAAAGCAATATCAAAAAAAAATTATGCGCTGTAATTCTAAAGTGCCACGCGGCGTCGGTCTGATATCTGCGCACCCGCGCAGCCACGCAGCTTAAAAGAAACATTTGTGTTGCGAGATATCGGGGTCTTGAGAGAAATCTGTTGGTACACATTCTAATGACACAATCACATACACACATACTCTACTCACACAATCAGCCCACACTATCAACACACACACACACACACACACACACTCTACTCACACACAGAGGGAGAGGACAGATGACCAAACCAAACAGTCCTATTTGAAAGTAATCGATAACAATTTTACAGCGTGCCTGAGGTTGGGTTTAAAATAATCTCTACAGGAATGCCGGCTATTTTAAGACAACGGGGGGGGGAGAAACTGGATAAAAAGTACACGAGGGATCTCAAAGTTTGGCGACAGTCGCACCAGGAAACGTTACATCTCTCATATTCCGTGTGGCATTCAATACATGGTCACTGCCTATTGGCTAAACACTTCAGTCACAACCAGACATGTTATCTGGTCCCATGTAATCATGTTAGAATGATGGGGTCCACAATTACAGAACAAGACCCGTGATATCTTGGCAAAACTGAACCGCTTTGGGGCCGTCCATAAAGTACGTCACGCTAATTTTGACAATTTTATCCCCCCCCCCACCCCTGTCACAAACTCACAAATCTTGGACCCCCCCCCCAAAGTACGTCACACTTTAGAACAAAAATTTTTGTTTTTTATTAACAAAATAATTAAAATTTAATATAAAACACCGTGACGTCACACATGGCCAGAAACCCCCCTCCCCCTGTCATAAACTGTCACACTTTCTTACACCCCCGCCCCCCTCTGGAGCGTGATGTACTTTATGGACGGCCCCTTTGGAATCTCTCTCGCACACACACCCCTCCCCGCCCCAACATTTTAACTGACAAATCGTTCAGTTGGTGCTGTATCCTGGTGGACATTATCATCTGCTTCTTTCCTAAACATGTGTAGTGGCGGAATGACCATGGGCATATTCGAGGGGGGGGGGCTTTATGTATCTGGACACTTCCTGTGAGTGATAGCGACGTAACTTGTTGGGGGCACCCCAATAGCGTGTGGGCTCCCCCTGCGGATGGGGGCGTCAATGAACATGTTCTCTCGCTCTCCTAGGGCTGTGGAGAGCCCCAGTTTGAGAAACATTGGCCCTGTGTTCTGTCATTGAGCGCACCTTCAACCACACAGAAAACTGCGTCTGTCAGTGACAGTCAGATCACGTGACACCGCGTCAACACGAGAGAGGAATGTCCGGACCAGTAGCCAGGAATCAAATCAGCGGTCAATAAGCCATTTACCCACTACTGTTTTTAGCGTCCTTTCGGGGTTTCTTTTCGTTACTAATCCCCTTTCAATATATTTGTTTTTGTTGTTGTGAATAGCCTCCCTTAATGGTTTCTCTTTCAATTCATTGCCTCCTTTTGCCCGCAGCCCCCAGCAACATACACACACTCCACACAAGCAGAAGAGCTAGTTTAAAATACAAGTGTTTTACGCATGAGTGATTTTTAGGCCTCCTGTTCATGGAAGATTTTTCTTTAAATATTTATTACGCGACAGTTAAGAACCGGGTCAGTGAACAGCCCGCACAAAAACCGTTGAAAACAACCCCTTCGGCTTAACCTGTAAACTTGCACCACTACTGTTAAATACCAGGGCAAAAATACATTATTACGCGCAAGAGTCCGGTTTTATTGTAGCATTCAATTGTGAAGTTTAATTATCGTAAGTCTTAAGACAAAGGATGAGATCAATGATTATATTATAGAATATGTGAGCTATCAGATTAATGATTAAAGAAAGTGTGAGCTATCAAATCAATGATTATATTATGTATGAGCCATCAGATCAATGATTATAGAATGCGTGATCTATCAGATCAATGATTATAGAATATGTGAACTATCAGATCAATGATTATATTATGTGTGAGCTATCAGATCAATGATTATATTATGTGTGAGCCATCAGATCAATGATTATATTATGTGAGCCATCAGATCAATGATTATAGAATGTGTGAGCTATCAGATCAATGATTATATTATGTGTGAGCCATCAGATCAATGATTATAGAATGTGTGAGCTATCAGATCAATGATTATAGAATGCGTGAGCTATCAGATCAATGATTATAGAATTGTGAGCTATCAGATTAATGATTATAGAATGTGTGAACTATCAGATTAATGATTATAGAAAGTGTGAGCTATCAGATTAATGATTATAGAATGTGTGAGCTATCAGATCAATGATTATATTATAGGATGTGTGAACTGACCATCAGATCAATGATTATATTATAGAATGTGTGAACTAACTATCAGATCAATGATTATATAATGTGTGAGCTATCAGATCAATGATTATATTATAGAATGTGTGAACTGACCATCAGATCAATGATTATATTATAGAATGTGTGAACTAACTATCAGATCAATGATTATATTATAGAATGTGTGAACTAACTATCAGATCAATGATTATATTACAGAATGTGTGAACTTACTAACAGATCAATGATTATATTATAGAATGTGTGAACTAACTATCAGATTAATGATTATATTAAGAATGTGAGAACTAACTATCAGATCAATGATTATATTACAGAATGTGTGAACTTACTATCAGATCAATGATTATATTATAGAATGTGTGAACTAACTATCAGATTAATGATTATATTAAGAATGTGATAACTAACTATAAGATCAATGATTATATTATAGAATATGTGAGCCATCAGATCAATTATAATATAATTTAAATGCTAATTAAATTGTTCACTGCGATCACACTAAATATGATGCGGCCTCTTGCAGGTATACTTAACAAATGTTAATGTACTTGTCTGAAATAGGTTTATATATATATAAAAACGTGCCCCCAAGCGGACCCCTGTAATTTCTGTTGACTTGTTTCATCACTGAGTAAATGTAAGTGCTGTTACATGTACCATGAGAGACAACGACTTCGGTTCTGCCTTAAAACTCTCTGGTCTTAATTGTTAAATGTCTTGTGTTCTAGTTGGGCAGTTGTTGTCTTATTGTTAACTTCTTGTGTTCTAGTTGGGCAGTTATTGTCTTATTGTTAACTTCTTGTGTTTTAGTTAGGCAGTTATTGTCTTATTGTTAACTTCTTGACTTCTTGTGTTCTAGTTGGGCAAATAGTGTCTTATTGTTAAATGTCTTGTGTTCTAGTGGGGAAGAAATTGTCAAGAGTCTAAATTTCGACAGTTGTCCTAGTTAAAATGTCAATCATAATAACATGTTATGTCATGCTGTGCCAAATGACAGCGGGTGCTCTCAGTTAGGTTAGGGGGAAAGATTTCAAGAACCATCCACGACCTTAGACTGTATTAGCTTAATGCCACTCAACTGGGCAGTGGCTTAATGCCACTCAAATGGGCAGTGGCTTGATGCCACTCAACTGGGCAGTGGCTTGATGCCACTCAACTGGGCAGTGGCTTGATGCCACTCAACTGGGCAGTGGCTTAATGCCACTCAAATGGGAATTGGCTTGATGCCACTCAAGTGGGCAGTGGCTTTATGCCACTCAACCGGGCAGTGGCTTAATGCCACTCAAATGGGCAGTGGCTTGATGCCACTCAACTGGGCAGTGGATTGATGCCACTCAACTGTTCAGTGGCCTGACGCCACTCAACTGGGCAGTGGCTTAATGCCACTCAAATGGTCAGTGGCTTGATGCCACTCAACTGGGCAGTCGCTATTACAGAAGTTTGATGGCGTTTAAACCTGGTGGAAGGAGGGGTGAGGTGAGGGGGGCGTTCACAAAGGGCTGCGATTGTGATGTTCAATACACAGTAACAATGTGGGATAGCAGAGGACGATATATGATGATTTCAGCGGTTCACAATAGGCCTGATAATCTCGAGTGCGCAAGATTTCCATTAAAAGTTTGTGCATTGCTCAAGCGATTTTTAATCCTTTCATCGAGACGAGCCACTAGGAGTTAATGACATCATTACAGGAACCGATGGTCGGGTTCATTCGAAGGGGTGGCCGCCCCGGTATCGTATCATTTTTGGCTGTTACTGTTAGATGTTTTTCATCAGTCGGCGGAAACGAACAAAAGGATGTGTGGAGTGGGGTGAAGGCAGTTAGAAAATTCGGGAGTCGTACTTAAATTTTTTTATCTGGTTGCTATAGAGCAGTGTTTCTCGAAAGGATTTCAAGGGTACACCCGATGTTGTGAAAAGAGCCTAAATGGGGGTGTGGGGGTGGGGTGGGGCTTTGGTAACTTAAAAAATATACAAATCTGAACAGATTTGTTTAAAATTTTAAAGTCTCTACCATTAAAAAAAACAACCAAGTGTTAACTAGTGTTATTGATGTTATTGTAAGTATAGATAAGGGCAAGGGTCAATAGGTAGCGTCATTTTTCGGAAACAGCACAAAGAAACGGACGGCTTGAAATCATGCAACAAAGATTGGGGGGGGGGCAGGTTGGAAGGTAATATGGATACAGGGGCGGATTCGATGATGTAACATTTCACGGAGTAGATACCCCCCCCCAATTGTCATTTAATATATATACTGTATATATATTTTTTTTAGATGAAAAAACTGTCGATAATGTAGGTAGATAAAAGGCACTAAGAAACTATAATAGTAACATATTTAACTGTTGTGAACAAAAATTTGAAAGAAACTATAAAAGTTACATAATGTCATAGTTAACTGTTGTGAACAAAAACGTGAATGTTAACCTAGTCTCACTACTCACCTTTCAAACTTTTACCAGACTCTGCTGGTGAAGCTGCTGGTGGCCTGGCCTCGTGTCTGACGGGCGGCGGGGTGTTAAGTCCAGGCATGGTGTTGGGGCGGGGGGCGCTGAAGGCGCTACCTTGCACCGGGTACCGGTACGGTGACGCCTTGGCCGGGGTGCCGTTAGAATCCATGGGTTTGGCCCCCCGGGGGACCTCGTCGCGGGCCTGCGGTGACACCGACGAACGGGTGCCCCGGGGCTTGGGCTGCCACGTCCTCCCCACGGACGTCAGCGACTCTTTGGAGGCGGCGACTCTGAGTTTCGGCGCGTCCTCACCGTCCGAGGGTTTTCTGGCGCTGGCGCGAGAATCCCTGGAGGTGTCTAAGTCTCTGTCTCTAGACAAGGAGCTTCTGGCCGTGTCTTCACGCTGGCGATCCTTGGAGTCCCGGGGGCTCCACTCACGATCCTTATGACGCTCGCCGACGCCCCTGTCTCGTGGGTCGGGTTCTCTTCTTCCGTTGTCTCTCTCTCTCCTGTCGTAATCCCTGTCTCTTCTGTCATCATCTCTTTCTCGCCTGTCGTAATCCTTGGCCCTCCTGTCATAATCACTATCTCGCTTAGCTTCTTCACCTCTCCTCCTATCATAATCCCGATCGTATTTGTCATAATCCTTGTCTCTTCGATCATAATCCTTGTCTCTTCGATCATAATTACTGTCTCTCCTGTCGTATTCCCTATCATAATCCCTGTTACTCTTCCTCTTGTCCTCATCCCTGGAGCTAAAGCTCGCATCCCTCAGACTGCCTCGCTCTGGTTCTCGCGGCTCAGTCCTCACGAATCCCCGCCCGCTTCCCCTCGTCTCAGGCTCGCGGCGATCAGAAAGTCTACTCGTGTCTCTGGCGAAGCTGGTGTCCGATTCAACAGAAGGCTTTCTCGCGACTTTGGAGTAATCCAATCCCAGATCTCGCGACCTTCCCCCTGGTTTGGACCCGTAAGAATCCACAGAGCGGTCAAGGTCGGTTTCTCTTAGACTGGACCTGGTTTCTGAGTCTCTGACCGGCGGGTGGCTGCCCAGCGATGAAGCCGGCGACCGGCTTCTGTCGAGGCTGCGGTTGCCCAAGTCCGACTTGGAGTCGTCCGACTGGAAGCTCTCGTCGTGAGCCGAGGAGCTCCTGGACGAGGTCAACCGACGAGGCTCGTACGAGATCTGAGGCACTTCGAACTTGGACTGGAGCTCTGAAACCTTGGAGTCCTTCGGCTTCGGTTTCACCACAGGTTTCTCCGGCTCGGTGGGAGACTTCGGAGATTTGGACTTGGGGAACCACCCCTTCTTTTTCTCTGGCTCGGGGGCTCTGGGGGGTGACTGGGCCCGCTCCGCAACCAGCAGAGGGTCGGGTTGACGGCGGATCGGACTGTGGGGCACGTCATCGAAGGAGTCGTCAATGTTAGTTTCTTGAATGGAGTCCGGGGATTGAGTTCTGAGATGGAGATCTTCTCCGACGGGAGGAGCTCTAGCGGGAGATTGTTTCCCAGGTGGTGGAGACGCCTCTGCTCGACGGAAGCCCTCCTGTTCAAACGACGGCGAGCCGCGGGGGTAGGAAGCCGGTGGCGGCTTCACTGCCTCGGGAGTCACGGTGATGCTGGGCGGGGGTGCTTTCTCTGTGAGTGGCGCCCTCGTGGGGGAAGGCCGTGAGGCAGGTGAGGCGGGGAACTTATCCGCCTCGTAGCTCGAGTCCGGACTTAGGTTTGAGGCCGGAGAAGCCGGTGAGGCCGGTGATTTTCTGGATTTCTCCTTGACGTCCTCAGATGAGGATGAAGAAGAGGAGCGGAGTGATTTGAAGAAGTTGAAGCCCCTAGGCTTGGCGGTCGGGGTGAGATCTTTCTTCTCCTCTTCTTTCTGCTTCAGGAGCTTCTGTTCGTCCTTCAGCTGCAGAGATTTCCTGTCCAACACCGGCACCTCGGCGGGTTTAGGTTTAATCTCACTGGATTTGGGTCTTGGGGGCGGGACGGGTTTCTGCCGGACGACAACCTTCTCCTCCTGGGCTGGTTGTGGCGCCCGCAGAACTGACGTCTGGGGTAGTGTCACTGACGGGGCCTGGGGTGGCGTCACCGTCGGGGCATGGGGAGGCGTCGCTGTTTGGGCTTGGGGCGCTTTCATTGTTGGTGCCTGGGGGAGGGTGAGCGTTGGGGCAGACTCAACGGGGCGGGTTGGGACCGGTCGGTGAATGACCGGCTCCTCGTCCGACTCCGGAGACTCCACAATGTCCGAGTACCTCTTCTCCGTGCCGGGGCGTTTCAAAATACTCTTGACGTGGGGGTCACTCTGGGAGACGACAACCTTGGGTACCACGTCTTCATAGAAGTCGTCCTCTTCCTCGGCCTTTCCGTTCAGCGCCATCTGCCTGGGCGATGTTGAGATTTCAGCGGGAGACCTGGGGGAGGTTGGTGAGACGGGGCTTTCACTTTTCGGGGGCTTGGAGGGGCTTTCTTTCTTCTTCTCAAACATGGCGCGGATCCGGTCGAAGGGCACGATGGGTATAGGCATGAGTGATTTTGGCTTCTCCTTGGAGCGGAGCTGCTCGCTGGGGAGTTTGACGGGGGTCGGGGTGGTGGGTTTGCTCTCAGAGGAGTCGTTCATGAAGGACGGGGTCGTGGGGGCCGACTTTGAGGGGTACCTGGGGGAGCGGAGGTTTCTGGCCGAGGTGGGGAGCTGGACCCGGGATTTGATGACGACGTTGCCTGCGGTGGAGGGGGTGGTGCACGGGGAGGAGAGAAGGCTCGGGGACATCTGCCAGGACGACATCGTGGAGGAGGAGCCATACTTGAGCAGGCAGCTGCCGCTCTTGGACAGGCTCGACTGCTTGTACCAGTCGGGGACGTTGAGCTTCTGCAGGGACTTGCTGATTCTCAACTCGTGGACTGAGGGAACCCGCTGGAGGTTGTCGTCGGTCGGCGACGTCGCGAAATGGTCATCTATGTTGGTCTCGAGCGTACACAGGCTCTTGGACTTTTTGTACGCCCGGCTGGCGAATCGGCCTTTGTGGGCGGACTTGGAACTGGGCGTGTCGTAGAGGCCCGACCCACTGATCGTGGTGTAGTCCGAGGCGTGGCGTAGCTCGCTCATGCTGGCGGGTCGATCTAACACTTGCCGACGGTCATCCTGAAAAGGAAATGTCAAGTCAAATAAGTCACTGTTAGTTTCGGGGAAAAACGCATCGCCCATGCCTCGTGAGTCCACTTCATCGTCGCCGAACCTCTGCAGCTGCCTGTACAGGTCCAGGTGAATGTTGTCGATGGACAGGGCTTTGTCTATCAGGTCACGCCGGCCCTGCTCCGAGAACATGCAATCCTCGTGCAGGTGCGCCGTGTGCAGAGAACTCTCCGACCTTCTGTGGTGTGCACTGGATGAGTGACTGGTCATGTTTATCATGTTCATTATTTTCTCCAACTGCTCCTGGCTCCTGTACTTTGAGCTGTTGGACGCGCTCTTGGGGGTGTATTTCCTTTCCCTGGCGGGGGTGGCCTGTTGCTGCTGGGAGGCACCCTTCCTGGCGGCGAACTCGCCGGAAAATGCGTCCGAGTTGAGGTTCTGTTCGCTGAGGAACCTGTTCCTGGAGTGGATGATCTTCAACCGGCTGGGGGTCATCAGGTTGTCGGGCAGGACAAAGGGCGCAATCTTCGGTGAGGTGGGGGTGGTCGGGGCGGTGGAAGGCAGCTGCGTCAGAACGGATTTGTAGGGTTTGAACTTTTTCTTGATTTCCTTCATTGACCTGGGTTTCTGGGGCGTCCCGGGCACAAACTGAGAGTGGGCCCAGGCGGTACCCCGGAACGGAATGGAAATCGGGGCTGGCAGAGATCTGGCTGTGAGAACCGGTGATTCCAAGACAGGTATCGAGTCTGACGACACCAGACCAGGTGATGTGGCCGCTGACGTGGATGTAGACTCGTGTGGGAAGACGTCATCAATGCTATCCAGTGAATTTGTGACGTTTTTATTTTTATCAAACGTCACTGGCAGTGACGTTAAATTCTTTTTTTCTTCTATGACAGTCTCTTCTTTTACAGCCTCGGCTAATTCAACTCCTTCTTTTTCATCAATTTCTTCTTCTTCCTCATTCTCATCATCTTCCTCCTCCTCGTCTTCATCATCCGTTGTTTCGTCATCGGTTTCTTCACTCCCTTCCTCATCTGTCTCGACACTGCTTTCTTCAATGCCATCACCTTTTCTTCCATCAGTCTCATCCTGCTCAGGGAACCTCAAGGCATTATTCTCGAAAATGGGTCGAATCTTAGGGCTGGCCTCGAACTTTGTTTCAAGCCTGTCTGTGCTGAAAGTTGGTGAACACAGATCAGGGCCCTGGTCGGCGTCAGCAAATTCTAGTTCTGCCAGCTCGGGCCGGTCTATTTCCTTACTGAATGAGACGCTGACGGTCTTTCGCTCCGGCGTGTCAGGCAGTAGTTTCTGTACGTCGTCCTTGATGTTCTTGTTGGAGGCGGGGGAGAGTTTCTCCTCCACAAAGTTGGAGCCTGGTATGACTCGTGTCCATTGGACGGGAGGCGTAGCCACAGACCCTGAGTCAACTCTTGCAACAGGCGGAGTGACGGCAGAGGCGGGTTTGAGTTGAGCTGGGGGCGGGGTTACAGCCGGGCCGGGCTCAATCTTAGCAAGGGGCGGAGTCACAATCGGTCCAGGTTTAGTTTTAGCAGTGGGCGGGGTTACATCGGGGCCAGGCTCAATCTTAGCCGAGGGCGGAGTCATCACGGGGCCCAGCTCAGTCTTAGCCGAGGGCGGAGTCATCACGGGGCCCGGCTCGAGTTTTGCCGGGGCCGTTGGCGTGACGGGTGTGGTCAGCTGGGCCGAAGAGCTCGACTCTGACCTCATTGTTTCTTGAGAGGGGACCGGAGTCTCGAGGACCACGTCCAGCGCCGGCTCCAGCGACACGCCCACGCCAGGGCGCGGTGAGGTGAATAACCGCCTCTGTGCGTCCAGCGTCGGTGACTCCAGACCGTCCCTGCTGTTGCTTCTCTTCAAACTCTCTCTGCTGATGCTCCGGAACATTCCGGGCTCGGCGTCGTAGCGCTCTAAGGCAAAACTGTGACTCGATGACTCCTCGAACGACCGGTTGAGAACCCCTCCAGACTCGTCCCCTTGTGACGCCAGGGACGACCTCCTCACGCCCCCAGGGGTGACGGGCTTAAAATCATCTTCGCTTTGAGCCGTGGAGGTCCTTTTGAGTTTGGGCTTTTTAACCTGACCCTCGTCCAGGAAGGCGTCGTCACTGTCCTCCAATCTCTTCTCCGCCCTCCTCCTGTCCTCGTCCGCTGACCCGGGCGTCTGGCTCCGGACAGGTGACGCTGGCTTGCTGTCATCTTTACCGGGGAACATGAAGACGTCCTGCCTGGTGTAAGGCGACACCAGGTTACCGCTCAGAATCCCACTGGGGAGGTGAGGCGTCTTCAGCAGCAGGTCGTGGTCAATGCTGTCGCCCGTGTCGTCCTTCTCGGCGATGTGCCGCACGAACTCGTCGTAGTCCTCCTCGACCACAGGCTCGCTGCTCGCCGGCACGCCGCTCAGGAATGTGCTGAAGTCATCAAACGGCTCGCAGGGAGCGTCGGAATCTATTAATGTTTTTGGGGGATTCCCGAAAATGGGCTCAGAAATCGACTGCCTGGGAAACTGCTGGGCGTCTTCGCCCGACGGGAACTTCGTGTCTTTAGGTGTCGGGACCGTGAGTTTACCCGAGGGCTGGAATGGTGTGAACACCTCGATGGGAGGCGGGGACATGGATCGCATTTCTGCCCTGACCGTCGGTTTGAAGGTTTCACTTTTTGGTGGAGGGAGTATCAGTGTGGGGGACTTGACGTCACCATACTCCAGCTTTGTGTAGTGTTCTTCAGAATAGGTTCTCTGCGTGGGGGACCGTTTGTCTATGACAGGCACTTGCACCACTGAGGGCGCCTCCGGTTTTGCTTCTTGTGGCGACTGCAGGAACGTGTCTTCCTTAGACACAACATAGGCGTATTTTTCAGCTTTATGAGGCGCATTCTCCATCGCTTTGTCCTCGTGTAATTCATGGCCTCTGTCTTCCTGGTCCATGTCCTCCTCATTCCCCCATCCTCTTTTTTCCTCTTCACTTTCCTCCTCTTCATCACTTTCTTCCTCCTCCTCCTCTCCTTCCTCATTATCATCACCCTCTTCAACATCGTCAATATTTGTCTCGTACTCCTCATCCTCATTCCCCTCGCTCTCCCTGTACTCCTTACTCTCATCAGTCCTCCCTTCCAGCACCTGATTGCTGTCCTCACCATTCTCCTCAATAAAGACCCTCTCCTTCTCAATGTACCTAACGATGGGCCAGCCACTCTCTGTGTTGTATTCGTCGGTCTTGAACTCTTCCAGGTTCAACTGGAAGCCAAGCTTGGACTTCAGGCTTTCTCCCCCGGGTCTTGCCACGACATCGCGCTCCACGGCGTAGCCACTGGTCAGCTCCTCGGCGTAGCCACCGGTCAGCTCATCGTACCCCTCAAACCCGGCGGCGCCGTAGCCGTCCACTTCAATCATGGTGGTCGTGCACGAGCTCTGGCATTCCTCGTCCGCCGGCTGGTCCACTTCCAGCGGCACGAGCTCGTGCCGTCGGTCGGCACTTCTCCTGTCCAGCAGGTCTTTGACCGACTGCAGGGTCCTGAGGATGGCCCTCTCGGGGGACACGGGGATGACAAACGTTTCTTCGATCACATTGTCCCACTCCTCGCTATCGTTTGCCGCCTCGCTCTGTCCCCCCTCGCCCAAACCTGACGTTTCCAAACGTGTGTAATACTCACCGCCCTCCATGGACTCAGCGCCCTCGTGTTCGCGGTTATCCTCACGAGAGAATTGTGAATACACAAAATTAGAATCCTTCGGTTGGTTCACATCGCTATCGGAACCATCTCTGTCGTTCACATAATCAACAGCACCACTCGATGAATCCTCATGCTCGCCGACACTGAAAACGTCCCTCGGCTCAGCCTCGGTGTTTACAACACTGTCAATGTCATTATCATTCAGGCCCTGTGTGGCCGCCCCACCGACTTGCTCCCGCTCCTCGGGTGACCCTTGTTTGTACGAGTCACGTGAATACCCAGGACTATTTTGGTCACCTGTGTTTGGAATGTCCCAGCTAGAACTGCCGCTGTCAGTGGGAGTCCTGGCGTCACCGTCACACGAGTCGCTGTTGTTATCTGAATGGCGTACCGGTGACCCGAGACCTTCAGAGTCTAAAGCCGCGTACGACTTGTAGGCCTTCAAATCACGTTTGCTCTCCTCCTCTGACTCCCCCTCTCCTCTCCCATCCTCCCCAAACGGGACGCCTCCGCCCTCACTAACATACCTCTCCCTGAAATAGGCCTCCTCTTCCTCCTCGCCTCTCAACTTCTTGTTGGCATAGGCGGCGCCGTCGCTGACGGGGCGCTTTGTTTTGACCGGGTTCGCCCTAAGAAAATTCAAATGCACGGGGCTCCCGCCGCTGTCTGCCGAGGGCTGTCTCGTGATGACAGTCTGGACCGACTCGTCACTCTCGGAGTTGCTGTCCTCGATCTCAACACGAGACGAAAACGTCTGAACAAACTGGTTTGGCACAATCCGATCGGGGGCTGGGGGCGGCGGAACCCGTGCTTCACTGACCCCCGAGTTAATCCGCGAAGCTTCCGAGCTAATCCTGTCCGGCTCGGCGGGCTTATCCAAATTGCCGGCCAGCAACGACAGCCTGTCCACACTGCTGCCGTAAGAACGAATGTACTTCACGTAATCCTCCTCACTGAGAAAATTACTACCGTCGTCGTTGTCACTGGCGTCGAGGTCGGTTTCGAAGTACAAGAAATCAGAAATCCCGCGAGCTGGTCCTGTCGTGGTGTCAATACCAGCCAAGCTGTCTACTTTGTGTACAAAATAATCGCCACCACTTCCTGTAAGCGACTGGCTGTCCGGACGACCAGCCACACCGGTGTTGACGGCCGTTAATGGCGTTTCATGGTGGATTTCTGGCTCGCGTGTGCGACCTGGCAGGTGAGAGGCGGGGCGGCGGGCCGTGCTTGGCCTAGATAAGCCGTGTGCTGGTGTCGTCACGCTTCTCGCGTCACTGGTTTCATCGTGGCGACCCCGGCCCCGGGACGGGGGCCGGTCACTCGTGAGTTCCCTCTCCGGGAATAACCCTCGCTTTCTCTCCTCGTAGTCCAGATCGTAATCCCGTCCACCGCGAGATTTCGAGTCGTAGAAACCTTTGCCGCTCCTGCTGCTGTTGGTGCTTTCACTCGACGTTGTCATTTCGTCCGAATCTTCTTCCATGATCGGCTCTAGTGCCGAACAACAGAACAACTCCTCGTCGGAGTCGAGCTCACGAGGCTGAATATCGTCGTAACCGTGGCCGTAGTCGTCGTCCCGGTAATCGAAATCGTTGCCGTCGATGAAATCGTCGTCGGAGCTCCTGTCCGGAGTCGTGTCCGGGTTGTGGTACCGGTCCCGGTACGGGTGGTAGTTGTCGTCATCTAGGATGTGGCGGTACTCCTCTTTGCTGCTGTTGGCGCCGCCGCTGCTGCTGTCCGTGCTGATGTTGAGGAACATGTCCCCCTGACCGTCCCTGGCGTCCTCAACGCTTGAGTCCACCGGGGGCTCGGCCCTCAGGCTCGGGGAGGCCAGGTCTTGCTGAGATGTTGTTGTGGACGCCAGCAGGGTCTCGGTGCTGGAGGCGCGGCCGTCGCTGGCGGTGAGGGACTCGGAGCTGGTGTAGTAGGCGCCGCTCTGTTCTCCCGTTGACGTGAAGTATCGATCGGCCATGTCGGTTTGTTGTGTGTCGTCCGCGTGCACACCTGCGTACCTGGGATCGATTCCCAGGCTTGGGGAATTCTCGGCCCGGTCAGAACGAGGCCGGGGAAGCACCGTGTTTTCCCAAGTCGGTCTATAAATAGGCTCAGCGTCCGGGCTACTCGCCTCGTCATCGCCGTCCAACGGCAGGTCAACGGGAACTCGAATGATGGGTTTTAGCGTCGTCAGCTGAAAGCTCACCCCACCTGTAGAGTTGCGTGATCTGCTGCTGGCGACCGCACCTGAAACGTTTGGACTTTGTTGTTGTCCTGTAGGTATGGCCGGCAACTGTCTCCTCGGTGACGAGGTAGACGATGATGATGTTGATCCAGTATTTGACGATGCCGCAGCTAAAAACTGCCTCCTGTACTTCTCGTCGTCGCTCATTTTCTCCCCCGTCTCGTCCTCGTCCATCTTATCCAGCAGACGCCACGAGAACATTATGGTGATGATGGTGGCAATGGCGGCCGTGAGAAAGCGCTCGAACGCTCCGTCCGACTGCGGTGGCGCGCCACCACCTTTCGGTAGCCAACGGTCCATTGTTTAAAAGTCAGTCTGTCGTAGATAACAATCCCCACTCTCCCCCAACTGCTCCCCCACCTCGTGTTTCCACTAATCCACGTAGTAGCAAAGTTCAAAGCACAGCTGCTGTGTCTAATATCCAGCACGGCCAATACGACATCTCAATGTGTTTGTAAGAGCGAAGATTGTGTAATGGGGTACAATTTGTATACAAGAACGATATGCTTATCTTTTACGGGGACTTTGGTATGCGTGATCCAAACAAAAAAAGGGGGGGGGGTCAGATAATATACTTTTCCAGATATCATATGCACTGAGAAACAGTCAAGGTATGAGAATGTTCACTTGATGTGCTGTCTGAACTAACGCAGACCTGGCTATTGTGAATGTTCACTTGATGTGTTGTCTGAACTATAACGCAGACCTGGCTACTGTGAATGTTCACTGAATGTGTTGTCTGAACTAACGCAGACCTGGCTACTGGGGTGTTTATGAGGCAATGTAACTTGAAGTTAAAATGGCGACGCTTTATCCTGATACACCGCTGGTGAGACGATCGTGTCGTAGAAAAAGAACACGCAAAGAACGTGTGTGTCATATTTTGCTACATTCTTTACGTCCGTGTTCGTTTGTTACACAAGTGTCACCTTTAACCTTTTCCTTTTTGCACAGCATCAACCTTGAACTCTTAGAGGGCTGTCCGCTCCTAGAGTAATTAAAAAATATCTTCAGTGCCTATAACATAGTTGAGAAAAAAAATCCGTTTTCTTTTCCGTCGTGTCACACAGAACAATCAGAACGCGGTGTCAAGTTATATTCTCCTCCATTGTAATTTTCTTCTGTAATGATGTTGTTTTTTCCTAAAGGGCCCAAGAACGTCAATTCGTTTGCGGTATTTCTAACATTCTCTCGTGAATGTGTCCGTGACTCGAGTACCTGTGTGCGTGCGTGTGTGTGACCGGTGACAGGATTCCTACACTGATAGCCCGGGTCCTCTCACCTGTACGACAGACCCTCCTCGCTTCACCCCACCGCCACCACAACAACCACGTCGTGTTGAGATAGGGCCCGTTAATTTTTAGGTCACGTTCACAAACCTGCTAGGGCGGGGGGGGTCCTTAAAATTCAAATTCATTTCGGCGCATTCATCATACGTTGGTTGGGGCGATTACACACGCGTGTATGTGACAGTGCACCCCGACTGCTATTCAGGTCAACAACACCACGTAGTCCGAGGGCGAACAATCCTCCACAACAAACACCGCAAGGGCCGTGACTCCAAGATATAGATAGACTTGATCGTTTATGTTTTTAATTTTTATCATATGAAATCGAATCCATTCATTACATCCATTACTGCGTTGGGTTTTATCTAATCCAAACTGTTCCAATAGGTTACCTCCCTTGGCCGAGATATGCTATGATACCACACTGGACCACAGTGACTACAGACTCAACACAGAAGTATATTTGTGTCACTGCGCAGATCTTCTTGCAAAACTGAAACGTGTTCCGCTAGTACGCACCAAATCGTGAATTCTATTTATAGAAACATTTCGATCGCGTTGCATAGATCACGGGTCTGTAGACGATTAGCGAATCCTTAAGGGACAGTGACGGTAGACCCCAGTGATGGTCAGAACCGTTGTCCAGGTATTTCATTCATGACCGTTCATATTTGGCCGCGTTCTTAGGTCCACAACACACGCACACCTGGATTCTACACGAATAAAAACACGATCCGGCGAATCCGCACGGCTCTGAATGTTTTGCACGTCAGACAATCCTCGGTATTGATCTTGTCCTATTGATTGAAATAATTTAGTGATGAATCGCTGTTTTTCCCCACCCACGGGGCACTGCTTTCGAAATCAATGAACACTAACATCTTTTGGAAACACGAAATCGATGTGTATCCCACAGTTCCTGGAGGCGGACACTGGTTGCCGAATTCCGTCGGTGTCGTGAATCCACTGATCCGTGTACAAACCGTACCGGCAACTTTTTTCGGTGACGAAGACGACACGTCTCCCCGACAAATCCCCTTGGCCGTTAATCCGAGGCCAGTCGGCAATCGTGTACCAACTCGTCAATCTGTCATGACATATATACACACACCCCGGTAACAGCGCGAGGGTTTTTAAGTGTGTGGGTGTTTTCCCAGAGACTCCAGCAGAGCGTGACCGAAAAAGGCGTTAATTTCATTTCATTTAATTTTGTAATGGTGTAATTCCGATCCAAGTCCACGAATTACACCGGCGAATCTACCCTGGGTGTGGCAAGTGGCGAGCCGGTCAGCGTTCTGTTGTCAGACGGGTCGAACTGAGACAAACGTTGACCGCTGTCCGTGACGTCAGCCGGTTTGTTGACACGCTCTCCTGAACAAATCTGCTTCCTTCCCGTACGTGTTTCACGGTCCGGGCAATTTGCACTGTGGGTTGTTGTTGTTGTTGCGGAGACAACGCCAAATCCTTAACCAGCGCAGAGGTCGCCGTCACGTCTACGCCAGCAACAGGTCCGGGAAACGGTGAAACGGTATCGACGGTGACTCCTGATGCCGCAATTCGGCAGTGCCGCTGTTCTGTAGAGACTGAATTTACCCAGCGCCGCAGTTTCTCAGTGGTGAAACTTGGATACGCGCGCCGTCAAATCCCTGCGTATTCCGATGCAGACCATACGACCAGCGAGCATCTGGTCATGTATTGATGAATGTGTCGATGTGCCTCGGCTCCCCTGTTAACTCGATTTGCCTATTGATTGGCCCTAAGCCCCTACACGCGAAATGGTCATAGAGGTACGTACCACTGCGGCGGCCCGTGCGGTAATCCGTCCGCCGCATGTGTGGCGCAAGCTGTCGACTACCCACATCATGTCCTGATAATTTTGAATGAGGTATTCATTCCCCGAGTGCCCCAATCTCTTGATTTACAGAAACTAAATTCGCATGAAAAGTTGCAACGTTTTCAAGTGAATGTGATCATGCCGTTTAGTTCCGAGCAATAGATTTTTTGGGTTGTTTAAGGGTTGCCGGATTTTAGGATTTTCTTGGTTTGACAGGTTGTTAGTGGTTGCTGTGTCTTTTAAGTTTGATGGCGTATCAAAGTTTACTGGGTTGTTAGGATTTGGTGGGTTGCTACGGTTTGCTGATTTGGAAGGGTTTACTCGGTTGTTAGTGTTAATTTAGTCAGCAGGTTTTGATCTCAAGACGACGGTGTTGACGTCGTCAGCGGCACCATCGAACTCCGCAAGTCCGAGAGCCGCCTCCTGTTTGGTTTGACGGACGGGGCAGTGGTGTGAAAGTCCGGTGGTCAGCCACTGACCGGACAACAGGAAATATTGACACAGTTCTGTGGCGATAAACGCAACGTTACACACCTCGGGAACTGAAGGAATTCTACAGTAAGGAGGACCAGCATATCTGTTGGACAAGTCGATCAGCGAGTGCTTCTGGACTTTAAGAATCCACAGATCTAAGATCTATTAGCATGTCAAGTTCTCAGATGTAATCTATTTGCCTTTCAATATCTCAAATGTAAGATCTGGTTGCCTGTCAAGTTCTCAGATCTATTATGTGTATGCCTGTCAAGTTCTCAGATCTATTTGCCACCATCGCTCTCAGCATTCGGCATACTTGAAGGATACAGTTTATTTGGCTCCTTACGAGTGCAAATAATGAAACAAGAGCGTGCTCAGTGGACCAGGCATGCAATGGGTCATCTGGAAAACACAAATACAGACGGTCATGTGGGGCATAGTGTCACTATGGGTCAGTTGGGAACAAAAATATTCAAGTAAACCACTTTCCAGAATTGGCACATTTCACTAATGACTAATACATTACTTTTTTTTTAAAACCCATAACGGAACAAGCAAATTTGTACAAACTATTTTAAGACATAATTCTAACTATTTCCCTTCCCTCTTCCCGTAACTCACAACTGTCCGCACATAAAATTAACTTTTTTCTTTTTGTTGACATACCAAACCTTTACAGAAACAACAGTTCCACTATTCTACGCCCACGCCTACCACAACTTCTTATTGACTAACGACAACAACCATCTTCCTTTGTCTCATGTTCTACCGTGCCAACAAGGTCATGAACTGGACGAGCCGATGTCCGTCAAAGTGCGGTGTGTGTGTGTGATGGAGTCTGGATCGTGTGTGGGTGTTAAGGGAGGAGGATTTTCTCGCCATTTGGGAACTTTGAACACCTGGAGACCTTGACCCCCTGGTATGTGACAGAGAGAGTCGGGGTGGTGGTTGTGTGTGTGGGGGGGGGGAGAGTGGGCGCCACGAGCTGCTGGCACCATGATTTGGGTTTGACTTCTAAAGGAGAAGAACAAATGATTAAAGTCGCCGGAGCCAAATATCATCTAACGTAACAGTGGTGGTGGGGGGGGGAGTTGACCCTCAGTTGACGAGAATAAGTAACGCCACTGCTCTGGATTTTGGTAATTAATTAGATTGGGGGGGGGATATGAAATGAGTGAAAGAGGTGTGTGTGGGAGGTATGAAATGAGTGAAAGATGGGTGGATGGGATTAATAAAGATTAGTGTCAAATGGAGGGGGTGGAAAGACAATAAGGATACACGAGAGAAGGGAACAATATATGAGGGAGTGGGTTATATGAGAGGAATGAGGGGTCGGGTGTTGTAAGCTAATTCAACGCGACTACCCATCAGGCCTTGATCTCGTTACTGTATCAGAAATAGAAGCGCCACTATGTTGATGGGGCGTGGAGGGAAGCACGAGCAGCAATGAGATTATAACGACAGGGCCGAGGGAAAGGCGAGGGTGTTTGGGGAAACAAGGGTACAAACTAGTGTACTACTATCGGGTGAGCTGGTAACACTGTGGGCTGTGGGTAGCAACGCGGACGGTGTCGGTGGTGTGGTTGTGTGGGTTAGGGAGTGTGATGCGATGAACTGCTGTGGTTGGCGAAGTTGTGGCACAAACTTGCTCCACTTAATGGAGATACGTGAATAAAAACGCAGATCATAAAACAGATTATTGAGTCACGAAATAAATCAGTCAGATCGGTGAATCTAAAGCTAGCCACGCCCAGCCCCTCCCCCGCACCATACTCTTGGATCTGTTAAAAAGAGGCGAGTCTGATTTCGATCTGAAAACACTAGGAGCCAATGATCTTTACAGAGCACACCGATCAATCGATACATCAATAAATCATTAATTCAGCCGGGGATCGATCGCGCGCACGTGTTCTGAATAATCAGACTTAATGTGAGTGGTCCTCAGACACGAGGCAATGCAAATCTGTTTTCCTGACACTTGCTGACTTCCCTATTGGATGAACAACAGGTGGTCACGTCATTATAAAATGTTATTCGGGAAAAAATGGGTCTCAAAGCTTTAAAAAATGATCGCCAGACGCATGTAAAATATAGAAAAGAAATGTGATGCCACAAAAATAACCGTGATTGAAAAGATGAGATCCCTCAAGTAAAGCGCTGACCAGTCAGCCGTCCATTGACCAAAGAGCCATTCAGAAATTAGTGAGAGGGTGGGGGGGGGGAGAAAGGCCCTAACTCACTTCACTGGACTTAGACGATTACCAGATTAAACTGGACATGAAGTAGGCGTGGCTAGGGTTTGTGAGTGTGCGATTGTGTGTGTATGATTACACGTGTGTGTGGTCCAATGTTGCCTTTAAGCTGCGCGGCTGCGCAGATATCTGACCGGCGCCGCGCAGCAGTTTAGAATTACCGTTCAACAAATTTAGTAAAATATTGCACACAAATGGTTGCTGAGTCTCTTTGCACACGAGTTGTTGTTTTTTTAAATTTGCACACGGACCGACGAACCTTAGAGGGGACATTGATGTGGCCTTAATGGTGTGTGTGCGTTAGGGCAATGAGTGTGTGTGTTGGATTTTTTCCAACTGAAAGTCAAATCCTGTGTTTAAAACGCATCCATAATTGTTTACAGATAACAACACCGCACCCCTCTCTTATTCATCACTGGAGAATATTCAAAACTGACTAGAATAACACCATTAGTTAAATCATTAAACCTTGAAACACTAGAGGATAGAAGGACCAAGAGCAAAGTAGTAATCATACATAAAGCAATTAACTCTAATTTAGAAATACAACACAAAGATAACTTAATACAACCCTCAGATGGACATAAGGATAAAAACACCTTTCTTATTCCGTATGCAAGAACAAACTCATACAAATTGTCGTTCTTCCCGTCCGGAATTCGGGCGTGAATGGGTTGCCTGAAGAAACCAGGAAAGCCAACACTTTATCAACATTTAAAACTCTTATAAGAATGCAGGACTAAACACAAACCATAGATAAGCGTAGGACGCAATAATCTTCTGTATAGAAGGAGCGTCTGAAACAGATAAGATAAGATAAGATATTCACACCGTGATTACTGACAGAGACACAAACAGTTACAAAAATATCTAACAGTAGCATCTCACACAGAGACCCGTCAGTATTACATCATTTGGAAGATTGGAACCCGCCCCTGTCCTAGTTGATAAAAGTGTCCAGGTTCTGGTTGACAGGGGTGATTGGGGATCTACTTGGCAGGGGTGTGTGTGGGGTCTAGTTGGCAGGGGTGTTTGGGGGTCTAGTTGGCAGGGGTGTTTGGGGGTCTAGTTGGCAGGGGTGTTTGGGGGTCTAGTTGGCAGGGGTGTTTGGGGATCTAGTTGGCAGGGGTGTTTGGGGGTCTAGTTGGCAGGGGTGTTTGGGGGTCTAGTTGGCATGGGTGTTTGGGGGTCTAGTTGGCATGGGTGTTTGGGGGTCTAGTTGGCATGTGTGTTTGGGGATCTAGTTGGCAGGGGTGTTTGGGGGTCTAGTTGGCAGGGGTGTTTGGGGGTCTAGTTGGCATGGCTGTTTGGGGGTCTAGTTGGCAGGGGTGTTTGGGGGTCTAGTTGGCATGGGTGTTTGGGGGTCTAGTTGGCAGGGGTGTTTGGGGGTCTAGTTGGCAGGGGTGTTTGGGGGTCTAGTTGGCAGGGGTGTTTGGGGGTCTAGTTGGCAGGGGTGTTTGGGGGTCTAGTTGGCAGGGGTGTTTGGGGGTCTAGTTGGCAGGGGTGTTTGGGGGTCTAGTTGGCAGGGGTGTTTGGGGGTCTAGTTGGCAGGGGTGTTTGGGGGTCTAGTTGGCAGGGGTGTTTTGACATACGAGTCATGAAAATCTCTGTCTAATCTGAAGGCAACCAACCCTCTACCAGATCCAACATTGCGAGAAGAGTTCATTTAACATAAGTAGGTTATTGATCAAAGAGCCGATGGATGAAATAAAAGCGGAGGGGGGGGCAGTCCTCCATAACAGCCACAACAATTTGTCACGACAGCATGAAATGCACACTTATATTACGCCCCCTCCCCCTCTCTTCTTCAAGAACGTTCCAAATAATGATACTTGCACTGGGAGCTCATCTCGGTTCGTTAAAATACTTTAGTTTCATAACCTGTTTTGTTTTAGACTTGCCCCTCACCAATAAGTGGATTGTTTAATCTATTTCCAATGCCGCTATCTGAGTTGTATAAATATCATATTCTCTTCGACACTTACTCTTCGGCTGACCAGTGATACAAACAATACCCCAGGCTAATCGTTAAAAGATCACTGGACCATGTAATCTGCTAGGCAGCTCAAATTCCGTAGCTCTGTGCAGCAGGAGTGAGACTGCATTATAACAAGCCATTCTCAAGTTAACAAGGCATAGCGTTTGTTTGGATTATAAACTGGAGCTAAACTTTTTGTTTCTAATTTTCAGCGTAATTGTTATTGTGGTTGATTGTTTTCCGACGAAGGCTTTTTGCTGACACGTTTTTTTAAAATAGGCACACTTCCTTTTTACATGTCACTCAGAGGTCCCTTAACCATAACCCAAAGGGATCCAAAACCGAAAACCCTTAAGTCAACTACCATAGAGATCCCCGAGCCATGTGACCCCCACCAACATTATAAAGTACCCCCTCGCCACGAAACACACGACCCCCCCCCCATCCACATTTAGACATGTGTGTAAGTCCCTTGTCTCGCCCTTAACAGAAACCAGTGACACGTAGATATAATTTATTGCAGGCCTTACAACTATAGGCGGGCTCGAGTTCTGAGAAACACATCCTGTTCTGGGCATTCCGAGAAAGCTGGTCTCTGAGAACATTGAAATAATAAGCACGATCTTTCGGCACATTAGGTCGATAGGGGTGGCCGGGGTGGGGTGGTTAAAATATGTATTTAAAATACATGATTAAAAATTACATAAATACAAATACATGACTTCTAGTACAAGAATTCAAGTAGATGAATTGAAATGAATTATACAAAATATATGACTGCCTTCAAACTTGGGCTTACAACAACCAAGTGGCTGTAAACAGTATATCGGCTCCAAGGATCTAATACATGTTATCAGTATCCCAAACTTTTATCAACAAATCCATGGCATTAACAAATGTTTAAATAATAAAGATTAATAAAAAAAATTACATTCACACTATGGACTTTACATTATCGTCGAGTAGGCCTTCGTTGGCTTGAATTTTTTTTTAAAAAGATGTACACGTAAGTAAAACTTTAAAAAAAAACTTCCCTCCAATACGAGGCTTGGTATTTTGATTTATGACAGAAGTTCAACCCACGCTGACAAAAGGGGGAAAAAGAAATGACGTCATTAAATTATTTAACCTCAACCCAACCTCTTTAGCGAATTGGAGAGCCTGTGAATTTTTCATGACCTTTCAACGCTGTTAAAATAGTTAAATAGAGAATTGTTGACGGCACACAACCACACGACGGCACACACGACGGCACACAACCACACGACGGCACACAACCACACGACGGCACACAACCACACGACGGCACACAACCACACGACGGCACACAACCACACGACGGCACACAAACACACGACGGCACACAACCACACGACGGCACACAACCACACGACAGCACAAAACCACACGACAGCACACTGCTGAAAAGTGATGTTAAGTTTAAGGCTCTTTAAAACATTTCAGATTCGAACTGGAGAACAGGGGCATAGCAAGGATTAGTGCCTTCCGGGATTGGGATTAAGATTTCTTCCTGCAACTTTCACCCATTTTTTTTCAATAATATTCTAAAAAAATAAATATGCATTAGGAAAATACACTTTTACGTGAAAAAAGTCCATTTTATTTTTGAAAATGAAGAATCCTCTTCTTTCATTCTTTGACACTTTCAGCACAGCCTTACACCGAAGAATGCCTTTCCATTACTTAAATTGATCATCTTCGTTTGTTGTTTTTTTGTGCGTTCAAACTCCTCTTTAACATTCAGATATTTCTTTCATCCCCACGGACAGCTGCGCGGTTCATTTAGCGCCAGGGGGCTCGGTCACTGGCTGCTGCCTCCCAGGAGTCATTACCAATATGTCAAGGGCCTCCAGATCAGTTCTGAGCGTATCCTTGTCACGCTTACGTGGACCTCCGCGCGCTTTATGCCCTTCAGTGAGCTCACCATAGAAGAGACTCTTTGGGAGCCGATGGTCCGGCATGCGCACTACATGCCCCGCCCACGCAGCACATATATCACACCAAAGAGTCTAGATGAGGTGTGCGAAAGTTTCAAACCATCGCTTATGACATTGATTTTTCTCAGGGCCTCGCCAAATGAAACTACCAGAGGAACCCAACAATGTCTAGACAAAAAATTCTGAATGCCAACTCCCACCTCTCTCTAACTCTCTCCCTACTTGATGTACGGTAAGCTTTATTTTCTCAAAAACTCTGTCCGTCTTTCCCATTCCTTCTCGCGCAGTCGCTCTCTCACCGCCTTTTTGCTCGTCTTTCCTTCCCGCTCTAAATGTATATCTCAAACACACAACCTCTCTCTCTCTCTCTCTCTCTCTCTCTCTCTCACACACACACTCTCTGTCTGTCTAACACAAACAGCGGTGACCCTCCCCCCTCGTGTAGTCCCCAGGTGGCTTAAAGACCCTGACAAGTTAAGTCCGGCATTAGTTGAGACAACAAAGCGACCATTGGTCTGCTGTGTCCATTGTTGATGCATGTGTGCAAGGCAATGTTGACTTAATAACGTTGACTAGGTCCCAATGTACAGGGCACTTTTGAGTTGATGACCTCTACTAGGTCCCAATGTACAGGGTACTTTTGACTTGATGACCTCTACTAGGTCCCAATGTACAGGGTACTTTTGAGTTGATGATCTCTACTAGGTCCCAATGTACAGGGTACTTTTGACTTGATGATCTCTACTAGGTCCCAATGTACAGGGTACTTTTGACTTGATGATCTCTACTAGGTCCCTATGTACAGGGTACTTTTGACTTGATGATCTCTACTAGGTCCCAATGTACAGGGTACTTTTGACTTGATGACCTCTACTAGGTCCCAATGTATGACCTCTACTAGGTCCCAATGTACAGGGTACTTTTGACTTGATGATCTCTACTAGGTCCCAATGTACAGGGTACTTTTGACTTGATGACCTCTACTAGGTCCCAATGTACAGGGTACTTTTGAGTTGATGATCTCTACTAGGTCCCAATGTACAGGGTACTTTTGACTTGATGATCTCTACTAGGTCCCAATGTACAGGGTACTTTTGACTTGATGACCTCTACTAGGTCCCAATGTACAGGGTACTTTTGAGTTGATGATCTCTACTAGGTCCCAATGTACAGGGTACTTTTGACTTGATGATCTCTACTAGGTCCCAATGTACAGGGTACTTTTGACTTGATGATCTCTACTAGGTCCCAATGTACAGGGTACTTTTGACTTGATGATCTCTACTAGGTCCCAATGTACAGGGTACTTTTGACTTGATGACCTCTACTAGGTCCCAATGTATGACCTCTACTAGGTCCCAATGTACAGGGTACTTTTGACTTGATGATCTCTACTAGGTCCCAATGTACAGGGTACTTTTGACTTGATGACCTCTACTAGGTCCCAATGTACAGGGTACTTTTGAGTTGATGACCTCTACTAGGTCCCAATGTACAGGGTACTTTTGACTTGATGACCTCTACTAGGTCCCAATGTACAGGGTACTTTTGAGTTGATGACCTCTACTAGGTCCCAATGTACAGGGTACTTTTGAGTTGATGACCTCTACTAGGTCCCAATGTACAGGGTACTTTTGAGTTGATGACCTCTACTAGGTCCCTATGTACAGGGTACTTTTGACTTGATGACCTCTACTAGGTCCCAATGTATAGGGTACTTTTGAGTTGATTACCTCTACTAGGTCCCAATGTACAGGGTACTTTTGAGTTGATGACCTCTACTAGGTCCCAATGTACAGGGTACTTTTGAGTTGATGACCTCTAATAGGTCCCAATGTACAGGGTACTTTTGAGTTGATGACCTCTACTAGGTGCCAATGTACAGGGTACTTTTGACTTGATGATCTCTACTAGGTCCCAATGTACAGGGTACTTTTGACTTGATGATCTCTACTAGGTCCCAATGTACAGGGCAATTTTGAGTTGATGACCTCTACTAGGTCCCAATGTACAGGGTACTTTTGACTTGATGATCTCTACTAGGTCCCAATGTACAGGGTACTTTTGAGTTGATGACCTCTACTAGGTCCCAATGTACAGGGTACTTTTGAGTTGATGACCTCTACTAGGTCCCAATGTACAGGGTACTTTTGACTTGATGATCTCTACTAGGTCCCAATGTACAGGGCAATTTTGACTTTTGAAATTGAGATTACAAGATTGGGAGTAGTTAAGGGGGAGGGGGGATTCACGGACAGTTCGATTGAATTGAATTATCCCTTTCAGAAAGAATTACGGGATTTTTCATTAAGTGAATTTTGAATTATTTTTTTGTACATGTAATTTGTAAGAATGATGTATTTATTTTATTTTATTGTTTGTATTTATTTTTTATTTATTTTATTATTATTTTATTTTTATTTATTGATTTATTTTTTTTAATTTTTTTTTGGGGGGGGGCGACTTTCGAGACTAAAAAAATGTCTTATTTCATCATTAGATGGTTACAAGAATTAGATAGATAATAGATAGAAAATATTTATTGTAAAATAAATAGTGTTGAAAATGTTGGGTCGAAAATTGTGATTGAAAATTGTCTTAAAACGTTAAATATGTATTCCCTTTTCAGATTGAGTGGGGGGGGGGAGGGGTGTTTCACTCGGAATTTCATATACATAACGCATAACTTCATCGGATTTTCGTAATGAATAATCTCATTGGTAAACAATACAACGTCATCAACTTTCGTCATCATTTGACGTCATCCAATTTTGTATCCAAAACAGTACACGATGTCGAATTATCTCATATTTAAAATGTTAAGATTAAAGAAATATTCCACGAGTCAGTCAGTTATTAAGATTCGGCCAAGGGTCAGTTAAAATTTAAGCACGGGCCGCATTTGGACCGCGGGCCTGACTTTGGTCGCCCCTGTTTAATGAGATACGTGGATCGTTCTATGAAATATGTGGGTCATTCTACGAGGGCAACATGAGTTAAGTGGGTCATTCTTTGAGTTAAGTGGGTCATCCTATGAGCTAAGTGAGTCACTCACTCTATGAGTTGAGTGGGTCATTTTATGAGTAAAGTGGGTCATTGTATGAGATAAGTGGGTAATTGTATGATTTAAATGGGTCATTCTATGAGTTGAGTGGGTCATTGTATGATTTAAATGGGTCATTCTATGAGTTGAGTGGGTCATTCCATGAGGTCAAGTGGGTCATATAGACGAAGGCCCAGACAAGTGTCTCCCACCCCCATGACCCCACCACCAACCAATCATTCATTATCAACAGAAAATTATACCGTCTGGAAATACGCGTGCTGGAGAATATTCGAGAACGAGGCTATGGTGGAAACATTCCGGTCTACATGTATTTTTGGTCGTCTGATGATAAATTTAGCCGCCCGCCAGAGTCTGTTGTCTGCTCTTTGATTGTCTACGGCGCCCGCGAGTGATTGGACAAGATCAGGGGGAAGTTGGTCTTGATTACATTCTACACTTGGTGTGTTTGTGTCCAATCATTGGGGACTTTGAGTTTCCTGGTGTGTTTGTCAGTAGGGGGGGGGGAGAAGCAATGTGGTGGAACGGCATAGGAGGTGAGTGTGCGGGGTAAATGACATTGGAAGTGAGTGTGGGGGATAAATGAAGAAGTGATTGTTGACATCAGATGACAAGAATCGTCACCACAATCAATAAACTGTAAGGACATGTCAAGGTCATATTTCAAAAAAGTGGGGTAGGGTAGGGGTGGGAGTCATAGGGTCCAGGTAACTAAAAACAATTGTGTCCATGTAAGGGTGTAATCCGTTCATAGTTGTGAGAAATTAGATCAGGGTAAACACGAACTGGGTCAAGGTGACAATGAAATGGGTCAAGGTGACAATGAAATGGGGTCAAACCTTCTGTTGCCAACACACTTTGTTACAAGTACAAGGAAGAGAAACAAGAAGTAAGAAGTCATGCGATTTAGCAGTGTAGTCATGGGCAGAGTATCAAATTCTGTCTGCGTATGAATATGTTGTCATAGAGTATCAAAGACTGTCTGCGTGTGAATATGTTGTCATAGAGTATCAAAGACTGTCTGCGTGTGAATATGTTGTCATAGAGTATCAAAGACTGTCTGCGTGTGAATATGTTGTCATAGAGTATCAAAGACTGCGTATGAATATGTGAACGTATCAGTATGTCAATATGTATGTATGGGGCCGACCATAAATGACGTCACGCGATTTCGGCCAATTTTTATCCCCCACCCCCTCGTCACACTTCGACTTCGTCTCAAATACTTATATATGACGTCACAAAGCTATGCCGCCCCCCCCCCACTTAAAGGCGGTATTTTCTATTTGAAAATGAGCGTGTTTCAAATCACTTTATTGTCATTTTAGTATGTATTTAGTGTTAGGCTGTACTCTACTATCGTAAGTAAAACGCGTGAATCCATGTTAAACGTCATTAAATAAATAGTAATAGTAAGAAATCGAATATATAAGTGGACCTTCGATATAAAGCAGCGTGTTTTGACGTGACGTGACAGTTCTTAAACTTCCCCCCCCCCTCTGTCCCTCGTCACAAATGTGGGTACCCCCTCCCCCCTAGGTTCGTGACGTCATTTATGGACGGTCCCTACGTCTGTTGCACTGTTGCACTCCCCTGTCCTGGTTTGGTTCTATTAAGACGTCCGCTTTTGTTTGTCCTGTCATCCAGTCACCACTGGGATAACGTAGATCGCTAGATGCTTTCAGAAGTTTCAATTATACACCTGCTGTGTGCACGGCGGTGTGGACGCAACAGCCCTTACCCCCCCCCCACCCCACCTTGTCCATCCTTCCTGCTCTTTACAGACCTAGACACGCCATGAAACAATCTTCACCACGGTAGGAGTGTTTTGTTGTAAGAGATTTTCACGAAACCAGACTTTAGCCTTCACTACATGAACTGTCAACATGTTTGCAAGCCAATTCGAACTGTCATTCTGTCAAAGAAAAAATTAACTACCAAACCGGTGGAAGCCATATGAACTGTCACACCGGATGCTACAAGACATGTCTTTATGGCAAGGCATGCACCATGAACTGTCACACCGGATGCTACAAGACATGTCTTTATGGCAAGGCATGCACCATGAACTGTCACACCGGAGGCTACAAGACATGTCTTTATGGCAAGGCATGCACTATGAACTGTCACAAAGACATGTGGGAATGAACTGTCGCACGGAAAAGCAATATGAACCGTAACACTGATAAGTTTTAAGGCATTATGAACTGTCACAATGACACGCAACTATGAACTGTCAAAATATTTTAATGGGTTTTTGGTTAGTATGAACTGTACCATTTGCCGGGCAATGAGAAGTGTCACAATGGAACGACATTGTGAATTGTCAAAATGATTGTAACGTATATCTTAGCCACTAAAATAAATGTTTTTAAATATTATATACATAAAAATAAAGCACAAATTTATTGTTTTTTTTGCACAATTTGTTTGTGTATTTCGTATTTTACATCAAAGACATGTAAATGAAATGAAGAAAAAAATAATAAAAATTCTTTAAAACACATCCAAATGATGAAAACCTAGTGTTATCAAAGGTTGAGATGAATATAGACAAGAGTTCAAATGTGCTCTGTATTAATTATTGTATGACATTACATTTCTCCATACATGTGCTATGCGTGTTACATTAATTTTAATCGGTACACACTATCAGCATTAACCGCCACCGTAACACGTGATCTGCATCAATAACTAGGGGTAAACTATAAATGAACACATTATGTTAACAAATGAACGGGCAAAATAAAAATGTTAACAACGACCAGTATGAAATCTCTTTTTTTTTATTTAAAACAACTAACATAGGGTTCGGGACCCTTTCAGGTGCGGGGTCCCATCAGGACCGTTGTCCTACTCACCCCCCTCCCCAAGACCGCCCCTGCTGAGCAACGGCACCACCTATGTACCAGACACAACTGATCATCCATAAATCATCGCGACACACCCCGACACACCATCCATATCTCTTATAGACGTGAGTAATGGAGACCTTCGCTCGAGGGTCCACGCGACACATTATTGGTTGGTAATCAACACTCTGTGTAAGTGTAATCTTTGCAACACAGATTCCACCGTGAACATAGACACATTAGAATCTAAACCTGGACACAAGGAACTGTCAATATAGACATATTATACTGTAAGCCACGACGAATTCGACTGAAATCTAGACACGATTTTGTACACTATAAACAAAAGAAATATTCACTTCAAGCCAGCTAAAGATATTTGACTGTAAACCTAGACACACTCGGCTGTAAACCTAGACACACTCAGCTGTAAACCTAGACACACTCAGCTGTAAACCTAAACACACTCCGAATGTGAAAGAAGACACGTAAATCACCGCAACACTGTCCTGTTGTGACCTTATTTACATCCACGTGAACTTGTGTTGTTGTGGCCGGCGATCTGTCCATCTCTCAATGTGCCGCGTTAAATAATGACCCCCCCCTTACACCTCTCCCCCCTCACCTCGCTGGCTGTCAGCCTTCCGCAAGTCATTACCAGGCCCCTAAGAGGAGCCCTCACTAGCGGCTCGTGGCTTGTAAATCTATAACATGGGTAACACTACTAGGATGACGGGGCCCAATGTTGGGTGTCGGGATACGGGCGTAGGGTGGGTGGTTGGGGGAGTCAGGGTAAAGGGGTCAGGGAAGTGTAAAGCCCACCCCCCAATACCCCACCCCTTTTCCCCGCTACAAATCGGTTTTCATTCAAAGCTGTTCGGAAATGTTTTGGACATCGCTACTTTGGGACTCTTTGGCGGTAGTCAAAACCTGTACAATTTCAGGCTTTTTTCCGAAGTCATTTTTACAACGTTAAAACTTGCATTCAGCGACATGTACACAGTGGATTTTACGACATTGAAAAACCACCAACGTATAATGTCGTTTAGTACACGTGTAAGACTTTGATTCTTCATTCAACACCGCCGCCCCCCCCCCTTATTATAAAAGTGATTGGGGAGAAAATAGGTGTTAAGAATCTGACGTGACGTATGTGTGGTGACAAATTGATGAGTGAATTAATCAAACCCAGTCCTCAGTCCGTCTGTCATCACATCAACCACGTGTGAATGTGTTTGTCGGTAGGAGTGTTTGTTGATGTTTTACGATCTCCAGGTATGTTTGGGTCAGTGCTTTTTTCAGTGGAAACTCAAGGGAACTGAGTTCCCATACCTTTTTTGGCCAGATTCGTGTATATTTATATAAATAGTCGGCATTTTACTTACTGTCAGTCAGTGGCGTAGCTAGGGGGGCGGCGGGGGCGGTCCGCCCCGGGCGGCACTCATTTAGGGGCGGCATTTGTGGGCATTTGAAAAGTAGGCTACAACCATTTCCGAGAACCGTCCTTGTTCTTTTGAAAGGGGAAAAACCAAGGTCAAACAAAAATAATCATAATTTCGAGTCTTAATTAACGGATTCGCACAACATTTGTTTGATTACATAGTGAATATTATAACTAACGCAAAACCTCCAAAAATTTGTAAACGCTAAAAAAAGTATCCATTGTTTGGAAAACTAAGTGGTATAAGTCACAGATGGCGCTTTTATAAGAAAACTACCCAAAAACACATCACCGCTGGGCCGAATAATGTGCGCTATCAATTTCGCCACGACAGTTTTTACGTGGAATTTCGACATTCGCAGAATGATGCGCGAACAAGTACCTACAAGGCATGGTGATTCAAATATTGTATTTAACTTGCAAGTAGTAATTTATATTACTGTTTAGGTTTTCAGTAAATTATGGTAAGGTAAGTTATTAAAAATTAAATTTATTTTGTTTTTATTGCATTAAAGTAGAACAAATAATTTGCGTTTTTCATTAAAAAACGGTTATTCATTAATCATTTTACGCCTTTCCAATTACATGTAAAGTAATAGTAATGTGTAAATAATTTGAATTCGTCTATTTTATGGAAAATTATTAAGATTTGTAAATATGTAAATTTTCAAATTTCTCTGTTAATAAACACCACAATAGGCATAATAATTTCGAAAAACACATACTTTAAACTTTCAAGCGTCTTGGAAAAATTGACATCTGAAGAAGTAACTAGGAAAACGAGATCAGATGCTGAAATTTTACTCAATTCAATGCAATCTTTTTCTCTTCTATGTTATCTCAATTTATGGGAACACGTCATTTTTTAAAATTAATGCAAAGCCATTCCATGGAACAAAGAGATGTGCTAATACAAAATGCTGTTATATGAGCCAAACAATTTGTGAAGAGATGGAGATATCAACTGAACGCCTAGTTAGAAGGAGAAAAATATGAGTAGGGAAAATTCAGAAGACGTGGTTCTATCTTTAGAACAAGAAGTACAACGAGAAATGTTTTTATCCATGGACTGGAATTATAAAAGAAAATAAAATAACGCTTTGATGAGTTGCATGTCCTTGCAAGAAAATATTCGTATATAATACCATGTAACCTACTAAATGAAGCATTTGAACATCAAATATATTACTTTATTGACATTGAGCAGTTCAATATTGAAAGAAAAAGGATCCAGGTTTTTATGGCTGTACCTACACTACAAGAAGAGGCATTATGTTAGAAAAACGGGGGAAAAGGCACCCTTGATCTATTAAAATTTATTCAACAGTATAGATTGAAAATTCTGTACCCAACATTGTAATTTTGCTATGAATTTTTTCAACTATTGCTATCAGTGTCGCTAGTTGTGAAAGGAGCTTCTCCAAACTGAAGTGATAAAAAATTATCTTTGTTCCACAATGAGCGATTAAAGACAACAAAATCTTGCAATACTGTCCATAGAACAAGATATTACAAATAATTTTAATTTTTTGAACTGGCGCAGGCCGGCGCCCTTGGCAACTGCCCCAATGCCAAGCCGTTGTTACGCCACTGCTAATGTAAACAATTTCTTTGTTTGTAAAAAAAAATATTTTTTTATAAATAAAAAATAAAAGAATAGTATTGGTAATGGTGGGTGTAAATTTGGAATATGTTTTGTCTCATAAAGACTGCGAGACTGCGACCTCAGTAACTTTTTTGTGGCCTTTAAAAAAAGTTTCTTGTATTTTTATAAATGTGTATTTATAGTTATATCATCTTATGCGGCCTCTTTTATTACTGCTTACATAAATATGGCATACAATGGTAAACATGTTCCCCACCTTAACTTCGTTTCAATTACAATTATTTATTCATGTTTATTAATTTTAAAAAAACCATAATATAATCGACTAAGTGGCCGTCCATAAATGAAGCATGCTATTTTGGCTGATATTTCATCTCTTTCCCACTCTTCACACGTCGTCACAAAAACTTAGACCCCTTCTTCAATAAGACGTCACAAAGTTTTGACCCCCCCCCCAAAAAAAAATAAAAGCTGTATTTTCTGTTTGAAAATGAGCATGTTTCCAATTAAATTTTTGCCATTTAAGTATGGTTTTAGTGTAACGCTGCATTCTAATATCGTAACACGCGTTTTACATAAACTTCATTAAATAAAGTGTAAGTAATCAAATATTTAAGTGGGAATTTATTTAAAGTTGCGCGTTTTGACGTGACGTCACATTTCTTAAACACCCCCCCCCCTCGTTACACATCGTCAAAAACCTATGTGACTCCCCCCTCCAGGTGCGTGACGTCATTTATGGACGGCCCCCTAAAATTGGCGGAAAATTGGAGGCCGCCTCGGGCGGCAAAAGTTCTAGTTACGCCACTGACTGTCAGTCCTTTTTTATAGTGGGGACTCACGGGAACGACGTAAATTACAGTTTACAAATAAACAAAACCAAGTGGCAAACGCTGTTATTCCACTAATATGATATCTATGGACCATAGATATCATATTAGTTATTATTAGTAGAATAAGAATAACAGCGTTTGCCACTTGGCGTGGCCTATTTCTATTTCCGGAGGGGGCTGATTTTTAGTACAAACTTTGGTAAATAATTTTTCTGTCATTTTAAAGTCTAGAAATTAATACAAATTAAACAAGCAAAATAAAAAGACTCGTACAGGTGTTCAAGGAACGAAGGCAAAGTCCGGGCCCATACTACAGGAATGCAACAGCAGCTGCTGAGCATCTAATGTTTAATGGAATTGTACTGCACAACAGAAACAGCAGAAACGACCCTCCTATTGATGCAACTGTCTTTTACCGGAAACTTAGCGAATCATTTGCGAAAAGATTACCTTCTAATGAGGATGTTGAACTAGCTCAATGGACTAGCAAACTAGATCAGAGCCATTGGACAGATAACATGAACAAGCCATTGGACAGATAACATGAACAAACAGTTGACATTTGGTGAAACGGAAATTGAGAAATCGTGTAGCAGACTGCAACTTAACGAAAGAGAAATCATTTGTGGATTCCGTGATTATCTTACGGAAAGAACATATTCTGAAAGAATTCTTCCTCTGATACTTGCTCTTAATACAATTTCCATTTCTTCGAGCGATTGTGAAAGGGGATTCTCGCAAATGAATTTGATAATCACCCCAACGAGAGCTTCGCTTATGACAAAAACAGTCTCGGCACTTTTATTCATCAGATTGGTCGGCCCCCCACTAACATATTTTGATCCTACAAAGTACATAGACTCTTGATTGGTCGGCCCCCCACTAACATATTTTGATCCTACAAAGTACGTAGACTCTTGGCTGCTTCGAGGCAGACATTCAGCTCTAGACTCACAAAGCAAGAAAAGAAACCGAGATGATTTGTCAGATGAAAACATGAGAAAACTCTAGAAGTTGTTTTAAAGCCTAATAGAGTACCAGTATTATAATACAGTAAAATACATTTTTCCACATAAACTATATAGTCAGGTCGGTTTTTATTATAAATAAACTCTTTGAGTCCCTCATTTTCTTATAAAAACGTTTATTTCTTTAAATATCTGTACAATAAAATTTGTGTTCAGTGGAAAATTCAATTATAGACTATTATAGTATTTTCTGACATAAGTTAAAAAACAGATTTGAAATGAGTTCCCAAACATTTTTCGCTAGAAAAAAACACTGGTTTGGGTTAGTCTCGATTTAACCTGTGTGCTTGTTGTGTGTTTGTTGTGAGTTTGGTGAGTATTTGTTCTGTATTGTTGTGTTAGTTGTGTATTTTTGTGAGTTAGTTGTGTGTTTGTTGTGTGTTTTTTGTTTTTCATCTAAAATGATAAATCATTACATCTTTTAGTGCCCCTTTACATCAGAGTTAGTGCCCCTTTACATCAGAGTTTGAGCCCCTTTACATCAGAGTTAGTGCCCCTTTACATCAGAGTTAGTGCCGCTTTACATCAGAGTTAGTGCCCCTTTACATCAGAGTTAGTGCCCCTTTACATCAGAGTTAGTGCCCCTTTACAGCAGAGTTAGTGCCCCTTTACATCAGAGTTAGTGCCCCTTTACATTAGAGTTAGTGACCCTTTACATCAGAGTTAGTGTCCCTTTACATCAGAGTTAGTGCCCCTTTACATCAGAGTTAGTGCCCCTTTACATCAGAGTTAGTGCCCCTTTACATCAGAGTTAGTGCCCCTTTACATCAGAGTTAGTGCCCCTTTACATCAGAGTTAGTGCCCCTTTACATCAGAGTTAGTGCCCCTTTACAGCAGAGTTAGTGCCCCTTTACAGCAGAGTTAGTGCCCCTTTACAGCAGAGTTAGTGCCCCTTTACATCGCAGTTAGATGACAACACCTGTTATCCTACATAGAGGTGCGCACAGTTTCATTCCAAATCTCTTTATAAACACAATTTGAGCTTTGACCTTTTCCGGATTAAGTTTTATATTTCCTTGTGCAATTGAAAGCTTTTTGGCGCCATTTTTTAAAATCATCTACGGCAGTCACCTCAGCACAGATGCAGTTGTCACTTTTGAACTTTTTTCTTATCTTAATGACAACTCTCTTCTAAGTCCCAATCAGTCGGCCTACAGACCTTCTCACAGCACAGAGACCACCCTGTTAAAGGTAACAAATGACCTCCTACTCGCACTAGACAGTGGGAAAATCTCTATATTGGTCCTCTTAGATCTTAGTGCTGCTTTAGACACCGTTGACCATCAAACATTACTAAAAACCCTGCAAAATTATTTTGGAATTTCTGGCTCAGTTCTGGCTTGGTTTCAATCATACTTATCTAACAGATCACATGTGGTATCAGTAGATGGCTGTATCTCTCACAGAGCTGACTTGGTTTATGGTGTGTCTCAGGGCTCCGTTTTTGGTCTGGTACTTTTTGTGCTGTATACAAGGCCACTACTTCTACTGCTCGAAAAGCATTCAGTTAAAAGCCAATCATTTGCAGATGATACTCAGCTTTACACTCACACTGATCCCTCTGATATTGAATCTACTGTCCAATTGATGCAAGAGTGCATTGGTGAGGTAAAGTATTGGATGACGTTCAGCAAGCTCAAACTGAATGATGTCAAGACTGAAGCACTCTTTTCGGCAACAATAAATCACGCAGTACTTTGTCTCTTCCGAATTCTATAAAGGGAGCTCAGGGATGTCCAAAGTCCGCCCGCGGGCCAAAACCGGCCCGCGAAGTCATTTTAACTGGCCCGCGGCCTCATCTGAAATTATTAATTAACTGACGTATTATTTCTGTAAAGATGGTATATTTATTAGAAAAATAGAAATTTTGTACTGTTTCGAGTATGTCAAATGATGGCGAAAATCTGTGATTATTTATATTTTTTAAACAACGTGGAAATTGGTTGTTTTAAAACCCGATGAAGTTAATTGTACTAAAACAATGACGGTCTACCGTAAAATTTGATGACGTCATTTTATTATATTTTTTCATCTACTCGGAAGTGGAAACGAATAATGCGCCGGTGAACTTTAAAATTTTTAAATAGTTTTTTTGTATCACAATTTTTGAAACAACATTTTCGGCGTTTGTTATATTCAACACATTTTGTTTATTTTAAGGTCCGTAGTACAAAATAAACATCTTTTTCCATAACGCTGAAATTATTTGTCAAATTTAATGATTTCTATCTTATATTACAGACGCTCTTACACACTGAAGATTATTAAATTGCGTCTCATTATTTTAATGATTTAATTTGAATGAATTAATGAACAAAATATTTATTTATTTATAAAGTCTTGAAAATCGATTTAAAGTTGTGATAGCATTGTCTTATTTAATCTCCACAGTCCTACAATTAATACGACTTTTTACCGACAGCTGGATAAAGAGAGATTCAAAGAGATTCGAACATTTCCTAAGAAAATGCTCAGCTTGTTTGACTCGACATACTTGTGTGAGCAGACATTTTTCAGTTATGAATTTTAACTTTAACAAGAACCGTGTGAGGACAAGAATAAGTGATTCTCACCTGCGTGATATATTACGTATCAAAACCAGTGGCATTGAGCCTGGCCTCAACTATTTACTGCATTCAAGATCTCAGTTTTACCATTCACATTAAAATTTTGCTATAAAAACTTCTCAACTTATGTCATTTTTGTATAATTTTAATCCGGCCGCGAGGGTCTGTATTTCAAGGAATTTGGCCCGCCATGCAAAAAGTTTGTACACCCCTGAGGTGGTTAGTTCTGATATACTGTTCACATCGACTAGGAATCTTGGCTACATTATTTCTGACAACATGTGTAACAGATAAGATAAGATTAAGACAATTTGTTCATTGAACAATCTCAACACAAAGTCTCAACTAGAACTAAACTCTGTTCCCTGTCAGTAATGTCTCAACTAGAACTAAACTCTGTTCCCTGTCTGTAAAGTCTCAACTAGAACTAAACTCTGTTCCCTGTCTGTAAAGTCTCAACTCGAACTAAACTCTGTTCCCTGTCAGTAATGTCTCAACTCGAACTAAACTCTGTTCCCTGTCAGTAATGTCTCAACTCGAACTAAACTCTGTTCCCTGTCAGTAATGTCTCAACTAGAACTAAACTCGGTTCCCTGACAGAAATTTATCAAATAGAACTAAACTCTGTTCCCTGTAAGTAAATTATGTTCCCTGCCAATACAATCTAAACTGGATCTAATGTGTGTTCTTTGTCACTAAATTGTGTTCCCTGCCAATATAATATAAACTTGAGCTAATGTTTGTTCCCTGTTGCTTAAGTGTGTTCCCTTCCAATAGAATATTTACTGGAACTGGAACTAATGTGTGTTCCCTGTCACTAAAGTTTGTTCCCTGCCAGTACAATATAAACTGGAACTAAACAGGGTTCCCAGCCATCAAACACACACAACACTCGTACACTTAACCAAGGCTTGTGCTAGAGATCCCTAGAGTGAAACTGTCTCAACGGGTGCCATGTCAAGAATTTGTGTAACGAAATGCCGGCGCGATTCTTCCGGGAACTTGTTCTGTATATAATCTCCCTCACCGAGTCCAATAAATTGTCAGACATGAAGGAAATATGTACGTTACAAAATGGGGAGACTTCAAGGAGTCAATAGATGGTGGGCGGGGGGGGTGATTACAGAAAGGGGTGGGGTGTAATAGAATAAACGGCCATGGCATGAAAAGGCAGTTGAGAAAAGAAGGGGGGGGGCGGGGGTTTTATGATAAAGAGAGCAGTTCAATGGATCGATCGGGTACTCCGTACTGTGAAACGTTTCGATATCTTGGAGCAGGGCTTATATAAAGAAGAGGAATACGTTGAATAAGAAACACGACAGCTACCGTACTTCATGTCGTGAGATACATCTTTATTGTGCACTTTACCATACTTAATGTAATAAGATACCCAAGTTAACCTCTTTCATTTAAAAAGTCGAAGCTATATTTTCTAAGTTACCGTACTTTATGTAATAAGTCACATTTCTATTCATGAACCAGTCGTCCCTCCTTAAACTAAAAAACTTAATTCTTTCCTAATTAATAAACTAATTATATTTATACTATCTAAGACAGTGTTGTCCAACCGGTGTGCCGTGGCACACTAGTGTGCCGTGAGAAAATTTTAGTGTGCCGCGAAAGATTTAAAAAATACCATAAATTGCTAGGCTTTTCGAACCTTCAAGTTTTAAAAAAAATATCCTTAACCGAAAAAGAATTGAATAAAAACGTTTCATGTTTGTATTGTTCTGGTTGTGAGAATCTCTTGAAAGCTACATAATTTCTCTCCTCCATTGGGAATAAATATCTGTTTTAAGTAAATAAAAACCCTTTCCTGCTCTTCACTTTTTAAAAAACTTTTAATTACAGACGGCTATGGATAATTTTTAGAAGAGAAGCCAGAAGGATTCCAGCGAGAATAAAAAAGGAGAGATAGCTGCGAAATCCAAGAAGAATGTTACCAAACGGAAATATCACGAGGAATATATTGAGTATGGTTTCATACAATGTGCAAATGATCTTCTGTTCCGTTTTGTCTTAATTGTAACATGGCATTGTCCAACGAGTCCATGAACCCCAGTAAACTGAAGCGGCATCTGAACTCAAATCATCCAGGATTGAAAGACAAGCCGAAAAGTTATTTCGCATCCATTCGGTCCAACTTAGAGCAGCAATAGAAAATAATGAAGAAATGTTCCTCAATTCCTGTCAAAGCTCAGTTAGCAAGCTATAAAATTGCGAATCATTTGGTCAAACAAAAGAAATCTCATTTGGACGCTGAGACAGTCATATTGCCGTCATTACGAATCGCAGTTGAGACTATGGAGTTGGGACCCGACGCTGTAAAAAATATATAAGATTCCACTGTCTCACCAGAAGATGGGACGTCGGATTCCTGACATTTCGACAGATTTGGACAATCAAATTAAAGAGCATTTTGCGGAAGCCGACGACATCCAAAAGCTCTGGGCAATGCAAATCGATGAAAGTACTGACATCAGCGGAAAGGCGCAACTGCTTGCTTACGTCAAACGTGAAAGACTGCAGATGATAGACAGAGAAATGAGAGTTTGCTTATCCAGCAATGAGCCGCGTTTTGAGCTCATCTGCTCCAAAGAAAACGCTCAAGTATCTCATTATTTATAAAACATCTTTTGATTAAAAATTGATTTATTGTTGTTTTTTTTGTGAGGTGTGCCGCGCAAATATTGTACCAGTTTAGTGTGCCGTGAACGATTTTCGGTTGGACAACACTGATCTAAGAGGATGGGTAATAAGGCTCTTAGATAGAAATTATGGGAGAGAGACTAGTGGGATGATACAAGGATACCAGAGAGACTAGTGTGATGATACAAGGATACCAGAGAGACTAGTGGGATGATACAAGGATACAGAGAGACTAGTGTAATGATACAAGGATACCAGAGAGACTAGTGGGATGATACAAGGATACCAGAGAGACTAGTGGGATGATACACGGATACCAGAGAGACTAGTGGGATGATACAAGGATACCAGAGAGACTAGTGGGATGATACAAGGATACCAGAGAGACTAGTGTGATGATACAAGGATACCAGAGAGACTAGTGGGATGATACAAGGATACAGAGAGACTAGTGTAATGATACAAGGATACCAGAGAGACTAGTGGGATGATACAAGGATACCAGAGAGACTAGTGGGATGATACACGGATACCAGAGAGACTAGTGGGATGATACAAGGATACCAGAGAGACTAGTGGGATGATACAAGGATACCAGAGAGACTAGTGTGATGATACAAGGATACCAGAGAGACTAGTGGGATGATACAAGGATACCAGAGAGACTAGTGGGATGATACAAGGATACTAGAGAGACTAGTGGGATGATACAAGGATACCAGAGAGACTAGTGCAGCAGTGCAGCAACATTGTAAAGGGGGGAGAGGGGTGAGACGGCGACAGGTCATGTTCTAGAGAACACGAGAGACTCGTCTGATGATACAAGAGAGACTCGTGTGGTGATACAAGGATACAAGAGAGACTCGTGTGGTGATACAAGGATACAAGAGAGACTCGTGTGGTGATACAAGGATACAAGAGAGACGCGTGTGGTGATACAAGGATACAAGAGAGACTCGTGTGGTGATACAAGGATACAAAAGAGACTCGTGTGGTGATACAAGGATACAAGAGAGACTCTTGTGGTGATACAAGGATACAAGAGAGACTCGTGTGGTGATACAAGGATACAAGAGAGACTCGTGTGGTGATACAAGAGCGACTCGGGTCATGATATAAGAGAGACTAGTGTGATAAGTGATGATACAAGAGTTTAACGATAAAATGAGAGAAGCTAGAAATGTGCTCGCTACGTGGCCCAACTCGTTATTACAACAAAATCACTCGTTTTATGTCAACGCCATCTGTGTGAGGGAAATTTGATCTGATCTTAAGTGTTTGCTTTCTGGTTGTTGTTTTTGTTGCTGTTGTCGTTGATCATGATCTTGCTGTCGTCTCCGTCATCGTTGTTTTTTGTTGTTGCTGTCGTTGTTTTTGTTGAAACAGGAGGGGGCAAGTTGGCGTTGACCATTGTTTCATGAAACCAAACGATGGCCTGCAACATTGACCAGGGTTTGTCATTACTATTTTTAGACAACATTTAAGAGGAACAGTTCTCAAAATTTTTAGCATAGTAAAATTACGATCCTTTTTTTGTTGTTGTTGTTGTTGTTCAAGTCCAATGATCAGTCTTAAATTAACGAAAAATTAACAAATAGCTGATAAGATTAGTTCCTTCTCAATATACCTACATACCACATACCACATATTGACTTGTATCTTATATTACGAGAAACAAAGTCCGTCCAATGACGTTCCGCCACCGTTCGGTGGCATGTTGTACCCCCCCCCTCCCCCCCAACAGCCGTCTCGACCGGCATTACCTGTGCATCACGTCAAAAATACTATTCATTATAGATAAAATATATAACTCGTAAAAACAGAGCTTTTGACTATAAATCCCAACGCGCATAACTCAAAATAAAGTCTTGGAAGAAATACTGCACTAAAAAATAACTCGTTTTGAACGTCCGCGTAAACGTGTTCAATTGATTGGCTGTAGGAGTAGGGTGGTTCATTGGGATATGGCAAAAATTGAAATGTGTGCTATAGAGCAAGACACCCTCCTAAGTTTTTACATTTGCTAATAGTAATGTTTTGGTAAAGTTTTAGCTTTAAATTCTAACTACACGATGGTGCTCAAGAGCAATATAATATCCAAATTTTACGAAATTCGAGCAAAGTGAAGCAATACGCATATGTTGAATGATTTAAAATTACAACCAGCAATTGCTTTTTTAATATCAACAGTTCAACACTCTTTTTGCAAATGTACCAATTATCTTAAACATATGGTTATTGGCATTTGTCACAATTAAAATGTCAAATTGTGCTATTCCATCAAAAAACTTGAAAATTTAACCAACTCAAATTCAAGTCACAAAAGCATGCATTATCAGTCAATGCTATTGTCATTCTGACATTAAGGTCTGAACAGCAGACCTTTTGGTGATTTGTGTTGGAACAGCCTTGCGGTTTGCTTCCACTACTTGCAATGAGAGTTGTTTTTCTTCTTCGTCGTTAGTAAGCAGTGTGTTGTATTCTTCAAAAGCTTCACCGCTCGCTCTGCAGTGTCGTTCGCAACACGTAATAACAAGTTATAATAATAACAATCATGTCTGGCCATATCGATACTGTTTACTTGCAGGCCACTCTTGTGGTGGCAAATCAAGAAATCGATCTTTGTTATAACAACAAAGTAGTTCCCCGTTCTGGTTGTTGCAAAGTCACCTAAACATAAATCTGGTTTCATTAGAATTGATGAATCTCCACGCACTTTTCGTTCACCAGCCTCAAGGGTCATTCCCTGCATAATTCCCATCTTTGTAGCTGCTGTCACATGATCTGAGAACAGGGCTAATCAAACAAGCGCGTCTGAAAGATACCAGAGATGATTTTCTAGGACCTTTCTTGCATCTGTACTGATGTCAGGAACGATGATCTGGTAACTGCTGAGATCAGTCTTTCTTTGTAAGCTTGAATACATCTGTTTGGTTGCAGAAGAGATATATTTTCATGGCATAAATTAATTTTGCCACCCAGCGAGCACGATGTACTGGTCCTAGAGCCCTCCAGTGGATTGTACTCGGTGGATGTCCCAAAACAATCAGAGTCAACACAATAAGCTCCATGTAATCATCTCTGACTTGTTCCTTTAGGTGCTCTTTGCTCAGGACTCCAATGGTTGCATCTGATAAACTGGAAGCTTCAGGTGTCACCTGGAATTCTGAAAAATTGCTGCCTTGTGATGACACTCCAGCAGCATTTATATCGTTTGAAAAGCAGGATATCTGGGGAGTTTGAAGGTCCAAAGCAGATGGTGAAAACCTTTGACAAGATGATCTCCATTGCATGATAACGACAGGCTAACCAATGAAGTTCACGACCTAGCCTGTTTTCAAGGCCAACACATACTCCATTTATTCTGCCGGTATTTACTGAGGTTGTGTCAAAGCACATAGCCCGAACCTTCTCAACCAGCTGTCACTCCACCAACAATTTGTGAACAGCATTTGCTTCATTCTCACCAGTTCCAGAGCTCACCTTTGGCACACCAAACGGTTTGTCCATCCCATCACCTGAAACTAAAACTGGTAGCCTGTCAAATGAGCTTTCCCCAAATATTGTTGGAAGTTTCTTTCCATGCCAATGGATTACTAATGGCTCAAAATTATCTTTCATTTGCTTTAGAAATTTCATGACCACGCTCGTTGAATAGGGCTACGTGAAATAGGAAGTGCATTTGGATCGTGACCAAGGGCTGCAGCAATAGGAATAAGTAGTCGAACAGCTTCACGATCAGATGTTTTATTACGGTCAAAGGCACTTGTTACACTTGGATTGAACAATTGGTCTCGAGAGGTTTTCTTTACTTGAGTTATCTTGTCCTGCTGTTTACCTGATTTGCTAATTTTGCTAGGTATGTGCTCATCGTCATATTCAGTTTCATCAAGAACTTTGCTTGCAAATGCACAGTCATCATCAGGCTGGGCAAAGGCCACTGCTGCAGTAGATGCTGGAGGTTGCGAAGCCTTGCGTTTTCTTTCCTCTTCTTTTTGTCGCCTCAATTCTGATCTTTGTTGTTTTTCAGCTAACTTCTTATCCTCGGTTATCATTATCATTCTTCTCTCAGGTCTCTGATCATTGAGAAATTCCTTATCCTGTTCAATTTTGATTTTTGTCATTGCATCAGCATGTGCAATATAAAAAAAATGGCAGCAGGTAACACTAAACAGGAAGTTATGACATGTAATAGTTAAACAGCCGACCCTATGTAAGTAAAATATAACGCAAAGAACATGATAGAGTAAGTAAATATGCAAAATGTAAATTAATGACAGTTCGGCAATTTTCGATGAAATTTTGAAAATCCATGGTCATTGAGCATCACCTTGCAGTTGGCACAAGAGGCTGAAACTTTGCCCTAATTAAAGGTTTGCTATAAGGAAAAAAGTTAGAGGGTGTCTTGCTCTGTAGGTGAAAGTTGAGTTTTTTGGGCCACCCTACTGTAGGAGTCATATGTGTTTGAGGGGCCAATCGCTATCGATGACCGCCTTTTAATATATTGGAAACGGAGGATGTATCCACATTAAAACCCTGGATATTTCTATTAATAGATTTCCTACATTATATGACGAGGCCTATTGACTATTGAACCAGATGCACCACAGGACGATGGTGCTGCTGATGAGCTCAGAGTTAAGAGTTTCACAGCACGCCACTACCACCACCGCTATCGCTACCATACAAACCACACCACAGCTACCACCACCACCTCACCTACCACAACCCCACTTCACTGTGACAGCAGCTGCGCCATTCCTCACGAGCTTTGCCGATGTGATATCTACTTACACCAGCAAGGGAGCTAACCGTCTTCACTGCGCTTAATTTATTGAGTCCAAACTTTCATTACTACCAGGGGCCAGAAATCACCAGTCTACCATAAAATCTGTTAAGCCAACATTTTACACCTTCGTTTGACCCCAATCTATAATAAGTCAACATTATGTTGACCAAACCTCAGTGTTGAGTTTTTGCGTCATTTTTGTTTTAAACAGACGTGCATCTTACAGATACCACGTGACCTTATTTGACCTAATTCAGATAACTCTATCATTCATTCAGTCTATACACTTTTTCATTGATACTGCGTGTACCAACCATTCTCAAACAGTTCCATGTAGCCACAAGTAGCTACATTCATTTCATCTTGTCTCACTGACCAATGGCCCACTTCAACACTGACCATGCATGAAAATAGAGAATTACTTTAAAATCTTTCAATAGTTTCAATGATACGTTTGATACTTATCTTTTGTTGATACATGCCCATGATACGTTTGATACTTATCTTTTGTTGATACACGTCCATGATAAGTTTGATACTTATCTTTTTTGATACGTGCCCATGATAAGTTTGATACTTATCTTTTATTGATACACGTCCATGATAAGTTTGATACTTATCTTTTATTGATACATGTCCATGATAAGTTTGATACTTATCTTTTATTGATACATGTCCATGATAAGTTTGACACTTATCTTTTGTTGATAAATGTCCATGATACGTTCCTCCCTTATCCTGTAGTTGATACATCCCCATGATAAGTTATCTTTATATCTGCTCCGATTTTTTTCGGAAAATCTTATTCATGGCAAAAAATGTATTTGCTAATCCATCGTATCCATGTCAATCAATCCTATTGTTTAATCCGCAGTTAGCAGTGTCGTGGGTGTCTTGTATCCACCGTGTTGTATCCGATGACTAGCATGTGTATCCATCCACGGATATGTTATTATCCAATGTTATCCAGGCCTCGGGTCCAATAGCCCACGAATGGCAAGTAGATGCAGACCATTAGAGGCATGGGCGAATGCACACGGATTAACAACAGCAATCATTTTATAGGGATATATCATCATGGATTAGTAGTACGTGTACATATGATTAAGTGGTTTCATGGAATAAACATTTATTAATTATTTATTTATTTTATTTATTTTTACAACAGAGACGAATAGACTTAAATTACAAAGGGAGGTACTCATTAAAACAAGGGATGAAAGGTTATTAAAAGTTACCTCCCATATATGGTAAATTGTCCTCTTGTGTGTGTGTGTGTGTGAGAGAGAGAGAGAGAGAGAGAGAGAGAGAGAGAGAGAGAGAGAGAGAGAGAGAGAGAGAGAGAGAGAGAGAGGCAAAGTTGAGAGAGGGAAAGAAAGAAGGGGGCTGGAGGAAGTCAAGTGAGTAGAAAGAGGGCAAGAGAAGGAAGAGAGAGAGAGAGAGAGAGAGAGAGAAATAAATTTTACATTATAGAAAAAAAACTTTTTTCAGTAGAGATATTTAACAAATCCATGGATGTGACAACACAATTGATAACTTACTTTGTCTGTAGGAGCTATTTATTAAATCCATGGATCTGAAACAAAAAGGAAGAGAAAATTTTTGAAAAGTTTTGATGCAATTAATGTCAGTTACATTCAATCAAACATATTTTCACATTCACGTTCTTCTCGTCTGGAATTCCAGGTGGCCTGATCAAACCAGGTAAACAAACACACTATAACATTTAGAGCTCTAATTAAAAAAAATGCAAGACTAGACGTAAACTTCTAATACGCATAGGACGCAATAATGCTCTGTATAGAAGGAGATAAGATAAGATAAATACATAGGGTCGTGAGTTGAGAGGCAGGACTGGGTGCAGGAAAGGGTGGTAGGGACGCCCCTGACAGCTTTATTGTCTCCTTCATTTTATTGAGAGCCACATTTTTTGGACAACTACAGACCTAGTATTGGCGCCCTCCACCCCCACCCTCCATATGGTAACGCCTCTGATTATTCGTATGAGTGTCCTAACCGTGAAAGAGACCTTTGCGACTGAGTCTAATAGCCGGTTCACACAAACACATTTTGATAAAAAAAATTATTTATGTGTGAGCCGACTATAAGTCGAGACTTGTCTAGCTGCCTAGCATCACATGACAGACCAACATTGCATTGATTACATGAAGGGTCCTCTATAATAGTGTTTCCAAAGATATCATCTAGAGCAGTGTTTCCCAAAGTGTGATACGCATACCCCTTGCGGCACTAGTAGAGTTTGTACCGCATCTCAGATTAAATTATTTTAAGACAAAGGAACAGAACTATGATGAATTGCCGTCTCCATGTTTACACAATTCCTCTTTTTCACTAAAGGCATTGAATGTTATTGGTAAGATAAATTTCATTCACATATTATAATGATGGGTGTAACGAAGGGTACACCGTGTTACGTAACTTATAGACAGGGATGACCCAAGTGTCGATAGTTTGGGAAACACCGATCTTAACTCATTTTGGAAAAAATTGTAAAAAAAGATTAACAATGGTAACATTATCGGTAATCTTTTCACTTACGGAAAAATGCCGCCCTTCACAAAATATCCAATGGTAACATTTTAGATGTTAAGGTCTAGGAGGGGGAAAAAACAACAGGCCACAAATGTTTAAGAATAATTACACTTACATAATGAGATGACTACAGCGTGTAATCAAAGCCAGTAATTATACAACACGCGGTTATCGGGCGTCCTGTTGGGCAGTGATTCTCAAAGTGGTGGTCCGCAGACCAGTGCCGGTCCATGGGCCATCCGTAGCCGGTCCGCAGAAGTTATCAAGAAAGGACAGAATAATATATTTATATTTCTCAATTTTCAACCATTAATACTAACCCTATAGAATATGTCAATTTTTCGGCAATAAGAACATAAAATGAAGCAAGTAAAATAAAATCAATTATATTTCGCTACCACGTCAGTACAGGGAAAATAGTGCACCGGTCCCTGGTACAATTGAAAAATTCCTGCCGGTGAATCACACTAAAAAGTTTGAGAAGCACTGCTGTAGGTTATCCCAAGGACCGGAGCCGGGGCCACCTCATGGGAAGATAACTAGGAACAAAAACATTCCAGTGAGACACAGTGTCATGACGGGTCTGTTGTGTGGCTTGAGAAATTGGAAAGGGGGGCGGGGCGAGCTTACGTGGGGGTTAACGGGAAGGGGCCCGGATACCCGACTACCCCCCTCCAGTGACACGCTAAGTGGGCACATGCCTACAATTAATCATCTAATTAATTCAAATACTTAAACAGCGGAGATCACATGGGTGACCCTTTACTCATCAAACAGGAATATTTCATCTAAGTCCGGACTTACAACACAACGATAATAATATATATAACAATCATATAGACATAGGGATACAAACACTTTTCTTAATCCGTATGGAAGAACAAACACATACAAATTCTCCTTCTTCCCGTCCGGAATTCGGGCGTGGCATGGGTTGCCCGATTAAACCATCAAAACCAACACACTATCAACATTCTAAAGTCTTATACAAATTCAGATCGAGACATAGACCAAGACAAACGTAGGACGCAACAATCTTCTGTATAGAAGGAGCGTCTGTAATATATGAGACGTGACAGGCCGTGTGACAGGCCGTGTGACCGGCCGTGTGACCGGCCGTGTGACAGGCCGTGTGACAAGCCGTGTGACAGGTCATGTGACAGGCCGTGTGACAGACCATGTGACAGGCCGTGTGACAGGCCGTGTGACTGGCCATGTGACAAGCCGTGTGACGGGTCTAAAACTAAAGTGGTGCACGTGTATTGTATGTAGGTTGTTTTTATTATATTCGTCTTTAACATAATTCAGTGACGCACATAACGCGCGATTTTCTTTACATAATTCAGTGACGCACATAACGCGCAATTTTCTTTACATAATTCAGTGACGCACATAACGCGCACACTTCGATATCACACGTAAAGCCGCCCTCCCCTTTTTTTTCCACCCTACCCCCCCCCCTTTTCACCCCGGTCTGTGCTGAGTTTTGTTTTTTTCTACTAAAAGTTGTAGAAAAACTTATCAAAACCTCCGAAACATTTTTAATATTTAACTGAGACTGAACCAGACCACACAGTTAAGGACCCCCATCCCCTTTTTCTTGTCTCCCTAAACTAAACAGATTTAAATAGACTTACTGGTTCAACTAAAAGTCTACAGGGTAACTGGACCAAACTATTTGCCCATAAGTCTACAGGGTAACTGGACCAAACTATTTGCCCATAAGTCTACAGGGTAACTGGACCAAACTATTTGCCCATAAGTCTGCAGGGTAACTGGACCAAACTATTTGCCCATAAGTCTACAGGGTAACTGGAACAAACTATTTGTCCATAAATCTACAGGGTAACTGGACCAAACTATTTGCCCATAAATCTACAGGGTAACTGGACCAATCTATTTGCCCATAAATCTACAGGGTAACTGGACCAAACTATTTGCCCATAAATCTACAGGGTAACTGGACCAATCTATTTGCCCATAAATCTACAGGGTAACTGGACCAAACTATTTGCCTATACAGTTCAAGTAAGATAAACTTTAATGTACATTTAAAATCACTTGCTGAAAATCCCAGTTTTATACCAAACTACAACCGGATGAAGGTGACTGCGCATGATTCTCCTTATTTCCCATGGTTACGAGCAGTAGACCACTCTCTGGTGTGTGTAGACTGTAGACCACTCTCTGGTGAGTGTAGACTGTAGACCACTCTCTGGTGAGTGTAGACTGTAGACCACTCTCTGGTGAGTGTAGACTGTAGACTACTCTCTGGTGAGTGTAGAATGTAGACCACTCTCTGGTGAGTGTAGACTGTAGACCACTCTCTGGTGAGTGTAGACTGTAGACCACTCTCTGGTGAGTCTAGACTGTAGACCACTCTCTGGTGAGTAGACTGTAGACCACTCTCTGGTGAGTCTAGACTGTAGACCACTCTCTGGTGAGTGTAGACTGTAGACCACTCTCTGGTGAGTCTAGACTGTAGACCACTCTCTGGTGAGTGTAGACTGTAGACCACTCTCTGGTGAGTCTAGACTGTAGACCACTCTGGTGAGTGTAGACTGTAGACCACTCTCTGGTGAGTGTAGACTGTAGACCACTCTCTGGTGAGTGTAGACTGTAGACCACTCTCTGGTGAGTGTAGACTGTAGACCACTCTCTGGTGAGTCTAGACTGTAGACCACTCTCTGGTGAGTGTAGACTGTAGACCATTCTCTGGTGAGTGTAGACTGTAGACCACTCTCTGGTGAGTCTAGACTGTAGACCACTCTCTGGTGAGTGTAGACTGTAGACCATTCTCTGGTGAGTGTAGACTGTAGACCACTCTCTGGTGAGTGTAGACTGTAGACCACTCTCTGGTGAGTGTAGACTGTAGACCACTCTCTGGTGAGTGTAGACTGTAGACCACTCTCTGGTGAGTGTAGACTGTAGACCACTCTCTGGTGAGTGTAGACTGTAGACCACTCTCTGGTGAGTCTAGACTGTAGACCACTCTCTGGTGAGTGTAGACTGTAGACCACTCTCTGGTGAGTGTAGACTGTAGACCACTCTCTGGTGAGTCTAGACTGTAGACCACTCTCTGGTGAGTGTAGACTGTAGACCACTCTCTGGTGAGTGTAGACTGTAGACCACTCTCTGGTGAGTGTAGACTGTAGACCACTCTCTGCTGAGTGTAGACTATATACCACTCTCTGCTGAGTGTAGACTATATACCACTCTCCGCTGAGTGTAGACTATATACCACTCTCTGCTGAGTGTAGACTATATACCACTCTCTGGTGAGTGTAGAGTGTATCCGCACGTCACATGTGGGGGTGACATTTTACAGATGGCAGAGAACATGGCCAACAGAAGGAGGCAATTTTATACCATGTACCAGAGCCGTGGCGCGAACTTCAGTCAACTATCAGAGTAAGCCTCACGTCTGCTTTCAATCGTGCTTCTGCTTTGTTTTACTGTAAAATTGAATGGACCTACGGCCTACGACACACTTTGGTCCAGGACACACCAGATCTACTCACAATACTACGACATAATTTGGTCCATGACACACCAGACCTACTCACAATACGACACATAATTTGGTCCATGACACACCAGACCTACTCAGAATATGACACATAATTGTCCATGACACACCATACCTACTCACAATACGACACATAATTTGGTCCATGACACACCAGACCTACCCACAACACGACACATAATTTGGTCCATGACACACCAGACCTACTCACAATACGACACATAATTTGGTCCATGACACACCAGACCTACTCAGAATATGACACATAATTGTCCATGACACACCATACCTACTCACAATACGACACATAATTTGGTCCATGACACACCAGACCTACTCAGAATATGACACATAATTGTCCATGACACACTAGACCTACTCACAATACGACAAATAATTTGGTACAGGACACATCAGACCTCCTGGAACCCTTTCGTTTAAACAGCAGCTGTCATAGTCTGTCATTCCCTGGTCTGAGAGCCGCATGTCGAGGAGAGAGAGAAAGAGAGAGAGAATGAAGAGCAATTGCTGGACCTGACCAATAGTAAGACAGTACCGCTTTCCTTTTTCCCACCACCTCCAATGTCAATGTTGACGAGGTCAGAGGTCGTTGGCTTGTGACTGACGACCTCGGTGCCAGGATAACCCCCCACACCCACCCCAAAAAAAATCATGGGGAGAGAATTGCCATTTAGGATGCAACGGACACCATCTTTGAATTGACGAGGTCTTCTTTCTCAGTAGCGGTGGCCCCGTATGAAATATAGTCTGCTGAGTCAAGGTAGTCCCCTATCTTGATGAGGGGGAACACCTTAGCTTGATGAGGGGAACACCTTAGCTTGATGAGGGGAACACCTTACCTTGATGAGGGGAACATCTTAGCTTGATGAGGGGAACACCTTAGCTTGATGACGGGGAACACCTTAGCTTGATGAGGGGAACACCTTAGCTTGATGACGGGGAACACCTTAGCTTGATGAGGGGAACACCTTAGCTTGATGACGGGGAACACCTTAGCTTGATGAGGGGAACACCTTAGCTTGATGACGGGGAACACCTTAGCTTGATGAGGGGAACACCTTAGCTTGATGACGGGGAACACCTTAGCTTGATGAGGGGAACACCTTAGCTTGGTGAGGGGAACACCTTACCTTGATGAGGGGAACACCTTAGCTTGATGACGGGGAACACCTTAGCTTGATGAGGGGAACACCTTAGCTTGATGAGGGGAACACCTTACCTTGATGAGGGGAACACCTTAGCTTGATGAGGGGAACACCTTACCTTGATGAGGGGAACATCTTAGCTTGATGAGGGGAACACCTTACCTTGATGAGGGGAACATCTTAGCTTGATGAGGGGAACACCTTACCTTGATGAGGGGAACACCTTACCTTGATGAGGGGAACACCTTAGCTTGATGACGGGGAACACCTTAGCTTGATGAGGGGAACACCTTAGCTTGATGAGGGGAACACATTACCTTGATGAGGGGAACACATTACCTTGATGAGGGGAACATCTTAGCTTGATGAGGGGAACATCTTAGCTTGATGAGGGGAACATCTTAGCTTGATGAGGGGAACATCTTAGCTTGATGAGGGGAACACCTTACCTTGATGAGGGGAACACCTTAGCTTGATGACGGGGAACACCTTAGCTTGATGAGGGGAACACCTTAGCTTGATGAGGGGAACACATTACCTTGATGAGGGGAACACATTACCTTGATGAGGGGAACATCTTAGCTTGATGAGGGGAACATCTTAGCTTGATGAGGGGAACATCTTAGCTTGATGAGGGGAACACCTTAGCTTGATGAGGGGAACACCTTAGCTTGATGAGGGGAACACCTTACCTTGATGAGGGGAACACATTACCTTGATGAGGGGAACACCTTACCTTGATGAGGGGAACACCTTAGCTTGATGACGGGGAACACCTTAGCTTGATGAGGGGAACACCTTAGCTTGATGAGGGGAACACATTACCTTGATGAGGGGAACACATTACCTTGATGAGGGGAACATCTTAGCTTGATGAGGGGAACATCTTAGCTTGATGAGGGGAACATCTTAGCTTGATGAGGGGAACATCTTAGCTTGATGAGGGGAACACCTTACCTTGATGAGGGGAACACCTTAGCTTGATGACGGGGAACACCTTAGCTTGATGAGGGGAACACCTTAGCTTGATGAGGGGAACACATTACCTTGATGAGGGGAACACATTACCTTGATGAGGGGAACATCTTAGCTTGATGAGGGGAACATCTTAGCTTGATGAGGGGAACATCTTAGCTTGATGAGGGGAACACCTTAGCTTGATGAGGGGAACACCTTAGCTTGATGAGGGGAACACCTTACCTTGATGAGGGGAACACATTACCTTGATGAGGGGAACACATTACCTTGATGAGGGGAGCAAGGTGCAAACAGAGCGTGCCCCCCCCCCAATATCAACGTAACACTTATAGACTTCAAAAAGCGATTTAATTTCACTAACAGAATTGCTGTCATTTAACAGCAGATACCAAACACTAACTATGAGGGGACCACTGTGTAAGAAGAAGACACCAAACGCATACAATGCGGGGACAGGTATAATGGAAGGAGTTCTTTGCCCACAACGATGAATGGGGAAAAGGTCTAGATATTCTCAACATTGTTATGAGAGCCAATGGCCTTTGTGGAGAGAATCGAAGAGGTATTGGTCGTTAGTAGATTCAGAGAGAGCGAGAGAGAAGAGAGGGAGAGAGAGAATGTTGCTGAGAATGAGGTTAATGTACGGTCCAGCAGCCTCAGATCGGACAGCGGACCTCCAACAATTCGGAACTCGTCATTGACCAGTGTGGACTGACCTTGAGAGCTGACCTTGATGGGAGTGTTGTACCAAGTGACAGGGACAGATCTCTCCCCACAGGGCATTCTGGGAACGTGGGACAATAACGTGACAACAAACTAGCCAGAGAGTACATGGTGGTTCTTGTTCATACATCTCATGGTGGTACTTGTTCATACATCTCATGGTGGTACTTGTTCATATATCTCATGGTGGTACTTGTTCATACATCTCATGGTGGTACTTGTTTATATAACTCATGGTGGTACTTGTTCATATATCTCATGGTGGTACTTGTTCATATATCTCATGGTGGTACTTGTTCATACATCTCATGGTGGTACTTGTTGATACAACTCATGGTGGTACTTGTTCATATATCTCATGGTGGTACTTGTTCATACAACTCATGGTGGTACTTGTTCATACAACTTATGGTGGTACTTGTTCATACATCTCATGGTGGTACTTGTTCATATATCTCATGGTGGTACTTGTTCATACATTTCATGGTGGTACTTGTTCATATATCTCATGGTGGTACTATTTCATACAACTCATGGTGGTACTTGTTCATACAACTTATGGTGGTACTTGTTCATACATCTCATGGTGGTACTTGTTCATATATCTCATGGTGGTACTTGTTCATACATTTCATGGTGGTACTTGTTCATATATCTCATGGTGGTACTTGTTCATACAACTCATGGTGGTTAAAAAAATATTAGCACAGGGGCGTTAGATAGGGTACAAAGAGGTGAGGTTCGTTCTTATTTGAAAAATATAATCTTCATTCCAGTGCAATTTTTTTTCTCCCTTGAACATTTAAAAAAAAATCATTAGTTTACTCTGATGTGGAGGAAATTTGTCATAGAGGTCGGGGCGTCAAAAAAACATGGTCCTCCCCAGGCGCCAATAAGCCAAGCTGCGCCACTGACTGTCATACGTCCAAATGACATAATGTCAAAAATGATAAATATGCCAATGTGTGTACATCGTGGTAGTACAAAGTCCCAACATACGACCGCGTGTACAAAGTCCCAACATACGACCGCATGTACAAAGTCCCAACATACGACCGCGTGTACAAAGTCCCAACATACGACCGCATGTACAAAGTCCCAACATACGACCGCATGTACAAAGAAAGTCCACACATACGCCGCGTGTACAAAGTCCCAACATACGACCGCGTGTACAAAGTCCCAACATACGACCGAGTGTACAAAGTACCAACATACGACCGCGTGTACAAAGTACCAACATACGACCGCATGTACAAAGTCCCAACATACGACCGAGTGTACAAAGTACCAACATACGACCGAGTGTACAAAGTACCAACATACGACCGAGTGTACAAAGTACCAACATACGACCGCGTGTACAAAGTCCCAACATACGACCACGTGTACAAAGAAAGTCCCAACATACGACCACGTGTACAAAGTACCAACATACGACCGCGTGTACAAAGTCCCAACATACGACCGCGTGTACCAAGAAGTGACTGACATAGACAGAATATGCCTGATATTGTGTAAGGTCATTTCAACCGATGTGAATTCCGTGTACACGTCACTGACAGAACTGACATTTAACCCAGGAAACGATGTCAAATGCCAAGATATTTCTAGTGACCCCTCCACCTGTCACATCCTTAAGATATTGTCATTCTTTGGATTTTTTAAAAATTGTTTAATGAGGAACACAATTCCATGATAATCCAGAGGTGTACTTGATTTAGCGTGACCAAAATGTATGTTCAAATCAACGAATGGTGACATAAAGTGGATTGGTGCAGACGGGAAAATAATTGGCATTAAAAATGTACCGCAGAAAACATCCTATATAATAAAAGTCAAGTTTCTGTCCTTTCTGTCCCTTCTGTCCGGTCATCTATAGCGATTGGTACCTCAAACACATGTGACTCCTACAGCCAATCATATTGAACACGTTTACGCCATTTACGCGGACGTTCAAAACGAGTTATTTTTGGTGCAGTATTTCTTCCAAGACTTTATTTTGAGTTATGCGCGTTGGGATTTATAGCCAAAAGCTCTGTTTTCCCGAGTTATTTATTTTAACTATAATGAATAGTATTTTTGACGTGATGCACATGTAATGCCGGTCGAGACGGCTGTTGGAGGTGAGTTACAACATGCCACGGAGCGGTGGCGGAACGTCCTTGGACGGGCTTTGTTGTTCGTCTAAAATATGCGATCACGTTAAGACAACACAAAAATAGTGTAACAATTATCTGTCAGATCACAACATTGTTACTTTAATAAACGATTTGTTGATGACGTGTGATCTTAATGAACACATCCATCTTGATGTAAGCATCATAACAAATAGACGACGCGTGCTAATTAATCACTTTCGTTGATAATCCTTACCCGCTCAGAGGTAATCCCTAAATCATCACAACAGCACGGTGGTCACTCGAGTGTCCAGTTGAAGTGAGACGGACATCGAAGCCAGCTTCTATCACGTGGACGCGACCAGTGTCAAGACCTACCTGCCGTGACCAGTGTCAAGACCTACCTGCCGTGACCAGTGTCAAGACCTACCTGCCGTGACCAGTGTCAAGACCTAACTGCCGTGACCAGTGTCAAGACCTACCTGCCGTGACCAGTGTCAAGACCTACCTGCCGTGACCAGTGTCAAGACCTACCTGCCGTGACCAGTGTCAAGACCTACCTGCCGTGACCAGTGTCAAGACCTACCTGCCGTGACCAGCAGGACTGAATCTCATCATTGATGGTCGGACGGACTCGGTAACGGACAAACAAGGGACACGCTGACGTCACGGGATGATGTAGACCCGGGGGGGGGTGGAGGGATACGCCAACGTGCGGTAGCAATCCTCGATGACGTCACAACAAACTGCAACAGGTAAGTGATTTCAGATCGTTGGGTGGAGTCGAAAAGACGAAATTCACGACTCTGGATCTATCGGCCTTAACCCCGCTCCCTCCCCCCCCCCACCGCCCGCCTACAGCAACAATCACAGTTGTAGCTTTATGAAACTGCCCCCCTCCCCCACTTCCACACAAACACGGACTGGCGCCCCACGTACAAAGCCTCCATCTCACAAGGCCGTGACTGGACATACACTTGATGTAGTGGACATGCACCCACCCCCCCCATCCCAATAGTATCGTGTACTTAATTAAATCTTCACACGACGGTCACATGGTCACAAAGTCACGTGGTCACAAAGTCACATGGTGTCGTACCTGCACCGGACTCGTCCATTTCGGACACCTTATGAATCTCAAGCCGTAACAGACCAAGTGTCTGTAGGTGACCCAAGTATCAGTAGTGTACTATATTGACGTCACTGCGGACAAGCCCACGGTCCGCCCAGTCCGTGTTTCACTTGTGTCGTGTTTTCCCCCGCGATGACCACGGGTCAGGTCCTCGCAGTTCTAACAAAGTCTCCCATTGCTGTCTTTTCTTCTGCTCTCGTCCTTGGTACGGATCGCCATTCATGGCCTTGCTGTGACGTCACACACTGTTTTGTGTGTGTCTGTGTGTGTGTGTGTAAACAGAATCTTTATTGTTGATTCTTGTTGGTTCTCATTTCATCAAAGTTGTGTGTGTGAAATGTGTGTGATTTTGTAAGAAAGAGAGTGAAAAAATCGAGAAAGATTGTGTGTGTGTGTGTGTGTGTGTGTGTGTGAGAGAGAGAGAGAGAGAGAGAGAGAGAGAGAGAGAGAGAGAGAGAGAGAGAGAGAGAAAAGAATTAGAGGAGATATGTCAGGTAGTTATAAAAAGACAGAGGGAGAAAGTGAGCGTGTGTTTGTCTGTGTATGTGTGTGTTTGTATGTTTGTGCGTGTGCGTGTTTAGATGCTGCAGCACATAATGCCGCGGGCTGCGTGTTACTCTATCAATCATTACCTTACAGCCATCTTTGCTACAAGTACATTTCAATTTTACATGTTTGTCTACAGGGGCGGATAATTAGGTTGACATGGAGATAGCACCAGAAATGTCGGTAATAGAACTTTGATGGGTGCCCGCCCCCCCCCCTTTCCTCAAGCAACATTCAATCATCACGACTTGATTGTTCCATCAATCAAGAACAAATGGAAGCTTGATATTGAATCCTATTATCTACCCATTATCCGCCTACGTCATTTGTCAACAATTAATAAAGGAATAAAGCTGGGGAACACGTTATTCCCACTTTGGTCTGCAAGTTTGTTTGAAAGTCTGAGAATAGAAGGAAAAGATAGAGATGGAGAGATAAGGAGAAAGGGAGAGAAACTGATAAAGGGGGAGATAAGGAGGGAGGAAGTTAGAAGGAGGGAAGGAAAGATAAGGAGAGATTGAGAGATGTGGAGAGAGAGAGAGATACGAAGAGAGAGAACGATGTAATTGCAAAGGAGAATGGAATGAAGATGGAGGAAGACTCTAACAGTGTTGTCCGGTGTTGTGGGGTGCGGAATCGTAGCGCCAAAGGGAGAGGGTGGGGGAGGGCTGGAGAGACATTGGACAAGACTGCAGCAAAATATCTCGTTAAATAGTTGTATCACTATTGTGACATCTGACCATTATTGTGACATTTTAAATATCAATGACGTCATTCAAAAGTTAGATGTGAAACACAGAGCCAATTGGGCCGAACATTCCGTTTTCAAGGCTCTCATAGTGCAAATAAAATATGTGTGTCTTGTTTGGGAAAAGAATTGTGCTACAACAGGGGCGTCCGAACTTTTTTTTTGCATGGTGGGCCACATTCCATGAAGTAAAGATATGCGGGGGTCGGATTAAAATAATAAACAAAAATGACAGACGTTGAGAAGTTTTAATGTATCAAAATTGTAATGTTAAATGTGAAACTGAGAAACTGAGATCATTGACTGCAGTAAAGAGACGAGGTCAGGCTCAATGCCACTGGTTTTAATACGTATAATCTCACGCAGGTGAAAGTCAGTTAGTGTCTTCCTCAATCGGTTCTTGTTAAAATTCATGACTGAGAATGTCTGCTGACACAAGGATGTCGAGACTTTGAAGGTCAAGTAATTGGTAAACAATAAAACGTCACCGATTTTTGCCAATCATTTGACGTACTGAGAACAGCACAAAATGTCTACTTTTCTTGTAAATGTTGTTACAGACAATATACTTCAGTCAATTAATTATTTAGTATGGGGACGTGGGCCAATTAAAATTTCAGCGCGGGCCTAATTTTGCCCGCGGGCCGGACTTTGGACACCCTTGTGCTAACCAAACTAAACTAAACACATATTCTGTAGGCCTGAGACTAATCTCTTAAGGCCTTGGCTAGAACCTGGGCAATCTGCTCCATCTGCTGAGCATTGCCATACAACATTGTCTTTACATGGGACTCGCCCGCCTCCCTCACCCCCCCGGCTATATCGAGCGCCGGGCAAGACGTCACCAGGTGTTCGACTGTCTCAGGGGCTTGGCTGCAATGACGGCAGTTCGAGTCCCTGTTGTGGTCTAGCCTGTGAAAGTAAGCTAACCAAACTGGATCGCCTCCCCTAATCCGGACGAAGAAATAAAGATGACGCTGTTGTGGGCTTGCGGTCACTCACCTTTACATCATAGCATCACGTGATTGGAGTTGGGGGGGGGGTGGCAGTGAGTGCGGGAAATCACAATTTAAAATAATCGATACACGAACCCCACCCCTATACCCCACCCCTACCCCCCCCCACACAACCAAAAAATCGTTACAAAACATCCTAAATTGCATTTTGTTGCTAAAAATAGTTCAGACCGTTTACTGAAACCACCGTTCTGTGGAGGTCGTGGTGTTTATTAGGAGGGTATATTACATCAGGGAGTAGATTACATCGGTGAGTAGATTACATCGGTGAGTAGATTACATCGGTGAGTAGATTACATCGGTGAGTAGATTACATCGGTAAGTAGATTACATCAGTGAGTAGAATACATCGGTGAGTAGATTACATCGGTGAGTAGATTACATCGGTGAGTAGATTACATCAGTGAGTAGATTACATCGGTGAGTAGATTACATCAGGGAGTAGATTAGATCGGTGAGTAGATTACATCGGTGAGTAGATTACATCAGGGAGTAGATTACATCGGTGAGTAGATTACATCGGTGAGTAGATTACATCGGTGAGTAGATTACATCGGTGAGTAGATTACATCGGTGAGTAGATTACATCGGTGAGTAGATTACATCGGTGAGTAGATTACATCGGTGAGTAGATTACATCGGTGAGTAGATTACATCGGTGAGTAGATTACATCGGTGAGTAGATTACATCGGTGAGTAGATTACATCAGTGAGTAGAATACATCGGTGAGTAGATTACATCGGTGAGTAGATTACATCGGTGAGTAGATTACATCGGTGAGTAGATTACATCGGTGAGTAGATTACATCGGTGAGTAGGTTACATCGGTGAGTAGATTACATCGGTGAGTAGATTACATCGGTGAGTAGATTACATCGGTGAGTAGATTACATCGGTGAGTAGATTACATCGGTGAGTAGATTACATCGGTGAGTAGATTACATCGGTAAGTAGATTACATCGGTGAGTAGATTACATCAGTGAGTAGATTACATCGGTGAGTAGATTACATCGGTGAGTAGATTACATCGGTGAGTAGATTACATCGGTGAGTAGATTACATCGGTGAGTAGATTACATCGGTGAGTAGATTACATCGGTGAGTAGATTACATCGGTGAGTAGATTACATCGGTGAGTAGATTACATCGGTGAGTAGATTACATCGGTGAGTAGATTACATCGGTGAGTAGATTACATCGGTGAGTAGATTACATCGGTGAGTAGATTACATCGGTGAGTAGATTACATCGGTGAGTAAATTACATATATGAGGTAACTATCCTTGATGTAGTCTAAGTCCCGACAAAGTCGTGCTACAAAACCAAAGGCTCCGTCAGATATCATGGCTGACTTATCGCCACTTGAGGCAAGGCCCGCTATGAGTGCGCGAATAATTACCTAAACCTGAGCAGAGACTGTATGAATAATTGAGCATGCGCAGTTAGATCCAATTAGTCCGAACAAGAGAATGCTCTTGGTTTCCATGGTGACCACCGCCAGATTAGCATATTGTTGATGTGATATGTTGTTTTTTTTTGTTTTAATCTCGATGTTCTGTTAGTGTGTAGAACAGTGCTTCTCAAACTTTTTAGTCTGACGGACCGGTATGGAATTTTTTCATTGCTCCAGGGACCGGTGCACTATTTTACCTGTACTGACTTGTAGCGAAATGTAATTTATTTTATTAAATTTGTTTCATTTTATGTGCTTATTGCCATAAAAATGACATATTCTATATGGTTAGTATCAATGGCTGCACACGGAGTATTATAATTACTAGCGTATCACCCGTCAAAAATGACGGAAGTTTTCAGCTGAAATCTATTTATTTTATTTTTTAAAATGACCTTTTTTTAGGGCGCCTACGGCGCCGACCTTTTTAAAAAGCCAAACTAACTTGTCCTTGTTTGATAAATACAAAATATTAAACTTTCTGAAATGTACACAAAGTATTTTATAATAGGCGTTGCATGGCGCCCCTATTTTATTTTTTTATTTTATAATTAACCATCATCAAATCCTCTTTTTACATTGATCCCTTTTCCAAAATTAAAATATGAGCGAAAACAATGAGGTCATATAATATTTTTTTACAGCGCATCTTTAATTTGCACACCTTTTGATGCATTGGTGCAGTAATTTGGTTTTCCCTGCTTTCTAAAATTTGTAGCATCACGGACAGACATTGCAAATTGTATTGTTTAATATTTTCTTGTCCTTTCTTGATAACTTTTGCTGACCGGCGGCGGATGACCCAAGGACCGGCAAAGATCCACGGACCACCACTTTGAGTTTGAGCAGCACTGGTGTAGAAGGCTGTCCCGGTATGGGCATTTATTGCTTGGGGCCGTCCAATGGCCAGTTTGAAATTGGACGGCAAAACTCTGCTACATCCCGTCCATGGCACGGAAACATTAGATTACGTTTGTGGCAATGAATATTAAGTCAACGTCTCAAAAACCAGGAGTTGACCATGTCACGTGATACATTTATATAAGGAGACACGACTCCAGGCTCAAATTCTCCAACCATGTGTCTAAACCTCCTAAAGGCGCCAACCACCAATCATACGCCTGAACCTGCTATAGACACCAATCATATCTGAACCTGCTATAGACAACAATCATATCGCAACCTGCTATAGACACCAATCATATCTGAACCTTCCATAGACATGGCACCAATCATAGCTGAACCTGCTATAGACACCAATCATATCTGAACCTGGTATAGACACCAATCATATCTGAACCTGCTATAGACACCAATCATATCTGAACCTGCTATAGACACCGATCATATCTGAACCTGCTATAGACACCAATCATATCTGAACCTGCTATAGCCACCAATCATATCTGAACCTGGTATAGACACCAAGCATAATCCTGAACTTCATCAGGTTACAATCACACATCAAAAACACCCGCGCGCCCAAAGCTTATATTTTTTATAAGTAGATATATGTCATGCAAGCAGTGTATGTATGAGCCTGACAAGACGTCACAAAACTACATGATTGACATATACCTACTTATCTATACGCCTGACTGCAGTCTCACCCATATTTTAATTAAAAGATCATTGTTTACAAATATGTGTGGCATTCAATCATTGACATTCCATATTAGCAACAGCAAATGATCAATTTTCATGGTGGCTCTAAAATGTCAATATAAATCGGATGATTAAATCTCTCCAACAGGTTTACACCATGGGTCATACCCTAAGCCAACAGCTCGCGGTCCATATAATCCGCCCAATAACACGAATAATCCAATAATCTCGCGTGAGCTCTTTGATTGTCGTGATTAACTAATGGCCGATTGATTTGAGTTAAAAACCTGTTTCATGGCGGTTCATTTGGGCTCCGCTCAATGCATCAACAAACAGGAACACATTTTATCGTTTTATTTTTGTGAGTGGACGAATCAGTTCAAGTTTCCCGCTCTGTGCTCTACAGAGTTGGTCTGTGCTCTACAGAGTTGGTCTGTGCTCTACAGAGTTGGTCTGTGCTCTACAGAGTTGGTCTGTGCTCTACAGAGTTGGTCTGTGCTCTACAGAGTTGGTCTGTGCTCTACAGGGTTGGTCTGTGCCTTACAGAGTTGGTCTGTGCCAAAACTTTCACATGAAACACACGATACACAAACGAGTTGTGTGATTAAAGCAATAATTTAAAGCTTTATCAATGGACTGATGCAAGAGTAAACTTTTCGGCTGATGCCTTCATCGGAACAAATAAATAAACGCAGGTATTTATATTAAATATACACTATATATTACATGCTAGACCGCCCTTATTTTGCGTTCACTGTCGCTGACCTTCACCTGACGGAATGTATCAACAGAGCACCACGCTCGGCTCTAAAATTGTCCGTAATAGTTTTCTTGGTCCACGCAAATAGACCTCCACCCTTACCCCCTAAACGGTGGCGTAGAGATGATGGAGGCGTCTACCCCCGGCCCCATTTTTAAATTCAGATTTAGCGGTCGACTCATTCTTTACAGACCCCATTAAACTCTATCCACGCCACTGCCCCCCCCCCTCACCAAGAAACCTTATATCTCTCTCCTTGAGTATCCACCTCTGATGTTCTCTACGAAGGTAGCAAGGCAAACAGCTGGTGGATGCACATCGTCTGTAAATATAAACTGTCACGTGACTAGACAAAAATCATATATTGCTCGTTCTGCGTCAGAACTCAGCGTCTCTGGAAGTCAGAACATCATGACAGCGACGCTTTTATATGTTTGTACCTCTTAGGGAGGAACGTGTGTGGAGAGGCAGGTTGCATATGTCCCCGGGCGCCGAGGCACAGTGGCGCCAAAATGATGCCTAGAACGTCACATTATAATAAGTCAAGAAGGGTAAAATTTTAATCAAACGGGGATGTGAGTGTCATTAGTTTTAAATATAGGGTGTAAAATATCCTATCTACGCCTATGGTGTAAAATATCCTATCTACGCCTATGGTGTAAAATATCCTATCTACGCCTATGGTGTAAAATATCCTATCTACGCCTATGGTGTAAAATATCCTATCTACGCCTATGGTGGCTAGGAATAGTAAGCATTGCTTATATTAAGTGTGGTCTTGGGTGTTTATATCTACATGTTTTGTTTGTGGGGGAGGGTGGAAGTAGGGGGGAGGGGAGGAGAATGGGAGAAGGGTTGAAGGAGAATTAGAGGAGGGTTGAAGAAGAGTGGCAAGAGAATGAGAGGAGGGTGGGAAGAGGATGAGAGGAGGTTGGGAGGAGGGTGTAAGGAGAATGAAGGAGAATGGGAGGAGGGTTGGAGGAGCGAGGAAGGCGTTCGGAAAGAGGGCTTAAGTTTGAATGACATGCGTGTGAGGAGGGACAGGTGAGGTGCAGACATAATGAATGTGATGAGAATGGGAAAAAAAAGTTAGGCGGCAGGGCGGGGTGGTAGGTAGGCGTGTGTAAACAAACAGGAAACAGGTAAACGACAGGGGGCCAGGGTTCTGCAGGCGTGCGTGAGTGAAACAGTGAGTGAGTGGGTCAGGTTGAGTGAGTGATTGGGTGAGAGTGAAAGCGTTAGGGAGGCGGTCAGAGTAAATGTGTGAGTGAGTGAGAGATTGAGTGAGTGAATGAGTAAGCGAATGATGGAGAGAGTGAGTGAGTGAGTTAGTAAGTCATTAAATGAGCGGGTGAGAGAGATTCTTTCGTGCAGTTGAGTGCGGTTGAGATGTGTTAGAGACAGAGACAGAGAGACGAGGAACAGAGGGAATGTAGACAGGATTCAGTAAAGAGGAGGCAATGGTGGGACTGAGAGAATGTGAAAGAGAAACCAAGAGAAAGGAAGGAGACTATAAAGAGGAGGCAATGGTGGGGCCAAGAGAATGTGAAAGAGAACCCAAGAGAGAGTAGACTATAAAGAGGAGGCAATGGTGGGGCTGAGAGAATGTGAAAGAGACCAAGAGAGAGGAAGGAGACTATAAACAGGAGGCAATGGTGGGGCTGAGAGAATGTGAAAGAGAAACCAAGAGAGAGGAGACTATAAAGAGGAGGCAATGGTGGGGCTGAGAGAATGTGAAAGAGACCAAGAGAGAGGAGACTATAAAGAGGAGGCAATAGTGGGGCTGAGAGAATGTGAAAGAGAAACCAAGAGAGAGGAGACTATAAAGAGGAGGCAATGGTGGGGCTGAGAGAATGTGAAAGAGACCAAAAAAGAGGAGACTATAAAGAGGAGGCAATAGTGGGACTGAGAGAATGTGAAAGAGAACCCAAGAGAGAGTAGACTATAAAGAGGAGGCAATGGTGGGGCTGAGAGAATGTGAAAGAGACCAAGAGAGAGGAGACTATAAAGAGGAGGCAATTTTGGGGCTGAGAGAATGTGAAAGATACCAAGAGAGAGGAGACTATAAAGAGGAGGCAATGGTGGGGCTGAGAGAATGTGAAAGAGACCAAGAGAGAGGAGACTATAAAGAGGAGGCAATGGTGGGACTGAGAGAATGTGAAAGAGAAACCAAGAGAGAGGAATGATACTACAAAAAGGAGGCAATGGTGGGGCTGAGAGAATGTGAAAGAGAAACCAAGAGAGAGGAGATTATAAAGAGTAGGCCATGGTGGGGCTGAGAGAATGTGAAAGAGACCAAGAGAGAGGAGACTATAAAGAGGAGGCAATGGTGGGACTGAGAGAATGTGAAAGAGAAACCAAGAGAGAGGAATGATACTATAAAAAGGAGGCAATGGTGGGGCTGAGAGAATGTGAAAGAGAAACCAAGAGAGAGGAATGATACTATAAAAAGGAGGCAATGGTGGGGCTGAGAGAATGTGAAAGAGAAACTGAGAGAGAGGAATGATACTATAAAAAGGAGGCAATGGTGGGGCTGAGAGAATGTGAAAGAGAAAACAAGAGAGAGGAGATTATAAAGAGGAGGCCATGGTGGGGCTGAGAGAATGTGAAAGAGACCAAGAGAGAGGAGACTATAAAGAGGATGCAATGGTGGGACTGAGAGAATGTGAAAAGAGAAACCGAGAGAGAGGAGGCTGTAAATAAAATAGAAGAACATAAACACAAATTAAAGTTGTTGAGAGCGGACATAGGACAGACAACGCTTAGAATTCCAAGGGGAACAATTGATAGCGGACAGACAAGTCTTTCAGAATCCAAGGGAGACAATTACCCAGGTTTATCTGGCACTCAAACACGATGAGATAAACACAAATTTCCCTGAGAGCGGGGTTCTCTCCCTGTTCCAGGTTTATTGCCGGGGTATACAGGCATCGTTTGGCGTGGAGTTGACGTTATTTGGCGTGGAGTTGACGCCATTTGGCGTGGAGTTGATGCCATTTGGCGTGGAGTTGATGCCATTTGGCGTGGAGTTGATGCCATTTGGCGTGGAGTTGATGCCATTTGGCGTGGAGTTGACGCCATTTGGCGTGGAGTTGATGCCATTTGGCGTGGAGTTGACGCCATTTGGCGTGGAGTTGACGCCATTTGGCGTGGAGTTGATGCCATTTGGCGTGGAGTTGACGCCATTTGGCGTGGAGTTGATGCCATTTGGCGTGGAGTTGATGCCATTTGGCGTGGAGTTGATGCCATTTGGCGTGGAGTTGACGTTATTTGGCGTGGGTCGGACGCTATTTGGCGTGGGTCGGACGCTATTCGGAAGGAATTTAAGAATTAAGATGAACATTATGTATTGTCACATAGCGGGGGACTGACGTCACATAGAGTGGTACAGATGTCACATAGCGTGGGACTGACGTCACATAGCGTGGGACGGGTGTAATATCATGTGGTACTGATATCAAAGAGCATATGTTTGATGACATGTAACGTGAGATGGGTGTCATTGCGTGGGACTGAGGTGAAAAGGCGTGGGGCAGACGTGAGAGTGTATAGAGTGAGAGATAGCGACGGAGTGATTTCCTACATAACATGGAGCGATTCTCGCATAACACGAGACGAAGTTCAACGTATTAACAACGTAAGGTATGTCCACAGTAGTAGATCATTGTTCTAGAAAGCGATGAGGACCCGTGGATGTGTTGTGGTTGATTTAACGATGGAAGCCCCGGCAAAGTTTGTAGCATGTGTGCAAGCCATTCCCAAGGCGCTTGGAGTTTGACAGAGAACTCCAGAATATTAATCTACTGGTAACTTGTTAACCTGCCTAATATGGTAGCCATGGGATCTAGAGTGTCCCAAGTGGTCAGTTATCTAGAGTGTCCCAAGTGGTCAGTTATCTAGTTTTCCAAGGGGTCAGTTATCTAGTGTCCCAAGGGGTCAGTTATCTAGAGTGTCCCAAGTGGTCAGTTATCTAGAGTGTCACAAGTGGTCAGTTATCTAGAGTGTCACAAGTGGTCAGTTATCTAGAGTGTCCCAAGTGGTCAGTTTTTCCGTGGTTTTGTAGTAGGTTGTGATTTTTATAACTATTTAACTGTAATATATTCATTATGTACTGTAGTGTTCGTGAGATTGTGTAGGAACGTATTTGAACTCACGGTGAATGCCTACCTGAGGAGATTGCCGTGGTCCAAGCGATGTATTTGGGGTGTGGAAAAGTTTAATGTTATAGATAGCACCAGCTGTTTGGTTTCGTATAGAATTCAACGAAACACAACCGAATAACGGGGTATATAGAAGACGGACCACGGTTTAGGGTATAGAGCGGGGACGGGCGGCGCTTGCTAAAGAAAGTCCGTTTAGACATGTGCCTGATTTTTATAGGCATATAGTCCTCAATGTTGATTCCCTCCCCCCAATGACCACTGTCAAAATTTTTTATGTCGCCAACTTTCTGCCTCGTGAGAGCCAATACTACCGAAGATGAGCCACTGTCATACTGTGTTCGTGAGAGCCAATGCTATCGAAGATGAGCCACGGTCATACTGCAGTGTTCGTGAGAGCCAATGCTACCGAAGGGGACGCCACTCTCATTCGATGACACACGACAGTTTAGTCCACAATTTAAAATCAAATTATAAATTGTCCCACCCCCACTCCACCTCACACGCATATTTCCATATTTAGATTTATTTTCAAACGTGGACGTCATTTCACCAGGTATGTTCTCTGTTCTGTTTTTTTTTCATCCCGAATTTCCTCTCACATGTTGCTATTTTAAGACCATTTGGACCACCGACCCACCCCTGACCCACTTGGACCATCGACCCACCCCTGACCCATTTGGACCACCGACCCACCCCTGACCCACTTGGACCACCGACCCACCCAGTCCCAGTTACGCCTCTGTGTAAGACAATCATTAAACACCACAAACCAAACAGTGATCGATGCATGTCACCTCCTATATCACAAAACTTTAATAGATGCTTATAGTCTCTTCTTACTTCTTATATTTCTGATGTATCAGCAATAAGCTATTTGTAGAAGGCGTGGTCGCGGTCTTGTAGACAGCACTCTTACACCAGAGTTCTCTGACCTGTGGCAGAGGTCGATAATTGCACCACCCCCTCCCCAACCCAGATAATTTCTCCCCCCCCCCACTCTCCCGAATGTACACTCGAATAATGAGTTTAAAAATCAAAAAAAGACTTACCCTCCTCCGACCCGGCACAATAAGAAACTCGGAGACTCCTCGAAAACAACGAAATAACATGAGTGCGAGCACGGCACTGGAGTCAGAGACTGAGAGAATGTGAGGCTGAGAAGTCTACCGGTGTACGAGTGTGTGTGTGTGGGTGAGTGAGTGAGTGTGTCGGGGTGGGACGGGTGTGTAGGTATGGGGGAGCACACGACGAATCACATGCAGGCGTCGTCGTGTCGGTAGTGGTGGAGTGTGTGTGTGTGTGTTCAGTACGAGAATAGATCAACGTGGGTTTTTTAAAAAGTCGTATCGGGATCTGATAGAAACAAAACAATCTCAGGGTAAAGAAAAGCAAAGCTTAAAAAAACAAAAAAGCGTCAACTATGTGTTAACTAATTCGTTAGACTAACATTTGATGCCACAGCATCTACTCATGGGAGAAGCAGAAATTGGCAGAAAAATGAAACGTTCATGTCAAGATCTGTGGGCAAGAGCTAGATATGTAAAGATCTGTAGGCAAGATCAAACTAAGACATAATCAGTAGGCAAGATGGAGCTGTGCCACAATCAGTAGGCAAGATGGAACTGTGACACAATCAGTAGGCAAGATGGAGCTGTGTCACAATCAGTAGGCAAGATGGAGCTGTGTCACAATCAGTAGGCAAGATGGAGCTGTGCCACAATCAGTAGGCAAGATGGAGCTGTGTCACAATCAGTAGGCAAGATGGAGCTGTGCCCCAATCAGTAGGCAAGATGGAGCTGTGCCCCAATCAGTAGGCAAGATGGAGCTGTGTCCCAATCAGTAGGCAAGATGGAGCTGTGCCACAATCAGTAGGCAAGATGGAACTGTGACACAAACAGTAGGCAAGATCGAACTGTGCCACAATCAGTGGGAAAGATTGAGCTGTGCCACATTCTGTAGGCAAGATGGAGCTGTGACCAGACCAGAAACAATGGTGGAACTGTGACCAGACCAGAAACAATGGTGGAACCTCTCTGAACATCAGTAGCCAGAATGAGGCTCTATTAGTATTACTCAATGACGTCATGTTTCGCGGAGTTTGTATAACGCATGAATGAAGTCTTGTCATAGAAGTTTGTTTTTCAATTAGGTTGGGGGGGGGGATAGGGGAGGGAGATTTCTATGGCTACACAATTTTATAAAAATTGATCTAGATTAGGGCTGTTAACGATTAATTTAAATTTAATCGTTAACTTTTGAAAAATTAACGATTAATTGATCGTTAATTTCGATTAAAGCCAAAAATTGAAATTTATGGTGTCATAAGTAACAGTTATTAAAATATACTTGTCAATAATCGAAATAGCACTGCAATGTCTTCTTTATATTTATATGACATATTTTAAACAACCCAAACAGACAAGTGTATTGACATTATTTGGTTCAAGTGATGAGCGGGTCTTATTGACAATATAACCAGCCTTGATGAACGATCGTTCACATAGCTTTAGATTGTTTCAGCTAAAGTTTCTGATACTGTAGTGGATGTTTGGTTTGCAGGTGATTTGTAAGCGAAGTGTTAGAAATATAGTAGCAATGTTCCCTTTAAGGAGCGTGGCTGCGCAAGTATTTGACCGACGCCACTCAGGAATTTAGAAACACCGCGCAGCAAATTTGGTAAAATATTGCACACAAAATTGAACGTTTTGCCACTTTGCACATGAGTTGTTTTTTAACTATGCACATGGATAAACGAAGCCTAGACTTAGAGAGAACATTGCATGGTAGGCAAACGATTTTTCTCAATGGACACAATAACCTTTATCAACATTTTGAACATTCATGTCAGTCAATAGTTTAAAACCAAAATGTTCCTGTAATCACCCGGAAGTTAGTTTATATTTATCGGCTGAAATAGTTTACTATTTTGACTTCCAGTACATTTATAAGTGGTGGGTCGATTAATCGTTAAAAAAATGTAATCATTAAAATATTTTAACGATTAATCGAGAAATTAATCGTTAATTTCCGCAGCCCTAATCTAGATTTCTCGTGAATTGACGTCAGTTACCTGGTATGTCCTGTCAGTCAAAGTAACCTGGTATGTCCTGTCAGTCAAAGTAACCTGGTATGTCCTGTCAGTCAAAGTAACCTGCTGTGTCTTGTCAGTCAAAGTAACCTGCTGTGTCCTGTCAGTCAAAGTAACCTGGTGTGTCCTGTTAGTCAAAGTAACCTGCTGTGTCCTGTCAGTCTAAGTAACCTGGTATATGTCCTGTCAGTCTAAGTAACCTGGTATGTCCTGTCAGTCAACGTAACCTGGTATGTCCTGTCTGTCAAAGTACGCCCTGTCAGACTATTTCGTGTGTCACTTTGACCTGTGAGTTGTGGCCAGTTGTCACGTGCCTTATCTTGACTCCTCATAACTAACAACTCCGTCACTTCATTTAGAGAATTTTATTTTAAACTCTTGGTGTTGCCAATGGAAAAGTGACCCAATAGCGAGACAGTTTAACTGTATAGATTCGATATACTTGTATGACGACTGTGTGAGCATTTTGTATCCCGTTACATCTGTAACTAAATGAGCCGCAGGTTAAAGGTGAATGTAACCAGGCCGCTGCGGTGCACTCAAATTCCTGGCCGACTCACAGACACTTCCAACCTTCACCCCTCCCCCCCACACACACGTGCACAATAGGCATTCAGAGATAGGCCGCTTTCACTCGGAGGGTTGAGTAACCTGGGGCCATGTCAGCCAGGTAAAAACCCGAGTGATCAGGGATGGGGGGGGGATGGTGATAGACGAGGTAATAGTTAATGTGCGCCCACCTGGGGCTTATCTATTGAGGGAGGGGGGGGGGTCCGTGAGTATGTGAAGGTGATCGATAGATGGGATGTGGTCAAGAGGTGAGCGTATGAAGGTGATCGATAGATGGGATGTGGTCAAGAGGTGAGCGTGTTAAGGCGATCGATAGATGGGATGTGGTCAAGAGGTGAGTGTGTGAAGGTGATCGATAGATGGAATGTGGTCAAGAGGTGAGTGTGTGAAGGTGATCGATAGATTGGATGTGGTCAAGAGGTGAGTGTGTGAAGGTGATCGATATATGGGATGTGGTCAAGAGGTGAGCATGTTAAGGTGATCGATAGATGGGATGTGGTCAAGAGGTGAGTGTGTGAAGGTGATCGATAGATGGGATGTGGTCAAGAGGTGAGTGTGTGAAGGTGATCGATAGATGGGATGTGGTCAAGAGGTGAGTGTGTGAAGGTGATCGATAGATGGGATGTGGTCAAGAGGTGAGCATGTGAAGGTGATCGATAGATGGGATGTGGTCAAGAGGTGAGTGTGTGAATGTGATCGATAGATGGGATGTGGTCAAGAGGTGAGTGTGTGAAGGTGATCGATAGATGGGATGTGGTCAAGAGGTGAGTGTGTGAAGGTGATCGATAGATGGGATGTGGTCAAGAGGTGAGCGTGTGAAGGTGATCGATAGATGGGATGTGGTCAAGAGGTGAGCGTGTGAAGGTGATCGATAGTTGGGATGTGGTCAAGAGGTGAGTGTGTGTAGGTGATCGATAGATGGGATGTGGTCAAGAGGTGAGTGTGTGAAGGTGATCGATAGATGAGATGTGGTCAAGAGGTCAGTGTGTGAAGGTGATCGATAAATGAGATATGGTCAAGAGGTTTGTGTGTGAAGCTGATGGAAGTATTAAATGTGATAATGAGGACAGTTCCACACGCATGCAATCAATAAAAGTTCAATTCGATAATGTCAAACGGCCTTTCCCTTGCTCACTACCATGAGGTGCTGACGAAATTCCCTTCCCCCTCCCTGCTCCCCATGAGGTGCTGAAAAGCTACACGCCCTCTTGCCCATTTACCCTAATGGAGAGCTTAGAAAATACACAGCCCTTCGACTCCGTGCGGGGTGTTATACTTAAATATCCGACATTTCTAACATCCCCAGTACAATTTATTTATTTTTTAAAATAATCAACCACAAAATTCTTGGTTCTAGTAAACGTGTAATTATCCAAGTGACCAAGTGGGCGAACCCCCGACGTTAAGGCGAGGGTCTCTCTTGTCTGACAGTCTCGCACTTGGCCCAACAAACAGGAGGCTCTGTCCTACAGTGACGTCATCAGGTGAACCATTCTATTCCTGTTAATTGGTTGGGTTATTTTAATGGGAAAATTCCAAGAATGGATGAGGTCATTTCTTGTGTTATTCCCATAATAATAATGAATGTGGGTCATGTCTGGGGTCCTTTCAACAATGCCTGGGAGGGACATTAACGTAGTTAGCCGGTTTCAATTGCATCTCAGTAGTGTGTTTCAAATTTAAACCATTTGACCAGATTTCAGGTAGCAGAAGGGCAAAGTCGCCAGTGGTCAACAACAACTGACCAGCACTCTGCCGGTTGTGATGTCTAGAAACACATGTCTAAAACAAAACAACTTTTTGTCGTCTTGTTTCTTTTCAAACGTTTATTCTGCTCCAAGGACTCGTGATAATTAGGAAAACTGAATTAACATTTGGCGGGAGTAATCAGAGGCGTCAGTGCAGTGAAGAGTTTGTGGATCACCAAGTGAGTCCCTCATAGCTGGCCTTTCATCTCTCAAGTGGACGTAACTCAACAGGTATGCGGGACAACCAAAGGTACAGGAGGGAATAACTCGACATCTGTGGTAAGTTTAAACATATTTGCGGTGTTGGGGCTAATAGACTTGCAGAAATTATCTGCCATCCAAAAATACTTAAAAACATTTCTTGTGTGAATAGCCACGTTTCCATGAAGGTTTCCAACCATAAAAAAAAACATAATAAGTTTTGCTTACAAAATATTGTTTGTATAGGGGCCGTCCATAAATGACGTCACGCACCTTAGGGGGGGGAGGGGGGTCACACTTTTGTGACGTTGCGTGACGAGGGGGAGGGAGGGGGGTTGAAGAAATGTGACGTCACATCAAAGCGGTAACTTTAAATAAAACTTCCACTGAAATATTTGGTCACTTACAATTTATTTAATGACTTTTTTCTCGTTTTTTAAAAAAAAATCAGTGCTTCTCAATGTGCTGGTCGGTAGGCCATGAGACGCTGGTTGGCGTATGCTATCAAGACACGAAAATTAAATCTAATTATAATCCTTAAGTTTGAGAATCCTCAAGATAAAATATGAAATTGTTACACTGCATCTTTTGATGTTGACATCAAAGCATTTGTGATCTAACCGCAGCTCTGTTTCGTTCTCTCATGCCCGTTACCCCAAAATATACAAGTTTATGTATGCGTTACCCCCCCCCCAGGACTCTAGGTCCTGCTCACGTGACTCAGGGATTTGGGGAAGCGTCTTTAGCACCCCCACCCCAACACCCCCCACCCACGAAAATGCTACTGGTGAGTTTTACAAACATGACAAGTGTCTAAAAATGATTTGAATAGGATTATCCACCAAAGAAAACATTGATAAACTAGAACAAATTCAAAAAAGAGCAGCCAGATTCATTACTGGAGAATATTCGAAACTGACAAGAGTAACACCATTAGTTAAATCATTAAACCTTGAAACACTAGAGGATAGAAGAACCAAGAGCAAAGTAGTAATCATACATAAAGCAATTAATTCTAATTTAGAAATACAACACAAAGATAACTTAATACAACCCTCAGATAGACATAAGGATAAAAACACCTTTCTTATTCCGTATGCAAGAACAAACACATACAAGTTTTCCTTCTTCCCGTCCGGAATTCGGGCGTGGAATGGGTTGCCTGAAGAATCCAGGAAAACCAACACTTTATCAACATTTAAATCTCTGATAAAAATGCAGGACTAAACACAAACCATAGATAAGCGTAGGACGCAATAATCTTCTGTATAGAAGGAGCGTCTGTAAACAGATAAGATAAGATAAGATATGTGTAGATATTTTAAGTCAAAACGACAAGGAATATCCTTTTTCTTTAAAAGGGGAGGGAGGGGAATCTATTTGATAGAATTAAAAACGTTTTACGTTTGATATAAATGTTCGATGGTTTTTTATAAAACGCCCCTGGCCATTCTAGTCTTCCAGATCAGTGCTTCTCATAGTGGTGGTCTGCGGACCGATGCCAGTCCGTGGGCCATCCGCTGCAGGTCCGCAGATGTTCTCAAAAAAAGGACAGAAAAAAATGTCAGTGCAGGGAAAATAGTGCACCGGTCCCTGGTACAATGGAAAAAATTCCTGCTGGTCCGCAATACTAAAAAGTATGAGAAGCACTGTTCTAGATATAATGGTAAATGAGCCCATTTAAAATTAGTCAAGTATTCATTAACTTTATTGAATGCATCAAATTCTTGACATTGCAATTCGAGAGGAGAACAAAACAACTTTTCTTCTTAGTTCAGTTTTTAAGGCATTAATTTTAAATATCACAGAAATAATGTGTGATAAAGACAAGTCATGTGGATTAAGATTATTGTCACTCGTGTCAATATAAATGAAAGTAGAGTAGATTTAGATGTCTTCATATAATGTGTAGGTAAGAAATCTACATAGTTGTCTAATTATTAAAAAATGCATTTTCTGGAAGGAACCTGTTTAATAATGGGCATATGTTCCAAGCGTACACGTACACATGACGTATTTTAATATATCTAGTGGATTGTAGCGGATGTTATATGTCCCAAATGAGTCTGCATTACCCCCAAGAATTCACTTTTTGACCCCAGTTCAGGTTATTTACCCTCTGTTCGCCGACCTCTGTCTTACGGGATGCCCGTCAGTCAATTGAGGGATTTTTAAAAAAATACATTTTAAAAATGTTATTTTTATATAATTTTTTTTCTAAACAAAGACGTTAACCGTGATGATTAATAGTCAATGTTTAATTTGTATGCATTAAAATAAAATATAATCTAAGGATGTCAACACAGTTCGTTTTCTGAAGGCAGGTTAAACGATTTTTAAAAATGATTCACGTGGGTTACGATATTACAATTTAGATCTTCACTAAATAAATAATAAATGCTTAAATGACAATAAAATGTTATTTGAAATATACTTATTTTCAAATAGAAAATAAAGTTTTTTTGTTGTTTTTTTTTGTTTCTTTGTTATTTTATTTTATTTATTTAGGGGGGGGGGTCAAAGATTTGTGACGTATTTTTAGAGGGGGGGGTCTAAGTTTTTGTGACGTCGCGTGACGAGGGGGGGGGGAGGGGGTCAAAAATCGGAAAAAATCGCGTGACGTCATTTATGGACGGCCCCATAGCCTAAAAGACGAAGTGTTCAAAGCACAACTGTTTATAAAATAGTTTAGCGCACAATTATTTTATGAATAGCCTCGCGGAAAAACAGTGTTCCAAACACAATCGTTCTTACAATAATTTCACACAAAATTCTTTTGTGAATAGCATTGCCCATGGTTCTCCTACCTGCCCAATACCTGTAAGACTTTCTGGCCGAACACCTGGCGGATTCAATTGTCAATCCCTACGGCAATGTGCAGTAAACGAAATACATTTTTTTCTCCAAACTTTCACTTCGATCCTAGGGAACCATTACAAACGGTCTTATCGTGTTCATCGATATTTCCTTTGGGGCCGTCCATAAATGACGTCACGCACCTAGGGGGGAGGGGGGTCACACTTTTGTGACGATGCGTGACGAGGGGGAGGGAGGGGGGGTTGAAGAAATGTGACGTCACATCAAAAGGGTAACTTTAAATTAAACTTCCTCTGAAATATTTGGTCGCTCACAATTTATGTAATGATTTTTTAAATTTTTAAAAAAAAATCAGTGCTTCTCAATGTGCCGGTCGGTGGGTCATCAGACGCTGGTTGGCGTAAGCTAACAAGACACGAAAATTAAATCTAATTATAATCCTTAAGTTTGAGAATCCACAAGATAACATATGAAATTGTTACACTGCGTCGTTTGATGTTGACATCAAAGCATTTGTGATGTAACCGCAGCTCTATTTGGTTCTCTCATGGCAGGAGTTGTAAAACTTTTTGCCCGTTACCCCAAAATATACAAGTTTATGTATGCGTTACAGACTCTAGGTCCTGTTCACATGACTCGGGGATTTGAGGGAGCGTCTTTAGCCCCCCCCCCAATGCTACTGGTAAGTTTTACAAGCATGACAAGTGTCTAAAAATGATCTGATTAGGATTATGTGTAGATATTTTAAGTCAAAACGACACGGAATATCCTTTTTTCTTTAAAAAAAAAGGGGGGGGGGCGGAATCTATTTGATCGAATTAAAATCGTTTTAAGTTTGATATAATTGTTCAATTGGTTTTTGGTCAAACGCCCCTGGCCATTCTAGTCTTCTAGATCAGTGTTTCTCAAAGTGGTGGTCCGCGGACCGGTGCCGGTCCGCAGATGTTCTAAAAAAAAAGACAGAAAAAATTGTCAGTGCAGGGAAAATAGTGCACCGGTACCTGGTGCAATGGAAACAATTCCTGCCGGTCCGCCATATTAAAAAGTTTGAGAAGCACTGTTCTAGATATAATGGTAAATGAGCCCATTTAAAATTAGTCAAGTATTCATTAACTTTATTGAATGCATTAAATTCTTGACATCGCAATTTGAGAGGAGCACAAAACAACTTTTCTTCTTAGCTCAGTTTTTAAGGCATTAATTTTAAATATCACAGAAAGGATATGTGATACAGACAAGTCATGTGGATTAAGATTATTGTCACTCGTGTCAATATAAATGAAAGTAGGGTAGATTTAGGTGTCTTCGTATAGTACGTAGCTAATAAATCTACATAGTTGTCAAATTTAAAAAAAATGCATTTTCTGGAAGGGACCGGTTCAATAATGGTCATATGTTCCAAGCGTACCCGTACACATGACATATTTTAATATATCTAGTGGATTGTAGTGGATGTTATATGTCCCAAATGAGTCTGCATTACCCCCAAGAATTCTCTTTTTGACCCCAGATGAGGTTATTTACCTCTGTTCGCCGACCTCTTTCTTACGGGATGCCCGTCAGTCAATTGAGGGATTTTTTAAAAATACATTTCAAAAATATTATTTTTAATACCGGTAATTTTTTTTCTAAACAAAGAAGTTAACCGTGATTATTAATAGTCAATGTTTACTTTGTATGCATTAAAATAAAATATAATCTAAAGATGTTTTAACACAGTTCGTTTTCTGAAGGACGGTTAAATGTTTTTTTTTAAAAATGCTTCACGCGGGTTACGATATTACAATGTAGATCTTCAATAAATAAATAATAAATACTTAAATGACAATAAAAGTGACTTGAAACATACTTATTTTCAAATAGAAAATTAAGTGTGTTTTTTTCGGTGTTTTTTTGTTTTGGGGTGGGGGGGTGGGTCAAAGATTTGTGACGTATTTTTAGAGGGGGGGGGTCTAATTTACTGTGACGACGCGTGACGAGGGGGTGGGAGGGGGTAAAAAATCGGCCAAAATCGCGTGACGTCATTTATGGACGGCCCCTTTACGAAATGAACAATGCTCGTAATCGGTCCGCGGGTGTTTTACAAATCGAAGCATTGATACAGTATCGTATTCGCTGGCGTTAATGGGTAAACAAAATTCATAAAGAATATAGGACACTTTGATGGAAGCAATGATTTGAACACGATTGTGACTAATATGAATGACAGTGTGGACAATATATTTTTTTTAAAATTAATCCAATAAGTCACATTTAAGTTTCGACTAAATTTAATTCAATCCGTTACGCTGAAAACTATACATTTTATTTTGTCATATTTTATAAAATTAACGCTTAAATAATAGTTTATTTCAGTTTGTTTAAAAAAAACGTCTTAAGTTTCAGAAATGGACACAAATTGTTACATAAGTGATTTATTTAACACAATGGCGCGGCTTTTTCTCGACCAAATGCCATTAGATAACCAACTACGCAAACACACAAACATGTTAACAGAACTTGGCTCAAGTGATGAGTATTTATTACTGTTTATCATTGTTATAACCCCCTTTCCAGTCCATGACGGACTATGGGGCAAGTGAAGTAGTGTTCACAAGTTTTATTTAGCCACCACTAGCGAGCAAGGGATTGTGTGGCTAGCACCGAGAATAGAACCCGTAACCCTCTTCTGTCTCGGTTTGGCCCATTGTTAGCCATCTTACATCGCCGACTTTCACTCCTCTTGACTTTTGGCAAAATCAATGATGGGCAGACATTCGCAATTCGATTAATTGTTAACCAAGATTTGTGTAATATGGTTAAATGACACATTATTGGAGGGAATGACATTGAACCACCCGGTGTCCGGTTTGAAAGTCTTACAGTAATTATAATATCGTTCTGTAAAAAAAATTACGCGATATCAAGGATTTTAGCGAATCTAACGAAATCCGCGCCCGGGAAGTGCTGTTAACTCAAGGTGCCAACTTTTCCAAGGCAGGAGTAAAAAAATTCCCAAATTAGACTAAAAATTCACAAATGAATTAAATTATATTGGCGAAGCAATCTCAAATATTCCCATATTTAAGACCAAATCCTCATAAATTCCCATTTCTATAAATTTGCCTAAATTTGGCTTTAAAAAAATTCCCACGATTTGGGAAATTTCCCCGGAGTTAACAACACTGCGCTCGGTGAAAGTTTGTCATTCCGTTTCTCCAGGGGTGGCCTTCTTTGTCCCTTCGACGCCCATGGAAATCGCCAAAAAGCTCCCGCTAAGCAAATCCCAGATTGAAACATCCAAAATGGACTCACCAGACTAAACTTGCCTACAACATTGGACTTGCCAGATTGAACAAACAAACAAATTTTAAAAAACTCGAATTGCAAGATTGAACCAACAAAACTGAACTTGCCAGATTGACCACGACACTCATCACATGCCAGATTGAACTAATCCAAAAATCATTTTGTTGTAAAATAACAAGCAGACGTTGATTTCAATTATTTTGGCTTGTCCTTGAAGCTGTTCACGGGGCCGGGATTGTCAATAGCTTCAGTGAATCTCAAAATAAAAATTGAGGACCTTCTTTAAATTGGACGTCGTGCGGTGCGTGTTGACGTAACACCAGTTAAGATGTTAAAGGAAACAACCGGAAGTGAGCAGTCGAAGGTGGGCATGATGAATTTAGGAATGAGAAACATGTCTACCCCCTTCCCAAAGGACAGGTGAAGGTGAAGCAGGTGAACCATACCCCCATTCAGAGTTCAAGGTGAATCAGGTGAACCATAACCCCATTCAGAGTTCAAGGTGAATCAGGTGTACCATACCCCCATTCAGAGTTCAAAGTGAATAAGGTGAACCACACCCCCATCCAAGGACAAAGTTCGAGGTGAATCAGGTGAACCACACCCCCATCCAAGGACAAAGTTCAAGGTGAATCAGGTGAACCACACCCCCATCCAAGGACAAAGTTCAAGGTGAATCATGTGAACAGCACCCCCACCCAAGGACAAAGTTCAAGATGAATCAGGTGATCCACACCCCCGTCTAATGACAAAGTTCAAGGTGAATCAGGTGAACCACACCCCCATCCAAGGACAAAGTTCAAGGTGAATCACATATACCCCCAATCCCAAGACACGGGTCAAGGTGAATCCCCCCAAACAAGGAAACCGTGAGAACCAGATGTACAAACAACAGGTACAATGAGAACAAGAATCCAAACATTACAGCCCCGGCTACCGGTCCCAAGTCTACACTCTACACGGTTTAAGATTATCATGTCTAACTCTAACCACGTGGAACTAGTACCGACCACAGTCCTCGTATCTACACATAGGTAGAGAGTATTGTGTATCGCTTCTAGCGACATGGCACCAACACGCCTAAATTTAGCTCAACTCACCTTGTAACGGCCTCCTGTGCTACCTTGTAACGGCCTCCTGTGATATCAACATCGATTTACTCCGTGCCTAGAATCCACATCATTGCTTCCTCCCCGGTGAAGTACTCACTGTTATACCTCACGTCCTACGTAGACCTAGACTACTCCTCCTAATTAAACGTGAACTACAACTCCTGTGTAGATGAAGACTAAACAGGGAAGTAGGTGTGTATTCTTCCACTCGTCCGTGGTGGCCAGCGACATGAAAACGCACACCGATGTATCCACAGGTAATTTTGTATCGCTAACAACTTTTACTTTCACACGTTTTCTCCCCCAGTGATCGAGTTCACCTGTGGCTATTGATGTAGGGAGCGGCTCTGTGTAGGGACATCCCGAGTATCAAACGCACGCGAGAGAATCTGAAGCAGACCCAAGGCCGGTGTGTTTAAGGGCGCACGTGCGTCCAAGGTTCGCACATCTCAACAAACTCAGTTTTGTCAAACCGCCGGACGTTAATAATACGGTACGGTAGACTGGCGCCCACCCCCCTGCACCCCTTAAACCGGTAGACACCCCCGCCGCCTCACATGTAACCGACAGCGGCTGTTGATGTCTGAACGGTGCCAGACTCGGACGTTGTGTGGAGGGTGGATGGAGGGGGGGGCGGTGCCTGGACATGACGTCTATTTAGTTTCACACGGGGCAGATAAAAGAGTAGCGGAGAGGGGGTGGTATTACGGTCTGTTAAATGGAGAAAACATCGTCTTTCATATCATTGTTTGGTTGTGATGAGTGGGGAACATTGGGTTGTGATGACATGGGAACATTGGGTTGTGATGAGTGGGGAACATTGGGTTGTGATGACATGGGAACATTGGGTTGTGATGAGTGGGGAACATTGGGTTGTGATGACATGGGAACATTGGGTTGTGATGACATGGGAACATTGGGTTGTAATGACATGGGAACATTGGGTTGTGATGAGCGGGGAACATTGGGTTGTGATGAGTGGGGAACATTGGGTTGTGATGACATGGGAACATTGGGTTGTGATGACATGGGAACATTGGGTTGTAATGACATGGGAACATTGGGTTGTGATGAGCGGGGAACATTGGGTTGTGATGAGCGGGGAACATTGGGTTGTGATGAGCGGGGAACATCGGGTTGTGATGACATGGGAAACAGTGGGTTGTGATGAGTGGGAAACATTGGGTTGTAATGACATGGGAACATTGGGTTGTGATGAGCGGGGAACATTGGGTTGTGATGAGCGGGGAACATTGGGTTGTGATGAGCGGGAAACATTGGGCTGTGATGACATGGGAACATTGGGTTGTGATGAGCGGGGAACATTGGGTTGTGATGAGCGGGGAAAATTGGGCTGTGATGACATGGGAACATTGGGTTGTGATGAGCGGGGAACATTGGGCTGTGATGACATGGGAACATTGGGTTGTGATGAGCGGGGAACATTGGGTTGTTAAATTTATCCCAATCTGAATGAGTGGGACTAGGTAGTCTAATGTTAAATGAGTGGGGTTAGATAGTCGGTTAAATGAGTGGGGTTAGATAGTCGGTTAAATGAGTGGGGTTAGATAGTCGGTTAAATGAGTGGGGTTAGAGAGTCGGTTAAATGAGTGGGGTTAGATAGTCGGTTAAATGAGTGGGGTTAGATAGTCGGTTAAATGAGTGGGGTTAGATAGTCGGTTAAATGAGTGGGGTTAGATAGTCGGTTAAATGAGTGGGGTTAGATAGTCGGTTAAATGAGTGGGGTTAGATAGTCGGTTAAATGAGTGGGGTTAGATAGTCGGTTAAATGAGTGGGGTTAGATAGTCGGTTAAATGAGTGGGGTTAGATAGTCGGTTAAATGAGTGGGGTTAGATAGTCGGTTAAATGAGTGGGGTTAGATAGTCGGTTAAATGAGTGGGGTTAGATAGTCGGTTAAATGAGTGGGGTTAGATAGTCGGTTAAATGAGTGGGGTTAGATAGTCGGTTAAATGAGTGGGGTTAGATAGTCGGTTAAATGAGTGGGGTTAGATAGTCGGTTAAATGAGTGGGGTTAGATAGTCGGTTAAATGAGTGGGGTTAGATAGTCGGTTAAATGAGTGGGGTTAGATAGTCGGTTAAATGAGTGGGGTTAGATAGTCGGTTAAATGAGTGGGGTTAGATAGTCGGTTAAATGAGTGGGGTTAGATAGTCGGTTAAATGAGTGGGGTTAGATAGTCGGTTAAATGAGTGGGGTTAGATAGTCGGTTAAATGAGTGGGGTTAGATAGACTGTTAAATGAGTGGGGTTAGATAGTCTGTTAAATGAGTGGGGTTAGATAGTCGGTTAAATGAGTGGGGTTAGATAGTCGGTTAAATGAGTGGGGTTAGATAGTCGGTTAAATGAGTGGGGTTAGATAGTCGGTTAAATGAGTGGGGTTAGATAGTCGGTTAAATGAGTGGGGTTAGATAGTCGGTTAAATGAGTGGGGTTAGATAGTCGGTTAAATGAGTGGGGTTAGATAGTCGGTTAAATGAGTGGGGTTAGATAGTCGGTTAAATGAGTGGGGTTAGATAGTCGGTTAAATGAGTGGGGTTAGATAGTCGGTTAAATGAGTGGGGTTAGATAGTCGGTTAAATGAGTGGGGTTAGATAGTCGGTTAAATGAGTGGGGTTAGATAGTCGGTTAAATGAGTGGGGTTAGATAGTCGGTTAAATGAGTGGGGTTAGATAGTCGGTTAAATGAGTGGGGTTAGATAGTCGGTTAAATGAGTGGGGTTAGATAGACTGTTAAATGAGTGGGGTTTAGATAGTCTGTTAAATGAGTGGGGTTAGATAGTCTGTTAAATGAGTGGGGTTAGATAGTCGGTTAAATGAGTGGGGTTAGATAGTCGGTTAAATGAGTGGGGTTAGATAGTCGGTTAAATGAGTGGGGTTAGATAGTCGGTTAAATGAGTGGGGTTAGATAGTCGGTTAAATGAGTGGGGTTAGATAGTCGGTTAAATGAGTGGGGTTAGATAGTCGGTTAAATGAGTGGGGTTAGATAGTCGGTTAAATGAGTGGGGTTAGATAGTCGGTTAAATGAGTGGGGTTAGATAGTCGGTTAAATGAGTGGGGTTAGATAGACTGTTAAATGAGTGGGGTTTAGATAGTCTGTTAAATGAGTGGGGTTAGATAGACTGTTAAATGAGTGGGGTTAGATAGTCTGTTAAATGAGTGGGGTTAGATAGTCGGTTAAATGAGTGGGGTTAGATAGTCGGTTAAATGAGTGGGGTTAGATAGTCGGTTAAATGAGTGGGGTTAGATAGTCGGTTAAATGAGTGGGGTTAGATAGTCGGTTAAATGAGTGGGGTTAGATAGTCGGTTAAATGAGTGGGGTTAGATAGTCGGTTAAATGAGTGGGGTTAGATAGTCGGTTAAATGAGTGGGGTTAGATAGTCGGTTAAATGAGTGGGGTTAGATAGTCGGTTAAATGAGTGGGGTTAGATAGACTGTTAAATGAGTGGGGTTTAGATAGTCTGTTAAATGAGTGGGGTTAGATAGACTGTTAAATGAGTGGGGTTAGATAGTCGGTTAAATGAGTGGGGTTAGATAGTCGGTTAAATGAGTGGGGTTAGATAGTCGGTTAAATGAGTGGGGTTAGATAGTCGGTTAAATGAGTGGGGTTAGATAGTCGGTTAAATGAGTGGGGTTAGATAGTCGGTTAAATGAGTGGGGTTAGATAGTCGGTTAAATGAGTGGGGTTAGATAGTCGGTTAAATGAGTGGGGTTAGATAGACTGTTAAATGAGTGGGGTTAGATAGTCTGTTAAATGAGTGGGGTTAGATAGACTGTTAAATGAGTGGGGTTAGATAGTCGGTTAAATGAGTGGGGTTAGATAGTCGGTTAAATGAGTGGGGTTAGATAGTCGGTTAAATGAGTGGGGTTAGATAGTCGGTTAAATGAGTGGGGTTAGATAGTCGGTTAAATGAGTGGGGTTAGATAGTCGGTTAAATGAGTGGGGTTAGATAGTCGGTTAAATGAGTGGGGTTAGATAGTCGGTTAAATGAGTGGGGTTAGATAGTCTGTTAAATGAGTGGGGTTAGATAGTCTGTTAAATGAGTGGGGTTAGATAGTCGGTTAAATGAGTGGGGTTAGATAGTCTGTTAAATGAGTGGGGTTTAGATAGTCTGTTAAATGAGTGGGGTTAGATAGTCGGTTAAATGAGTGGGGTTAGATAGTCTGTTAAATGAGTGGGGTTTAGATAGTCTGTTAAATGAGTGGGGTTAGATAGTCTGTTAAATGAGTGGGGTTAGATAGTCGGTTAAATGAGTGGGGTTAGATAGTCGGTTAAATGAGTGGGGTTAGATAGTCGGTTAAATGAGTGGGGTTAGATAGTCGGTTAAATGAGTGGGGTTAGATAGTCGGTTAAATGAGTGGGGTTAGATAGTCGGTTAAATGAGTGGGGTTAGATAGTCGGTTAAATGAGTGGGGTTAGATAGACTGTTAAATGAGTGGGGTTTAGATAGTCTGTTAAATGAGTGGGGTTAGATAGACTGTTAAATGAGTGGGGTTAGATAGTCGGTTAAATGAGTGGGGTTAGATAGTCGGTTAAATGAGTGGGGTTAGATAGTCGGTTAAATGAGTGGGGTTAGATAGTCGGTTAAATGAGTGGGGTTAGATAGTCGGTTAAATGAGTGGGGTTAGATAGTCGGTTAAATGAGTGGGGTTAGATAGTCGGTTAAATGAGTGGGGTTAGATAGTCGGTTAAATGAGTGGGGTTAGATAGTCGGTTAAATGAGTGGGGTTAGATAGTCGGTTAAATGAGTGGGGTTAGATAGTCGGTTAAATGAGTGGGGTTAGATAGTCGGTTAAATGAGTGGGGTTAGATAGTCGGTTAAATGAGTGGGGTTAGATAGTCGGTTAAATGAGTGGGGTTAGATAGTCGGTTAAATGAGTGGGGTTAGATAGTCGGTTAAATGAGTGGGGTTAGATAGTCTGTTAAATGAGTGGGGTTAGATAGTCGGTTAAATGAGTGGGGTTAGATAGTCTGTTAAATGAGTGGGGTTAGATAGTCGGTTAAATGAGTGGGGTTAGATAGTCGGTTAAATGAGTGGGGTTAGATAGTCGGTTAAATGAGTGGGGTTAGATAGTCGGTTAAATGAGTGGGGTTAGATAGTCGGTTAAATGAGTGGGGTTAGATAGTCGGTTAAATGAGTGGGGTTAGATAGTCTGTTAAATGAGTGGGGTTTAGATAGTCTGTTAAATGAGTGGGGTTAGATAGTCTGTTAAATGAGTGGGGTTAGATAGTCGGTTAAATGAGTGGGGTTAGATAGTCGGTTAAATGAGTGGGGTTAGATAGTCGGTTAAATGAGTGGGGTTAGATAGTCGGTTAAATGAGTGGGGTTAGATAGTCGGTTAAATGAGTGGGGTTAGATAGTCGGTTAAATGAGTGGGGTTAGATAGTCGGTTAAATGAGTGGGGTTAGATAGTCGGTTAAATGAGTGGGGTTAGATAGTCGGTTAAATGAGTGGGGTTAGATAGTCGGTTAAATGAGTGGGGTTAGATAGTCGGTTAAATGAGTGGGGTTAGATAGTCTGTTAAATGAGTGGGGTTAGATAGTCTGTTAAATGAGTGGGGTTAGATAGACTGTTAAATGAGTGGGGTTAGATAGTCGGTTAAATGAGTGGGGTTAGATAGTCGGTTAAATGAGTGGGGTTAGATAGTCGGTTAAATGAGTGGGGTTAGATAGTCGGTTAAATGAGTGGGGTTAGATAGTCGGTTAAATGAGTGGGGTTAGATAGTCGGTTAAATGAGTGGGGTTAGATAGTCGGTTAAATGAGTGGGGTTAGATAGTCGGTTAAATGAGTGGGGTTAGATAGTCGGTTAAATGAGTGGGGTTAGATAGTCTGTTAAATGAGTGGGGTTTAGATAGTCTGTTAAATGAGTGGGGTTAGATAGACTGTTAAATGAGTGGGGTTAGATAGTCGGTTAAATGAGTGGGGTTAGATAGTCGGTTAAATGAGTGGGGTTAGATAGTCGGTTAAATGAGTGGGGTTAGATAGTCGGTTAAATGAGTGGGGTTAGATAGTCGGTTAAATGAGTGGGGTTAGATAGTCGGTTAAATGAGTGGGGTTAGATAGTCGGTTAAATGAGTGGGGTTAGATAGTCGGTTAAATGAGTGGGGTTAGATAGTCTGTTAAATGAGTGGGGTTAGATAGTCGGTTAAATGAGTGGGGTTAGATAGTCTGTTAAATGAGTGGGGTTTAGATAGTCTGTTAAATGAGTGGGGTTAGATAGTCGGTTAAATGAGTGGGGTTAGATAGTCGGTTAAATGAGTGGGGTTAGATAGTCTGTTAAATGAGTGGGGTTAGATAGTCGGTTAAATGAGTGGGGTTAGATAGTCGGTTAAATGAGTGGGGTTAGATAGTCGGTTAAATGAGTGGGGTTAGATAGTCGGTTAAATGAGTGGGGTTAGATAGTCGGTTAAATGAGTGGGGTTAGATAGTCGGTTAAATGAGTGGGGTTAGATAGTCGGTTAAATGAGTGGGGTTAGATAGTCGGTTAAATGAGTGGGGTTAGATAGTCGGTTAAATGAGTGGGGTTAGATAGTCGGTTAAATGAGTGGGGTTAGATAGTCGGTTAAATGAGTGGGGTTAGATAGTCGGTTAAATGAGTGGGGTTAGATAGTCGGTTAAATGAGTGGGGTTAGATAGTCGGTTAAATGAGTGGGGTTAGATAGTCGGTTAAATGAGTGGGGTTTAGATAGTCGGTTAAATGAGTGGGGTTAGATAGTCGGTTAAATGAGTGGGGTTAGATAGTCGGTTAAATGAGTGGGGTTAGATAGTCGGTTAAATGAGTGGGGTTAGATAGTCGGTTAAATGAGTGGGGTTAGATAGTCGGTTAAATGAGTGGGGTTAGATAGTCGGTTAAATGAGTGGGGTTAGATAGTCGGTTAAATGAGTGGGGTTAGATAGTCGGTTAAATGAGTGGGGTTAGATAGTCTGTTAAATGAGTGGGGTTAGATAGTCGGTTAAATGAGTGGGGTTAGATAGTCTGTTAAATGAGTGGGGTTTAGATAGTCTGTTAAATGAGTGGGGTTAGATAGTCGGTTAAATGAGTGGGGTTAGATAGTCTGTTAAATGAGTGGGGTTTAGATAGTCTGTTAAATGAGTGGGGTTAGATAGTCGGTTAAATGAGTGGGGTTAGATAGTCTGTTAAATGAGTGGGGTTTAGATAGTCTGTTAAATGAGTGGGGTTAGATAGTCGGTTAAATGAGTGGGGTTAGATAGTCTGTTAAATGAGTGGGGTTTAGATAGTCTGTTAAATGAGTGGGGGTTAGATAGTCTGTTAAATGAGTGGGGTTTAGATAGTCTGTTAAATGAGTGGGGGTTAGATAGTCTGTTAAATGAGTGGGGTTAGATAGTCGGTTAAATGAGTGGGGTTAGATAGTCTGTTAAATGAGTGGGGTTTAGATAGTCTGTTAAATGAGTGGGGTTAAATAGTCGGTTAAATGAGTGGGGTTAGATAGTCTGTTAAATGAGTGGGGTTTAGATAGTCTGTTAAATGAGTGGGGTTAGATAGTCTGTTAAATGAGTGGGGTTTAGATAGTCTGTTAAATGAGTGGGGTTAAATAGTCGGTTAAATGAGTGGGGTTAGATAGTCTGTTAAATGAGTGGGGTTTAGATAGTCTGTTAAATGAGTGGGGTTAAATAGTCGGTTAAATGAGTGGGGTTAGATAGTCTGTTAAATGAGTGGGGTTTAGATAGTCTGTTAAATGAGTGGGGTTAGATAGTCTGTTAAATGAGTGGGGTTTAGATAGTCTGTTAAATGAGTGGGGTTAAATAGTCGGTTAAATGAGTGGGGTTAGATAGTCTGTTAAATGAGTGGGGTTTAGATAGTCTGTTAAATGAGTGGGGTTAGATCGTTAAATCTGAAGATAGTTGGGTTACGTAGTAGAATCTTTAAATAAGTTTAGAAAAATTGCCCACGTAAAAAGTCACCATTGCAAATGTAACTGTCAGGGGCCAGAACTTAGAGGAAAAACAAACGCAGGGGAACTATCTCCTGTACATGTCGACACCAACAGAGGCGGTTATTTGAGCTCTATTCCATTCACACTCATTATTTCAATGCTTGGTGCCAATGTCAAAGTTGAAATCTTAAGTTATGATGGTCTAAGAAAAATATTATTTTGTTCTTTTGTTGTTGTGGTCTGGACTGGGATACATATGAAGACCTCAAGTGAAGAAACAGCTATGTGACATTTTTGAATATTTTTTTAAAGTTTTAGTTATCCCCTGTATCTGATAGAGGATAAAAATAGAATGTTCTAAATCAGGGTTTATGACAAAAGTCTGTATCTGACCCACTGACCCAATTAACAATTCAAATCTATTTAATTTATAAGAAATCTGTATAATTTTGAACTTAAAAACTTGAATATCTCAAAACTATAGCCATTTCTTCCCTTGAGCTCTAGATATATTTCAAATTAAAAAAAACAGACAGCTTTCAATGTTGAGTATAGAGATAACTGATTACATTTCTAGTTAACAATCCATTACAAAATTTATATATATTTACAGTTTTCATTTATTCAGCAACAACTGGCAAATGGGATTGTGGTGTGTTTGTACCACTGAAAAGGCAGATGAACAAAATCATGTTAATCAAAACAGAAAAATAACTTCATTGATAACATGATAAATAAGTTTTAATGTTATTTCAAGCCAATGGCCCCACTAGCATGGCCAGTTGGCCAATATGATTTGGCCAGAAAAAAAGATGTAGTCAGGTAAATAAAAATTATTATGTTAGCATATTTAAATAAAAAAGAAATGAGGTTCAATAATAAAGTATTATCATGTCTGCAGGTAATCTTTAGGGGGGGGGGATTTTTTATATTTTTAATTCAATAAATTCTGCTTAAATTATATAAGCATAGTAAATTGTTAACAGAAGGAAACAATTTTTTTTATATGTGTCTCATAAAAAAAGCTATCTTAAATTAAAATAGATACAATGTGTGTAAATAAAACAAATTTGAAGCGTAATTTATATAAAAGTATACACAAGTAAACATTCAGGCAAATGCCTTCATCAAATAACAAATAACAAAAATAAATTGACAGAATATATTATCAAGACTTCCGTGACAAGGTCATCAAGTGGATCAAGACTTCCATGACAAGGTCATCAAGTGGATCAAGACTTCCATGACAAGGTCATCAAGTGGATCAAGACTTCCATGACAAGGTCATCAAGTGGATCAAGATTTCCATGACAAGGTCATCAAGTGGATCAAGACTTCCATGACAAGGTCATCAAGTGGATCAAGACTTCCATGACAAGGTCATCAAGTGGATCAAGACTTCCATGACAAGGTCATCAAGTGGATCAAGACTTCCATGACAAGGTCATCAAGTGGATCAAGACTTCCATGACAAGGTCATCAAGTGGATCAAGACTTCCATGACAAGGTCATCAAGTGGATCAAGACTTCCATGACAAGGTCATCAAGTGAAGAAAAGAAAAAGATTTGGAACACGTCCCTAACAAAAGTATAAGTAGACATGCATTAGGTTCTGACATTTTGAAGAAATGATTTTTCAAAAGAAACCAACTGAATGGGTTGGCCCATACCATTACTACTTTGATATCATTTGTGCTGGTCATGGTTTAGCTTAGTAATCATGGAATGAATGGATGCTGCTAAGAATTAAGTGGTAAGAAATAATTTTGAAAAAATTATATCTATTATTTATAAACTGTATAATTAGCTTGATTTAATTGACTAATATATATTCAGATTACAAGAATTAGGTGTAGGAAAAACAGAGATAAAATATGGAACCAACCTAAATAGGCAGCAACACAGGGAGGCTAGTCTGTTCTACAAAATGTTTGAATGACTGACGTAATATTTAGTTACATGATATGTCTAAGCAGTTGTTCCACTGGCAGCGGTGAGAAATGTCAGCACCAAAACTCAAAACAATGGCAGCAAATTGAAACAATTTTACTGACAAAATTATTTTATTTTTGTTGATGATGGTAAAGGCTTATGTGAAGCACCCACCTTCCCCCTCCCCACCCCAGTGTGTAAATATAAATGCCCCCCCCCTCCCATAGGAAGGAACACATAGACCAGGAGCTTGTGAGATGTTGGGTCATCAGATACAAAATGTGTACATAGAATTTATGTGCATAGCATTTCTGTACATAGCAATGTTTTAAACAAGTGTACATCCTGTATAATAAAACTTGTGATATGCTACAGACAACACATGGCATCTAATTATTTTCTTGAACAACACAGAATTTAACAATAATTTATATTGTTTAAGTCGAACTGATAACAAAAAAATAGGTACATTTAGAAACAAAAATTATTTAAGACTTAAAATTTTTTAATTAACAAAAATGTCTGGTAACAGTCAATTTTGTTGTTGCTGTTATATTTTGTTTACATAACATTTGCTTATTTGTTGAGATGAAAATAGATTGACTGGGGCTACAAAAGTTGAGCTTAAAGATGAGGACAGTACTACTCAGCACTTGAAAAATAAAACAATATGAATAACATTTGATTGAAGCAGTTTCAACTCACAGCCTTTTAAACATAAACTTATAATGAACTTTCCTCAAGTCAAGGATATTTCTATCTTCTCATCAAATGATTCTATTTCATGTTTTTAAAAATTAAAAAACATTTTTGGATGTCTTTTGTTTTTTGCAAAAATAGATAAGCATTTAAAAACAACAACTGGAAGTCAGGATATTTCAGCAAATAAAAGCTTCAGATGATTTAACTTCTAAAACTTAAAAAAAAATAAATAATATTACGTATAACAAAATAATGAGTCATTGAGTATCACATCAAAATATGTAAATATATAATTATTCATGGAAAATTTTAAATATAAGTTGGCTTATGGAAAAATATTTTTAAAAATTAACCCCTATAATAAACCCTAAAAAGTTTTCAAAATTAACAATGGCTAATCCCTGATAGTAAGAAAATTTAAACAAATTGATTTCTGTTTCGAAGAAAATTAATTTTAGCATAATATATTTTTTTATTTTGTTTTATTTTTAGTTCTCTTCATTTCAAAATATTTCCAGATGATCCATTATTATAATTTTTTTTACCTTCTCCTGATTCAGTCTGAGTCATGTTATTGGGACTCCAGCACTTTTAACAATTCATGGTCCCCTGACCCAGCTCAGGATTGAAACTTTCAACACATTAACAATTTTGGCCATGAGAAAATATTTTACATCAAAGAACTATGGTGTATGGTACCATATAAATAGCAAACTCTATCAAGTCTTTTTATACTTAAATACTTGCATGTAAAGAGAGAGTCAAAAAAGTAAATTATATCACAAAGTCAATGACACAAAAATTGATTTTTAAAAAATAGCACTGGATCAGTACAATAAAATTATAAAACACTACTGGATAGAGTATATTTAAATAGAATTGAGTAAACAAGTAAATAATACTTGATACAGAATATACTTCAATGGTAGTGAGCATAAATGTATAATGTAAAAGAAATGGTAAAAAGATACAAGTACTGATCAATACATTGTAAATATATTGAGAAAAGTACTTTTTGCAAAAATCTAAAGGAATGTCATAATACTGGTCTGTACAACAGTTTAAAACTGATAACAACGTATTGAAAACATAAGATAAAAAAAATCTATTGATTAAATGTATAATGCTTGGCAATAAGTTCAATAACTAATCCATGAACAAATGGCAAACAGCTGGGAATGAGCCATCAAAGTATACAACTTTTAACAACACTGACTGATAAAGAGTGTTTGTATGAAAGGCTTTTGGAAAATGGATGGCAGTATATACAATGTATACATTGATATTGATCTAATAATACCAACAGAATTGATATAATATGACATTCTAAAATCATTTTGTTAGGTCAAGTGATGCAATGAGCTTTAGTTCAGCTCTAAAAGAGATTCAAAGACCGATTATTACATTGTACCAAGTAACATTGTAACGAGTTTTCATTGTACCACAATATATTGTCCAAATCTCATAAAAAACATGATCTAACATATTGTGTTTACAGCAGAGCCATTTCTGTGCCTAAACATTTCTAACAACTGGGTTTACTTATTTTCAGTTTATTTTATTTATTCCCTTTTGTTCATGATTCATTGACTCACTTGACTATAGTTGTTAGCAGCAAGTATTTAAAATAATTTTTCATACAGTTCTTTCAGCCGCAGATCACAGAATGACGATGGCTTGTCTTTCAAGGGGAGATAATTCTACTTTAAAAATTAAAAATACATGTACTCATAAACTTTTAGTGACTGCAATTCAAGGGGCAGAAACTGTGGGAGGACTCGATGATTTTGTTGTTATGAATGATGCCAGGTGGTCCCTGTATCTCGGTGTCACCAGGTCAGCGGCCTTGAGGCACTGTGAAAGGGCATATTCATTGGCAAGTACAGGCTCTGTAAGAATAAATCAAGTTATTCGTTTTTAAACGTGGGTTAAAATAAAAACTTACAAAAATCCAAGTAGTAAAAGTCTTTTTTATAAATTAAAATTAATTATTTTTTTTAAAAAAACATTACAGACACTCCTATTGCAGAAGATCTTTGTATCCTATGTTCTGGTAAGAATGCACAGACCATGCCGGTCAGTTGGGAAGTGACCTAGCTAAGAGGGGATTGTGTGGCACAATGCCCAGCCGCCTTTGTTTCCCTAACTTGTGTCAGGTACCCATTCTGAATTGTGTAGACTCTCAGGGACACCCTAACTTGTGTCAGGTATCCATTCTCAATTGTGTAGACTCAGAGACACCCTAACTTGTGTCAGGTACCCATTCTCAATTGTGTAGACTCAGAGACACCCTAACTTGTGTCAGGTACCCTTTCTCAATTGTGTAGACTCAGAGACACTCTAACTTGTGTCAGGTACCCTTTCTGAATTGTGTAGACTCAGAGACACCCTAACTTGTGTCAGGTACCCATTCTCAATTGTGTAGACTCAGAGACACCCTAACTTGTGTCAGGTACCCATTCTCAATTGTGTAGACTCAGAGACACTCTAACTTGTGTCAGGTACCCATTCTCAATTGTGTAGACTCAGAGACACTCTAACTTGTGTCAGGTACCCATTCTCAATTGTGTAGACTCAGAGACACCCTAACTTGTGTCAGGTACCCATTCTCAATTGTGTAGACTCAGAGACACTCTAACTTGTGTCAGGTACCCATTCTCAATTGTGTAGACTCAGAGACACTCTAACTTGTGTCAGGTACCCATTCTCAATTGTGTAGACTCAGAGACACTCTAACTTGTGTCAGGTACCCATTCTCAATTGTGTAGACTCAGAGACACTCTAACTTGTGTCAGGTACCCATTCTCAATTGTGTAGACTCAGAGACACTCTAACTTGTGTCAGGTACCCATTCTCAATTGTGTAGACTCAGAGACACTCTAACTTGTGTCAGGTACCCATTCTCAATTGTGTAGACTCAGAGACACCCTAACTTGTGTCAGGTACCCATTCTCAATTGTGTAGACTCAGGGACACCCTTGAACTCTGGGAAAAATCCCTGCCTTCAAAGTGATTCAAACCCCTGACTCTTGGTATGCCAGCCAAGTATGCATGCCGCTCAACCACTAAGCCCCTATTCTAGCCGTCTCATTGTTCTATAGCCTACAGATATTTTCATCTAGAGAATATTAACTTGCCAAAACATTTATATTCTTTAAGTCTCATTTAGTCTTAACTAGATACAAAAAAATAATAATAATAATAATAAAAATAATAATAATAATAATTGCTTAGTAAAAAAAAACAACTGTTCTTACAATCAACTCTGAATTTTTAAAATTAGACATGGTTTACTTTATAGATGTATTTAAGGATGTCCATAAAAATAATATTTGTAATGTAATAAAAAAACAATCATTTGGATTTCATTTACAGTCGAAACCGGTTAAGTCGACGGCGTTGGGGTATGAAAAATGGCATCGAGATAACCGATGATCGAGTTAAAACGAAAACCAATATGGCGGCAAAAATATTAACATGCACTTGAAATTTCTTTATATACGTGTTGTGCGTTAATTAGTGATGGGACGATTAATTAGAATCGTATCCAAATATAAGAAATATCAATATAATGTTAAATTATGTGATATATTATATTATGCGAAATGGAACGTCCTTGCGAGTATGATTTATGTAAATGAATTAGTGACTCGGCTCTGACTGAGACTGAGGCTCTAGTTTTAGTTCATTTGCTCGTTCGTCCTTGAACTTTATTATTTCATGCTATTTAATACTAATACTAATGATGTAATTATAATTAAAGTCATAATCTTAGTGTAAGTTTATTACTAATAAATACCAAGGCATTTATTTGTTTAAGGACCAAGGAAAACAAACAAGATTCAAATAAATATAGTCGTTTGCGCATCGTTCTGCGCATGTCGAAAAAAGTCGCAAATATTGTTAATAATTGACTAACATTACTCATTACGCTAGGACTAGTGTTTACCGTAGTTACAACTATCGAACAACCGCTTACACTCATCTTTAAAAATATTTAGGCTTATTTATTTAAGTTTTAAGTCTTCGGAATTTAAATAATTTATTCAGCTGCAACTTCAATAAGCCCGTAATAGCTTTTTATTCCGGAGTTCGTTTTTGTTGTGTTAGCGACGGTGACTTCAAATCGCTTTCTCCCTATTCTGGTATCTAAATAATATACACGTCATCACTTTTAGTCTACTTCGCCTACGGCTAAGGAATGCTTTTTTTATTTTTTTTTAAATTTTAATTTGCTTAGTTGTCGAAGCACTGTAAGGTCAAAGGTCACGGCTATTACTACAGCGCTCTAAGTGAACTCAAAGGGGCGGGGAGGGGGGACAAGTTAATGAGTTTTCTAGTTAGGGATAATGAGAGTGGTGGGGGGGGGAGGCTAGACAGGTCTTTGATGTTTATATAAAAGGAAGCCTCTTGCTTTGACATACCAATACAAGACCGCGAGAAGAGAGACCTCCCTCCCCCACTGTTATACATCTACAGTCCGTTGGGGGGGGAGGAAATTTTTCTTTTTAAATTGAGTCAGAGCATGCCTTGGAAAATGCCGAGTGTAGCTCAACCCCACCTCCCACCCTATTGGGGGGGGGATCGGCGTGTGCGCGGCGAAATACAATAATTATGGCAAGTTAACGAGTGAAACATAGTATGGTATTTAAATAAATTCTATCTTAATATGACTGTTTACTCCGTTTTATCAGGACTTAGTCGGTATATTAGCTTATTACCAGGAGTTAATTTTATGTTGTGTTACGGCAGAATACCAGAGCCAACACGCGAGCGAACGTGACATCAAAATCAAAGCGTTTTCTTAATAATAATAATATTCTGGTCTATAAATATAAAAATACACGTCATCACTGTTTGTGGAGTTCGCTAGTGACTGATTTTTAAAAAAATGTATTCGCTTAGTTACCGAAGCATAGTACCAGAAGTAACAGTAACAGCGCTGAGCAAGCGGGCTGTGACGTCACCAGCAGACCCTGGTGAGGCAGAAAATTGGTCCCTTCCCTTGGTTATAAAAAAATCATAGCTAATATTTTCAAAAGCTGGTCATGGGGATCGAGATAACCAACGTTAAGTGGTAAATTTGACCCTTTTTTGTGCTTGTGTTATGAGGTTTCGGCGACTTAAAAAAATCGAATTAAACGACGAGAAAATACTAAGACAAAGAGAGAATTTGGCGGTTCCAAAAAAAAACCGTCGACATAATGGGGTGGGCGAGGTAACCGAGCTCGAGTTAAGTGGGTTCGACTGTACATCAATTAAAGAATCCCATCTTTATATTACCATAATGTATCATATAGAATAGTACTGCGATAAAACTTTTAAATAAAATTCAAAAGGCACAATTATTTAATTAAAAAAGATTTTAATTTTTTGTTTTGGTTACACAGTTTGCTTGTTTATTTTGTATTTTATATTACCATTATATCTCATCTTATCTGATTAAAACTAGTTAAAATCTAACTCACTGGGTGAGAAGCACTGGGCTCACAGTGAGGCGAAATTGAAAAAAAATTAAAACCAAATATCTCCAGACGCACACATACCTGTCCATGTGACACTGTTCTGGGCAATGTAAGTGACCGCTGGTATGCAGTACTGAGCCACACCGAGGTCGTCTGGACTTGGGCAGTTAGAGATCCAGACTGGTAGCACCACATGTTCAGAAATCTGGCCAAACAAGACCGAATAAATTACTTATTCACAAAGGAGAAATAATAATTGGAAAATAATAGAAAACAAGATACCTTCATTAAGTCTTTAAAACTGTAGTTTTCAAATAAGCATTTAAAGTTCCAAACAATTATGCTTCCAACAAATAAAATATATTTTCAGAAACGAAAACTATTAAAGAGTTAACATTCCATATCCAACTGTTCAATTTCATACAGCTTGCATGCAATGCTTAACAGATAATGGACTCAGTCTTTCAATTTCAAACCATACAATAAAAAGAGTGCACTGGGTGAGTTGCCTCTTTTATTTTTTAATTTGGGAGCTATCAAATTAACATTTTTAAGAACCACTTCCATCAGCAAATAAAACCATATACAATTCAGATGTGCAATAGTCCCAAATTTAAAATGGTAAAAGTACCAAATTTAAAATAGCAAAAGTCCCAAATTAAAATGGTAAAAGTACCAAATTTAAAATAGCAAAAGTCCCAAATTAAAATGGTAAAAGTACCAAATTTAAAATGGCAAAAGTCCCAAATTAAAATGGTAAAAGTGCCAAATTTAAAATGGCAAAAGTCTAAAATTAAAATGGTAAAAGCCCCTAATTAAAATGGTAAAGCCCCAAATTAAAATGGTTAAAGTCCCATATTTAAAATATACACAAGACTTCTTTACTTGACACAATGAAATTGTGCCTTATCAGATCACACCTCATAAATTACAAGAAAAAGAGCACCTTAAATTTCTGAACCCACTGACCTGAGGATAGCCCATGAATGTGTCCAAACGTTCCAGCTGTGCTGCTGTCAGTTGGTAAACGCAGCCCTCAGCGGATGACATTGGGTTGTACTCCAGATTAGGAAATCCTCCGACATCTTTCTGCTCACTGCCTGTGGATGCTGATAGCATTTGTTATAAGAAAGTGGCAATAGAATTTACCCAGACACGCAAATTCATGTTATGAAATTTAAATGCTTTTTTAAAATTTATTATCCTGTTGCATTCGTGAGGTTTCAAAAACACTGGTACATTGAAATAACTTGAACCTACCAAATATAAATGTGCACTAAGTCTCAGGGCTTGAACAAATTTTTTCTCTCATTTCAACAATTTAAAGAACTTACGCCATAACAGATTAGTATAAACTGGAGGTGACAATGTGTGAATTTTTTTTACTACCAGGTTAGACTATGACAATGTGTGAGTAGGTTTGACTATGCATGACTTTTAGTGACAATTTGTGAGTAGGTTTGAATATGCATTGACTGTTTGTGACAATTTGTGAGGTTTGACTATGTATGACTTATAGTGAAAATTTGTGAAAATCTCCAATGATCATAAATAGACTCCAGTAAGACTGCAAATCACTTAAGCAATGAATGAGGTAAGAGGTGGGCCTCACCTTTCTTATTGAACACCAGGTCAAAGGCAAAGAGCAGCCCCCAAAACCTCTGAGGACTTTGGTCACAGGCCAGGTAGGAGCAGATTCTGGACAACAAAATGCAGAACCATGATGAATACGTAGTTATGTGTGTTGCTATGTTTATGCTTTTCCAACTCAGTTGTTTTATAATAAATGTCAACATAACAAATGTCAACAGAACAAAGGTCAAAAGAATTCCTGCCATCCAATAATTATATATCAATAAAAGTTGTCTACTTGTAAGACAAAGATGAGACATGTCATTTGAACTCCATCTAATCTTATCTCATATTCTTGAAATTTGAGATTTACTCTCTTTCAGCTTCGGCTAACACTTGGTCAACCTGCTCCATCTCTGGGCGGTCCCCTACAAAATTGTCTGAGCGTAGGACTCACTCGCCGCCCTAACCTCTAAGGCTGTCTCTAGCGCGGGGCATGAAGTCAACAGGTGCACTGCTGTCTCAGAGGTTAGGTTGCAATGGCGGCAGTTTGAGTCCTTCCTGCGGTCTGGCCTGCTGAAGCATGAGTTGGTGGGACAGTGCTCCGTTCTAATTTGTCCAACACACAGATTGCAAAAATTTAATTTATATAGTTGAGAGCTATGAGGAACAGCCAGTGTTACACATGGGGTTACCTGTCTTGGCTCATGTTTTGGTCGTAGGCAAAGTAGAAGAGGTGCCCAGCGGGGGGCCTGGCGTTGAGTCGGAAACACAGGGGAGGTAATTTAAACAACTGTAACATGTCTTCTTCTTTCTTAGCTGCGTATCTAGACGAAAGTTTTATGAAGTTGATTAACACTTTCTTTACACATCAAAAACTATTTTGAAAAAGCCTAAAATCAATACTAGTGATACTATATGGTTTTATATATTTCTTTGTAACAAGTGAAGATTGAAATTTGTCAACACAATCAAATGACCTGATGAAACATGAGAAAGTTTTTAGCATCATTTAGGTGACCAGTAAAGAAGTGGCAGCATCATACGGGGCTAACCGCACACAGTTTAACATTAAAACAACGCACCCTAAAAATTGACAAGATCATCTCACCTGGGCTTGGACATTTTCTTGGACACGGCAACAACTTCCAATGGGATGCTGGGAGGAAATCAATCGAGTTATTTTAGGCCCAATTATAATCACTCTGTTCAAACTTGACATATAACACACCCAGCAGACAGCAGTGGAATGTCAAAAATCATGCATTCAAGTAATGTGTTTTAACTTTATAAGAATCCCAATAGTACTTCTCACTACTTTATTACACTTTTATCAAGACCATAAAATGTTGATATTTTCATACCCTCCCCCATCATTTCTGCAGTATATTTAGTGTATCAAAGTAAAATCTTAGGTAAAATAAGAATATGTTAATGTCTGGACTTGCATTTTTATTAGAGCTTTAAATGTTGATAGTGTGTTGGTCATGAATCTAATGCACTATTGATATGTTTAAGAATTTCATTAAGCGCATGATTTTTTGAAATATTTGTCCTTTTTTGGTAGTGGAGATTTGATGACTGACATGTTGTCTAGAGAAATGATGTTCAAAGTTTAAATGATGAAGTGGTTAAACCTCATTTCAACAATGTTTTACAAACTAAATTAGCTCAAATAAAAACAAAACAGAAATTGAAGCTGTGGGTTGCTTGACTAACCTGTCATCATCAACTTGATGGCCGTCATCCACTGGTTTCTTCAACTTGAGGTCGTTCCGTTCAGAAGGCGGGTTGGGTTGTCTCCCATTTAGGATCCCATCGACATCGTTAGTGGGGGTGAATATTCCCAACCTGGCAACTGGTGGGGGGTCAGCTGGGTTCAAGGCCGCCTGATTGGACATTGGCCTATCCAACAGGCTCATCGGGCCTGACTCCTCCTCTTCTAGGTTTGAAGGGGCATCACTCTCAAGGCCACTGTCATTGGTTGTCCCGCTCCATGGCCTTGACTTAGCAGTAGCCTCATTCTCCCGGGTAACATTACTGCCTTTAGCTGTCGTGCCCGACTTCACTGGCTTAGAATGCCTCTTGTGGTACCGAGGGCAATGTTTACTCCTTGACTCGGTTTTCGAATCTGTGATGCCCTCATCCGCAACCTCATCATCGCTACTCTCCATGCAGTGTTGCCTGTAAGCCAGCACCAAGTCTTGGTACCTCTCTGTGTTCTGAACACTCTCTGCATCAGACCTCCTCCGGTTGCACACTTTTCTCTCCTCCTCTCTCTCCTCCTGCAAGCTGAGCCAATATCGTTTCTTCTGAAGGTCTGCCAAGTGGGGATAATCCATCTCAAGCTGCTTCTTGACATCCTTCATTTTAGTTGATTCTTCCCTCCCCCTGAAAAGTGCAGATTCGTTAGCAAGCTTTGCTGCAGTTTCATTTGAAATAGTTTCTTTGATATCTTTGTTAGCGTCACTAACTTCACCTGTTTCCTTGCCCTCCCCCAGTGTTAATGTCATCTCTCCCTCACTGACTTGAGCCACATCTTTCATAATGATGGATGCATCCTTTATAGCTGTCTTCAGCTTGCCAGGCTGCCCGTACCCAGATGAAGGTCGATGGACTTTGATTTTTAACGGAACGTAGCAGTTGGACTTCCTGTACAAGAAAACACTGATGGTTGTGTCCAGGGGCCATGCACTCCTCTGGTGCTTGGCCATGGAAGAGACTTTTGGCAGGTCCGAGTCACAGGCTGTTTCTGATGATTCGTTATCCCCTTCCTTGAGAATGTCATGATGTGACGTCGGTTCTTCAAACTCACGTGGGAGAACCACAACATCAATGGAGTGAGTGTTTGTCTCATCCTCTTTATTAGATGGACTTGTGTCCACCCCAGGTTTTCCAGTTGTCCTTGTCGTGTCCACCCCAGGTTTTCCAGTTGTCCTTGTCGTGTCCACCCCAGGTTTTCCAGTTGTCCTTGTCGTGTCCACCCCAGGTTTTCCAGTTGTCCTTGTCGTGTCCACCCCAGGTTTTCCAGTTGTCCTTGTCGTGTCCACCCCAGGTTTTCCAGTTGTCCTTGTCGTGTCCACCCCAGGTTTTCCAGATGTCCATGTCGTGTCCACCCCAGGTTTTCCAGTTGTCCTTGTCGTGTCAAACGCCATCATACTGTGCAAACATTTAATCTTTTCACCTTGCAGCTCAGCCTTGGCCATTTCAAATTCAGTTTCCAGTAGGTCAAACTTGGACAGGAGCGGGTCATCTGGCTCCAGTCCATCATCTGAGTGGTCGCTTGGAAGCTCCTGCCACATTTTATCCGCATCAAATACACCATCGTCCTCTGAAACTGTGTGTCTATGGACAGACTTCCTTCCCTTGCCTGAAAACTTCCTGATTCTTGCCTTGCGTTTCTTAATGACGTCCTTTGGGTCACAAAATTGAACTTTGGTCGGAGATCGTGGTCTAAACTTCAGTGTTTCAGTGTCATCTTCTGTAGTTACATTTTCGTCCCTTGGGAGACGTGATGAACTTTGACCTCTCCAGCTCTCACAGGAAGCACTTCTCGGCCTTGACCTCTGGGTCAACCCATGCTTGCTTTCAATCTGACTCCTCTCTGAGAAGACCTCAGCGCTGACAGGTCGCAGATCTCTGTTGGTGATCTTCAGCCGCTGTTTCCTGGGCCTCGTCTCTGTGTCAGAAAGCGCTGTCATATTGTCAGACCGATCTTGGGTCAGCTTCATGCTTTTCCTAAGTGTTCGGAAAGCTCTGTCCCTTCGAGAACTGGATTTAGGCGGCAGATGGACAACTCTAGTGTGTTGAGAATAATCATCCCCAGGAATTCTGGGCCTATGTGATAATGTAACTTCCTTGGCTTGCTTCTCCCTGTCATCTATTTCAGTTTTTTTTACACCCTCAGAGGCTGACACTTTATCATTACCTCCCTTCTCTTGACCAGTGTCCACTTTCATATGTTTCACTTTTTCATGTTTTTTTCTGTAAGAGGCAAACCTGGCATCCAACTGGGCCTTCACATCAATAAAACCTGGCTTACTTTGCCTCCGCCTGGAACCACTTTTCTTAGCTTCATAGATCACAGAGGCAGACATTGGTCGTGGGGCAGGCTTTGGATGTGAAACAGATGCTGGTTGAGAGGCAGACATTGGTCGAGAGGCAGACTTTGGTAGTGAAGCAGATTTTGAATGTGAGGAAACTGTGTTGTCCTTTTTGATAGTGGACTTGTTACTGCATACTGAACTCATTGACTCATAATTTCCATCTTTTAGACCATCACCTTCGGATGAGACAAGAGCTCTGGATATTGCTAAACATTGCTTACCGTCAGCACCACTGGTGTTCTGAGACCTGGATTCTGTGTTACCAGAAATTGTGTTAGATGGTGGTTTATTTAAACCTGAGCCGATGTTTGCTTGAGTTTTAGGAAAGCCACCATCACCTTCATGGTCAGAGTCTTCGAATTTGTCATCATTGCTGGAGGGTGGTCTGCAGGAAGACCTTCCTTTAGGGGGTCTCTGTCTTATGTCTTCAGTTTTAGCGCTATCAGGCTTCTGTCTGGTGTTGTCATCAGCGAACCTGACAGACTTTGGTCTGACATTCTCCTCAAATGTCATTGGTCTGACATTGTCTCCAGATGTCATTGGTCTGACATTATCCCCAGATGTCATTGGTCTGACATCCCCAGATGTCATTGGCCTGACATTATCCCCAGATGTCATTGGTCTGAAATTATCCCCAGATATCATTGGTCTGAAATTATCCCCAGATGTCATTGGTCTGACATTATCCCCAGATGTCATTGGTCTGACATTATCCCCAGATGTAATTGGTCTGACATTATCCCCAGATGTCACTGGTCTGACATCATCCCCATTGACATCAACGAGACCTGTCTTTGGTGTCATTCTACTTGGAGAAGGTGAATCTTGTGTGATGGGTGTGCTGGGCTGTCTCCTGGTCCCTGCCAGGCCAGTGTCTGATTGGTGTCTCTCTCTGCCACCTGGTACAGGTGGTGTTCTCCTAGTGGTGTCCAAACACCCCTCTCTCCCTTCATGTTGGTTGGGTGCATCATTGCACTGAGCACTTTGTCCATCCTCTGGAACACAGAGAAACATTTTTTAATATGGAATCATAGTGAGTCTAATAAAACACATCTAGCATCTAATTATATAGTAGTGACAGTCAACAAAAAAAAATTAACCGTTTCCAAACATCAGTAACAAGTCCAATGACAGTCACATTCTAGGCCCAATGACAGTTACTGTCTAGACTTTTCATTCCTGAATATTAAGTTCTACATTTTTATAGTTTTATCAAACATTTATGACAGTTTTTAAAAAAAATCAGTTTTCTACTTCAATGAGGTACCCCTTGCATCAGAAATATTGAGGACCTCTATTCTATGGTGACTTGTCTTGTGTTTGGTCTCACCTCTTTCATTATGACAAGATTCACTAGCAACTTTGTTTACATGAGCCGACTTAGGGTCTCTCTCAAGGACAACGCTGGAAGGAACAAACAATAGTAAGCAAATCAGAAATAATATTATTTTGGCAACATAATAATGAAATATTACAAAAGCTTTTCCATTACAGGAAACAAAGTTTAAATATCTTGAAAGCTTTGATGGTAGATATAAATCTAAATGTATATATGTTGGAATAAAGCAAAATGAAAAAGATTACTTAGTTTATCTGCAGGTGAAGGGGGACGTATGGTTCACATCAATCTGTACTTTTGAAATGATAAAATCAGACCCGCGACTCGAGTTTCTGCCTCGGTTCGATAGTCCAGCGCACTCCATAAATAAAACTAGACAAATTAATTTGTGGCACTTTAATTGCAATATTTTTTCATGTCTGTAAAAGGCCATCTGGCAACTTCTTTTCTAGCCACTCTTTTGCTATGTGAGCAAGCCACTCCCCTTGCTTCTATACCAGTATGATGTGAAAAGTTACTCCCCTTGCTTCTATACCAGTATGATGTGACAAGCCACTCCCCTTGCTTCTATACCAGTATGATGTGACAAGCCACTCCCCTTGCTTCTATACCAGTATGATGTGACAAGCCACTCACCTTGCTATTATACCAGTATGATGTGACAAGCCACTCCCCTTGCTTCTATACCAGTATGATGTGACAAGCCACTCACCTTGCTTCTATACCAGTATGATGTGACAAGCCACTCCACTTGCTTCTATACCAGTATGATGTGACAAGCCACTCCCCTTGCTTCTATACCAGTATGATGTGACAACCCACTCCCCTTGCTTCTATACCAGTATGATGTGACAAGCCACTCCCCTTGCTTCTATACCAGTATGATTTGACAAGCCACTCCCCTTGCTTCTATACCAGTATGATGTGAAAAGTTACTCCCTTTGCTACTTATCAATATGATGTGACAAGCCACTCTCCTTGCTAATTATCAATTTGATGTGACAGGTCAATTACCTTAGGTTTTCTTTTGTGTCATCCCCCATGTCCAGCAGCTCCGCCTCTGTGTCTTGACTCAGGTCCAGTATGGGGTCTGGGGAGGAGGCCTCTGATGTCCTGTGAACAGATTCCCCAATGGACATCCCGTCCTGGATGAAGTCCCTGCCTGTCTGGGCCCCTGATAAGATGGCCTTCCACCTCTGGTATGTCCTGCTGCTGCTGGCTGTGTAGGCTCGAGTTTCTAAGCCAATGGAATAAAGGGGATATTATATTGGAACGGGAAATAAATGTGGCACATGTTAGGTTGGAAAGAGTTAATGAACTTATGTGGCATTGACATAAAATTTAGTTAGCAAAGGGACAAAAGGACCTGCCAATAAAAAAAAACAACTTAACGTTGCCAGGTAAGATTGTGGCCAAATTAATAAATTTCTGCACCCTGGGACAGAGCACGCAACTTTGCATCTCCCCATCTTTAAAAAAAATTGTATTTATAACTTACAAACGAATACGATTTTTTAAAAATGTATTCACTTAACAACATCTTCAAAATATTTGAAAGACACACAATTTGTAATTGCAGTCTGCACCACTTTATCATTAACTTACATATTTTTTTAATAATATGGGAAAGTGTTTAATTATTTCGTTGTTATTTCCTCTCTAAAATTTTTTGTTGTTATTTCTTGTCCATAAATTTATTTGTTATTTCTTGTGCGTGTATTTTAGGGCTGCGTAAATTAAATATTAATTAATCGATTAATCGAAATAAATTTTGAATCAATTAAAATTAATGTGATCTATTAAAATTTCATTAAAATTTAAGAAACTATTTCTAATATTTTTCTCCCCAATTTATTAATGATTTAAATTTTTTGTTACTTCCATACTTTTCCCTCGCATTATTATTATTAATTTAGACGTGCATACGTAAACAAAAAGGTTTTTCTTCCTTATTTCTTGCATAGCAGAACGAATTTGCTGTTACGTCACAAAATTTGGGAGCCTTGGAATTACCGCGACTTAACCAATATTGCGAAATAATTAATCGCGACTTAACAGGAACTAAATATCCAATTATAAAGTTATAATTAATCCAAATTAATCTATTAAATTTTGTCCCAATTAATCGAACTAAATTTTTTTAATCAGTACCAGCCGCAGTGTATCTAGTTCTTATTTCTTGTGTACTTATATAGTTGTTATTTCTTGTGTGTGTGTTTAGTTATTTCTTGTGTACTTAAATAGCTGTTATTTCTTGTGTGTGTGTTTAGTTATTTCTTGTGTGTGTATTTAGTTATTTCTTGTGTACTTAAAATAGCTGTTATTTCTTGTGTGTGTGTTTAGTTATTTCTTGTGTACTTAAATAGCTGTTATTTCTTGTGTGTGTGTTTAGTTATTTCTTGTGTGTGTATTTAGTTATTTCTTGTGTACTTAAATAGCTGTTATTTCTTGTGTGTGTGTTTAGTTATTTCTTGTGTGTGTGTTTAGTTATTTCTTGTGTGTGTATTTAGTTATTTCTTGTGTGTGTGTTTAGTTATTTCTTGTGTGTGTGTTTAGTTATTTCTTGTGTGTGTGTTTAGTTATTTCTTGTGTGTGTGTTTAGATATTTCTTGTGTACTTAAATAGCTGTTATTTCTTGTGTGTGTGTTTAGTTATTTCTTGTGTGTGTATTTTTTTATTTCTTGTGTGTGTGTTTAGTTATTTCTTGTGTACTTAAATAGCTGTTATTTCTTGTGAGTGTATTTAGTTATTTCTTGTGTGTGTATTTAGTTATTTCTTGTGTGTGTATTTAGTTATTTCTTGTGTACTTAAATAGCTGTTATTTCTTGTGTGTGTATTTAGTTATTTCTTGTGTACTTAAATAGCTGTTATTTCTTGTGTGTGTGTTTAGTTATTTCTTGTGTGTGTGTTTAGTTATTTCTTGTGTGTGTATTTAGTTATTTCTTGTGTGTGTGTTTAGTTATTTCTTGTGTGTGTGTTTAGTTATTTCTTGTGTGTGTTTAGTTATTTCTTGTGTGTGTGTTTAGATATTTCTTGTGTACTTAAATAGCTGTTATTTCTTGTGTGTGTGTTTAGTTATTTCTTGTGTGTGTATTTAGTTATTTCTTGTGTACTTAAATAGCTGTTATTTCTTGTGTGTGTGTTTAGTTATTTCTTGTGTGTGTGTTTAGTTATTTCTTGTGTGTGTATTTAGTTATTTCTTGTGTGTGTTTAGTTATTTCTTGTGTGTGTGTTTAGTTATTTCTTGTGTGTGTGTTTAGTTATTTCTTGTGTGTGTGTTTAGATATTTCTTGTGTACTTAAATAGCTGTTATTTCTTGTGTGTGTGTTTAGTTATTTCTTGTGTGTGTATTTTTTTATTTCTTGTGTGTGTATTTAGTTATTTCTTGTCTGTGTGTTTAGTTATTTCTTGTGTACTTAAATAGCTGTTATTTCTTGTGAGTGTATTTAGTTATTTCTTGTGTGTGTATTTAGTTATTTCTTGTGTGTGTATTTAGTTATTTCTTGTGTACTTAAATAGCTGTTATTTCTTGTTTGTGTATTTAGTTATTTCTTGTGTACTTAAATAGCTGTTATTTCTTGTGTGTGTATTTAGTTATTTCTTGTGTGTGTGTTTAGTTATTTCTTGTGTGTGTATTTAGTTATTTCTTGTGTGTGTATTTAGTTATTTCTTGTGTACTTAAAATAGCTATTATTTCTTGTGTGTGTGTTTAGTTATTTCTTGTGTGTGTGTTTAGTTATTTCTTGTGTGTGTATTTAGTTATTTCTTGTGTACTTAAAATAGCTGTTATTTCTTGTGTGTGTATTTAGTTATTTCTTGTGTGTGTATTTAGTTATTTCTTGCGTACTTAAAATAGCAGTTATTTCTTGTGTGTGTATTTAGTTATTTCTTGTGTTCTTAAATAGCTGTTATTTCTTGTGTGTGTATTTAGTTATTTCTTGTGTTCTTAAATAGCTGTTATTTCTTGTGTGTGTATTTAGTTATTTCTTGTGTTCTTAAATAGCTATTATTTCTTGTGTGTGTATTTAGTTATTTCTTGTGTGTGTATTTAGTTATTTCTTGTGTACTTAAATAGCTGTTATTTCTTGTGTGTGTATTTAGTTATTTCTTGTGTACTTAAATAGCTGTTATTTCTTGTGTGTGTATGTAGTTATTTCTTGTGTGTGTATTTAGTTATTTATTGTGTACTTAAATAGCTGTTATCACTTGTGTGTGTATTTAGTTATTTCTTGTGTTCTTAAATAGCTGTTATTTCTTGTGTGTGTATTTAGTTATTTCTTGTGTACTTCTATAGTTGTTATTTCTCGTGTGTGTATTTAGTTCTTATTTCTTGTATAAAATATTTAGTTGTTTATTTTGTCTATATGCCCCTGTTGCTGTGCACTAGGTCTGGGGTATGGTGTCAAAACGTGAGATCCTGCTCAACATATTACTCATCAAAGCACTAATCTAATCCTCACCTGCCACAATACCTCGGCACTGCTGTATGGTGGGCGTGGTCATTTGGACTGGCTCCAGTGGCTTGAGTCTGGTGATAGAATACCAACATGCAGGTCAACAGATCACCACAGCACATATGTCAATGACACAATCAATAGGCTATAAATATAATGACATATGTTTGATGAAACTGTCAGTCTTATACTTACATTACCTGAACTATCAACACAAGCTTCAAGTTTTTCAAGCTGCATGTAACTTCAAAATCTGTCCTATGCTGCTAAAAAAAATTTGAACTTCTCCCAGAATAAAAAAATTATCCACATGCTTTTTTCCACATAGTTATTTTGGAACTAATGTTGTTCATCAAACTATCAGAGACAGCCAAAATGAAAGAGGTTCACTGACAGGTTGTATGGGCTTAAATCATTCAAGTGAAAGAGGTTCACTGATAGGTTGTATTGTCGTAAGTGATTGAACATTCTAATGATTGGCTAGTGACGATGTTACAATGAGAACAGACCTGGCTTTCAGAAGACGACCTTGGACGTGGTGAACTTTTGGTGGCTTCTGATCTCTCAGGATTTTCCCGACAACATGAGTTGCCAGGGCCGTCCGCTCAATGATGTCCTGGCCAGGCTGGACACTCACCTGCAATCATTCATCAGTGAAGAAATATGAACACGTGAACACGTGGTTGATAGCCTAACCATGAACAAATTAAATGTTACTGTGTTTGGGTTACAAATGATATGAGACTAGTGAGGTTAGCCACACATCAAGCTCAAAACTGATAATAAAATATGATGATTACAGTGGTCATGGCTGATTTTAACTGGCCACTACATATGAACCATCTTAAAATAATATAAAATTAACTTTCTTAAAGTCCAATATTATTTACATTGATTTTACTCCAACCCCCATACATTAATGCTCTTATATGTTTTATAAGTTATGAGCATTTGGTATCGGAAATAGAAAAGGGTATTACAGTATTATCATCATTATTACTTATTATTACCAAATACTTATCACTAATACTAATACTAAACAAATATTTATCACAGTTAACAATTCCAGGCTACGTGACGTACATGTGTTATGGCAGGCTTGCTTGTGTTGTGCTTAAATGGCATCTTGACCTTAGAATTAGGTTTTGCAGGATGTTTGACGGGTGATGTGTATGAACTTGCAGATTGAATCCTCAGGGGGACAATCTTGGTCCTGAAAGGAATCATTCCAAAATTTAAAGCCTCAATGCATAAAAAGAAAAAAAAATGTAACTTCTTTCTCAACTCCTATTTTTTCCTAACTCACAAGTCTAAATGAATTACTTTTCAAATTAAAGAAAAGTAACTTATCCAATTTGTCTACTTTCATCTATGTCATCCACTTAACACTCACAGCGTTTGTCCATCCGTTATTGCACTTAGGCCACTATTTGAACGGTTTGATGTTAATGCAGTTTTAGCTCTGGCTGACACAGGCTCACAGCTAGATCTGTCTGAAATGTGCCATCAAAAATAAAACAATTTGAGAACACAGCAACTAAACCAATTTTTTTTTAAAAACACAAGAATTTTAATAACATAATTATAATTGAACTTTCAGTCACTTTTAAGAACTATAGAAACAAACAATTTTAATAAGTATTCTTTCAGATTTTTATTTCTGTATTATTGATTATTATTTTTCCAGATAAAAACTATGGAATCACACTTTCAAAATATAATTAACATAATCAGTCTTATCACTAGCTCAACAAATAATAATAATAATAAATAATATGAGAACTTATGTAGCATGTTACCCCAGCCTGGGGCTGGACTCACTACGTATCACATAAAGAACCAGAGAAAAATATCATTTCAATACAAAACATTCATTAATCATAATTTTTTTTAATATATAACGATGAATATGGCACAAATTAGCTACATTTATCTGTCAAAGAAATGTCAGATTATCAGCCCAACAAGTATAGTTTGAAAAGATGAAACAACCAAAGAAGTTGTAGATGTAATAGATATTTAATAGATATTTCCATGCCTACTTTTTTTAGTGGACTCGGGGTTCCTTAAAGCACCAGGTTTGAGATCAATTGATAAGAATGTTGATCCCGGAAGCTGAAAATAAATGGTATAGATGTTAAATAAAATTCTCAATTATTTATGGGAACAAGTTAGAAATGATTTTCTTATGCACACAAAAACTGTGGTGGGTCTTATTTAATAATCATCACCTCATGTTCTTTGATGGGCCTTGCCCGACTAGAGATAGAACGAATGATGGAGCTTCCAGCACTTGTTTTGGATCTCTGTGTGGCAGGGGCTGACTTCCAAGAACCCAAGCTGAGTTCTGAACAAACACTTGCAGCATCTGCAGATGAAACAATTTGAGTCATAGAGTGAATTAGTTTTTTTAAAGTTTTTATTTCAGTCAAATTTTTGTAGATATGTAGGCAGAATTGTATGTGTTGAGAATAAATTGTATATATATATAACATATATATATGTAACAAAGTATCAGATAAATAGATTTAAACCATACCTGAAACAAAATCCACTGGTATATTTTTATCTTGTTCTACATCTTGATTCAAATCATTTCTGTTGTGTTCAGTTCCATTATGTATTAGACTGCTAGTGTCTTCCTGTTCTTGCCTCACTGAGTCTAATGTTAACTTGTATGGATCAGACAAACTTGTAAGTTCTTCATTTTTATCTGATGATTCCATGGCATTTAATGGAAGCAGCATTTTTTTTATCCAGTGCTGTTCATTTCTATAGGAGAATTTTTTATGTAAGTTATTACAGTTATGATGTTTTAGATTTCTTTGCTAAATATAAGTACAGATTTGCTGCATACTTCAGCTGGCTGACAATATGAACAAAAGTTATGTTACTTTTTTTTATTATTATAAACTCTAATAGAAGCAACAGGCAAAGAAACATACACCATTTATCCTTTCTGTGACATTGTCATTAATTATGAAAGTGAAAGCAATCAATAAAAAGACTGTCAGCTGAGATGGATCACATAAATCCAAGACGCGTGGAATTGTAAATGCTTACAATCTCTCTATTTTTAATCAAGCTAAATTTTAAAATTTATTTAGGGTCTTTTATCAATCATATAATCCTGAAGAAAATAAAATTATCAAATATTTAATACTATAATTATAATTCATTCCTCTATAATAAATGTAGTGTTTAGGTCACGGTGGCTCAAAACTGAATAAATTCATTAAAACTGCTTTTTTAATTTTCCCTAGGCACCATTTGCACGATTTTCTTATTCTTGGAAGCCACTTTGTGACTTTTACTCAGCACAATCAATGAATCATACCCCGAGCACAAACAGTTAAGTGACTAACGGGGTGAAGCATCTGAAACAGGAGGAACCTTAAAACTTGGAAAATTCAAATTTGATAGCTTATTTATTTTGATTTATAAATGAAATTTGTGAAATTAGAATTAGAATCAGTTTTACTAAGTTTTAGAATTAGTTGATAACAAATATTAACAAAATTAATGTTCTCATTATTTTATTATTAGTTAAACATCATAAAATAAATTGTCTCTTTAAATACTTATTCATGTGTGTATCATTGAATATTACACTTCATGATTCATACGATTCATAGTATGATTATAAATGTAATTCTAATATTGTATGGATGATTCTGATTGAATGTGATTGTGAGTTGAGTGTATTCAGAATTCAACGTATTGAGTTATTGAGCATTGTTTGTTTTTTTAGCAGCATTGTCGTTGTCCCTATGGCTGGCAGTCTTAAAATTAAGATAGTCTAACTAACCTTTTAAATCAATTTTTCCAGCTCACTTCACAATTTACTAAGACAAAGACTTGAGTCTAAACTTTAACTCTTAACTTAAAATTCCCAGTCAGTTAAAATTTGAGTAGGCGCTAAGGCGGATAACCACCATGATTCACCATAGAATACCAATCTGTCATTTACCATTAATAAAGTGTTATAAACTGAATCCACTATCAAACTATATGAATGGACGTCTTTAATATTCTTTTCTCATTTGCAATCTAGTGAACATATAAGTTAACCCTACAGTCCTACAACAAAAGCCCTCTTGATTACCCAAAAAATGGAAATACATTCTTCGGTAACTGGCGTCAAGTTATTGTTTATAGTAGTGATTTGGTCGGAAACAAGAAATCCTAATACGCAAAGAAAAAGTAATTACACGAATAGTAAATTTATTTTCATGAATCCAAAGAATATGGTTGGCTTTATTATCATCTAAGTTAAAAGTAAATGAATCATTTATTGTTTCATTATTTGAAATAAATGAACGACCGTTTGTTTAGAGAATTACATTGTGAGCATTTTCTACACAAAAGATTTATTCAAGGGGAATAAAAAATAATGTCTGATCATTCTTCTTATTGCCCTTTATAAAGGTTTACAAACGTTAGCAAAGATCAAATAAATTTAAAATAACAAATTAAATAATATAAATAATAAAATATTGGAATCAACATAAGTTATACACCAAAGTGCATATATTAAATATTTTCTTATTCATTGTACTCTTGCATCACATATTTGAATGAGTTAATTAAGATAATTTTATTGTGCAATCTCCATTTGGCCCTTATCATGCCTTATGATTATGGATTATGGCATTATGATTGTCGCAACAGTTTTGAACCATATGAAATGCTAAAACATAATGAAAAATATATATATATATAAAGGGTATGCGTGAGCCTGAAAGGCCGCCACAAAACAATGAACGTTAAGGCAAAAAGCCTTCATCAGTGAACAAACAAAAATAAATAACAATATGAAAATAAAACAAAACTTAGCAGAAGTGTCATGTCCTGGAATCCATCAACCAAAAAGAGGAGGAAACGAGGTTTTAACGTGTCAGTAAGGAAAACACATTCATCTTATGTGGTGTAAGGGCCCCACCAATAAGTTTATTTATTATTATGGGGTCCAAGTGGATAATACTAGGTATCAATACAAATACTTTCATCTAAACATTTTGCAGCACAACAATAAGGGGCCGTCCATAAAGTACGTCACGCTATTTTTGACAATTTTTGACTTTTCAAAACTTATGTGCTCAAGTACTATGATGTAATATGACTAAAAACATGGGGCGGGCGCTTCTCGGGCTTAACTAATTCAATTCACTCATTTTCTTAATCGTCATTTGTAAACCCTAATCATTTTAGCAAAACGCCTAAAAAGCGCCCGCCCACGTTTTTGGTCATATTACATCATAGTACTTGAGCATATAAGTTTGAAATTTTTATCAATCCAGAAAAAGATTTTTCCTTCACAATTCTGTGAAAGAAAACAAATATTTTCTTCTTTTTAGTCCGCTTATAAAAACGTGGTTTTTACAAAAAAATTTTTTACTTCTATTTATTTTATTCTTTTTAGTCTAAGTGTATGCTATGGTGAGTTTTGAAGTATTGATTATGTTCAAATATAATACGCATTGCCCGACAAACATTTACAGACTGGAAATGACTGATCTCCCCTTGATGTTAAACATGGTTGATGTGGTTGGGGTTGGTGTGAACTCGGCACGTGAATGTAATGTAAACAAGAGCAGACGGATACTACATATGCTTATATATAGATAAACTAAAAAAGTTCAATAATTTAATAACGGTACATTCGATCGATCTGATATTTTGATACAATACATTGTCATCCAAGATCTATCTGTGGTAAAATCTTGAGATCCCTAGGACAATCAAAAGTGGTTTAATTTTACGTTGGGAGATTTGAAAAATTGTGGACTGACAAACAGGAACGAAAGTGAGTTAATAAAAACGTGGTAAAAAAAAAGACTAGATTTACAAATTATGTGACCAACTCATGTGCTATATTGAATCTGTTTATTATGATCCTATGAATTATGTTTCATTCAAAAATATTCACTGGACATCATCTTACAACGGTGAAGTGAAGTGTTCATCCATAGTTACGACTGACATCAATCTTTCACCATCATCGTTTCCTTGAAGGATAATTGCAGACAGATCAACTCGTCCTCATCTAGCCACTCAACAGCCTCTGTATGTGCATTTTCTCTTCTGGCAATAACTGCCATAGGTTCTCTTTGACTTCTAGAAGTGATTCTCAAAGGACGGATGCGTTTTATCTGAGTTGATTCTTGAACAGTTTGGGTGGGCACATTCTCCTGAGCCCGAGCTCTGTGTTGTCCTGTATGTTTCTTCAACATTGTTTGTGAGACAAAATATAAGTCACATACTTTGCAAAGTCGATCAAATAAGCTGGTAATCATATGGTTGTACTTTGAAAGCTCCTGTTGATCGTGGCATAATTTCATAAAATTTGAGAGTTTGTGCTACAAACAAGGAAGGAAATTTATGAGAATCTACATCTGCTCTTTCTGAAGCTTTTAGTTCATCAACTGTTTGGTTGATTGGGATTGGAGGAGGGGAAGAATCTTGAAGGTAAAACGTTGAAATATGAGCTTCGTGCTTTTTTGCAACATTTTATGTTCTGATATTTAACAAATTGAGTGAAATATTGGCTGGTGCGACCCTGATTGTCAAACAATTCCTGATCCTTCGATATTAGTCCTGCTGTATCCAATTCAGATTTATGAACACATTCAGGAGATACGCATTTCCTGCTATTTTGACATAAACCTAATTCTAATGTTTCACAAAATTTTTGAGAATTGTTTTTAAAGCTATTTAAATTCTGCTAAAAAATATAAATACATTTTTTAAAAATTATATAATAAATTAATGTGTGACATCACACATGGCCTGACCCCCCCCCTGTAACAAAAGTGTCACACTTTCTTACACCCCTCCCCACCCCCTCGGAGCGTGACGTACTTTATGGACGGCCCCTAAGCATCTCATTCTTACTACCATAACACTGTCTTGATTTTTTTCCCGTTATTTCCTACTTTTTGTAGACTTTCTTAAAAATTCAAAGTATTCCTATTTAGGAGGTGAAACTATGATGAATAGCCTAAACATCAAAATGTCTATAAAATAACGGTTCTCAAATTGATTCATGTCATGGCCGTTTGTAAAAGGTTCGTTACTCTCAAATTTATTTGAAAAAACTAAGTCATGGTGAAGGTTGTATCTTTTATATTTTTGCTCAGGCGCTTACTTTTTTGTTGTTGTTGCTAATGTTGTTGCTTGTTACTTAAATCAAGAGCTTATAGAAATGGTTTCCTTTGTCGTCATACGTAGACCATTTTGTTAACTCTGTTAACTCTTATCAGTAAAAAAAATAAAAAGCCTCATTCTTTTAACTCTCCTCTCTTACAACATCTCCTATAGTTTCTGCTGGTTCTGTAAAGAAGAAGTCTTTTCGCTGATGATTCATGTTTTGTTGCGTCTTTGTTTCCTTCTTCTTCAGTTTTTTTTCCAAACTTTGCTTCTCGTATTTTATTCTCCCTCTCCTTGGCCGGTTGTTATCACGGCAAGTTGGTGCCTGGTCATACATAATTTTATACCCATTATATTATAATCTGTACCCATCATATCAGAGTTTTGTACCCATTATATCATAATTTTGTACCCATCATATAATTTTGTACCCATCATATAATTTTGTACCCATCATATCATAGTTTTGTACCCATCATATCATAATCTTGTATCCATCATATCATAATTTGTACCCACTACATCATAAAAAATAAAATATAAACTAGAAATCCAGAATTTTTGTTCTCGTTCATAGATTTTACTTTTTTAAAAAAACTTTTTAAAAAATAATAAATTAACATTTAGGCCAGTCAACAGGTACGCTCCCGGGTACCCATTGTTGTGATAATACCCGGGTATTAAAATTGCGCCCGGGTACCCGTGAAAATGTGGGCTGCAATGCCTATAACAAAAGTGGCCAAACTGCGGCTTTTCTGTGTTCACATTGCTGCTTGCGAAAATTTATCAAATTATGATTTTTCGTTTAAAATATTTCCTTGGAAATACGTTTAATACAAAAACGTTTCAGAAGAAGTATCTGTAGACGGGAAATAAAAGTACGGTTTGGACAAACTACTATTATTTTGTTACACATTTTTCATCTTAACATGAAACAAAAATTGTTTGGGTCCCCGTTCAAGATTTGGCCAGGTAGCCGGGCAGCTTTTTAAATCCCTTATATTAACTTCGCGGCCGTCTCTGTCTGTCATCATCTCTCTCTGTTTGGGCTCGGCGGGCGGAAAAACAGAAATCAAAAATGACCCACTTCCCATGATCCGATCGAACTGAAATTTGGCACACGGACCCGTCTAACCTAACAATGCATCGTATCAAAATTTCAGATCGATCGAACGTACCGTAATTAAATTAATGCATTTTTAGTTTATCCTTATATGAGGTATGTAATTTAAATTCACTGTTTGTAATTGTTTTTTTTCTCCCACTTCCACGTGAGTTTGAGTTGACGCCGACCATCGTGTTGACGCCGACCGTCGTGCCGACACCCCCTCACATCCCACCCCCATTTATTAAAGACAAGGGACATCACTCGGTGTCAGTCTGTAAATGTTTGAAAATAATCAATACTGTTAGTTATGTCTCATATATAAGGGATTTATAGTCAAAAACTTTGTTTTTACGGGTTTGTTTTTTAAATCCCTTATATTAACTTCACCGGCGTCTCTCTCTCTCTCTCTCTCTCTCTCTCTCTCTCTCTCTCTCTCTCTGTCTGTCTGTCTTGGGCTCGGCGGGCGGAAAAACAGAAGTCAAAAATGACCCACTTCCCATGATCCGATCAAACTGAAATTTGGCACACGGACCCGTCGAACCTAACAATGCATCGTATCAAAATTTCAGATCGATCGAACGTATTATAATTAAATTAATGCATTTTTAGTTTATCCTTATATGAGGTATGTAATTCAAAATTCACTGTTTGTTATTTTTTTTTAAATTCCAGTTCCACGTGAGTTTGAGTTGACGCCAACCGTCGTGCCGACACCCCCTCACATCCCACCCCCATTTATTAAAGACAAGGGACATCACTCAGTGTCAGTCTGTAAATGTTTAAAAATAATCACTACTGTTAGTTATGTCTCATATATAAGGGATTTATAGTCAAAAACTTTGTTTTTACGGGTTTGTTTTATTTTAAATCCTTTATATTAACTTCGCGGCCGTCTCTCTCTGTCTTGGGCTCGGCGGGCGGAAAAACAGAAGTCAAAAATGACCCATTTCCCATGATCCGATCGAACTGCAATTTGGCACACGGACCCGTCTAACCTAACAATGCATCGTATCAAAATTTCAGATCGATCCAACGTACCGTAATTAAATTAATGCATTTTTAGTTTATCCTTATATGAGGTATGTAATTTAAATTCACGGTTTGTTATTGTTTTTTTCCCACGTGAAATTTTGAGCTGACGCATTGAGGCGACCCAACGAAGCGACGGGCGCTTTTGTTTACATTTTACGTGTCACTCTGAGCTCGGTCAAGCGAATCGGTGACCAGACTTTTCCCCTCTCCCCCTCCCACCCACCCCTCCCCCCCTAGGGTTATGAAGCAAACTTGTGTTAAGACAGATTCAGTCTGTAAATGTTTGAAAATAATCAATACTGTTAGTTATGTCTCATATATAAGGGATTTATAGTCAAAAACTTTGTTTTTACGGGTTTGTTTTATTATACAATATTCACAGCCCTATTAACATTTAGATTTAATTTTTTTTTGAAACTATTGTTCAAAATGCATCAAGTGTAAGGCTCTACTTTAATTGTTATTTCTCGTTGGAAAAAAAGGAAGTTAAAGAATGATACTAAATTTAATCACATTTATCAATATACATAATTCCCGTTGTATGGATGTAATGCTGTTAGGTGGCGCTGCGATCGATTTTGTTACCGTAGAAAAGGACCTTGATGATCGACAATAATAGCACCGATATTCAATGTACATGCAGAAATCCCCTATGACCCGCTCATAAGCCAACCTCCCAACTTTTCCCCCTAGATTTTGTCCGAAATAGGTCGGCTTTAGAACGAGTATATACGGTAAGCGTTCTGGGCGTGAGTGTTAGGTCAGTTAGGAGCGATGGAGTTAGAGAGCGCTAGGGTGCTGATGATGTTGGTGTAAAGCTTGGTGAGTGAACGGCGGAGTAGTCAAGGCCCTATTTTTTAAAAAAATTTCAAGTCAAGTAAGTTTCAAAATGTCATAAACTGTACGTCATTAGGATTTGGATTTTATCCCAAGAAGACCCAGAAATGTGTTCCTGAACAAGTTATTGGTGGCGACGTAGATGAGGAAGTTCGAGGCGCCGTTTACACTCAAAACCAACTGCGTCATGTTGTAAACAAGTAACGTGGAGAGGTCTTGTTCCATCGTATACATGGGGAAGATTGTGAATTGGGGGAACATGGATGGCAGGGACACAAACAGACACGCCACTGTGTACACCGCACACACCGACAGCAGCGTCCTCGTCGTGCGGGATGTTGACGAAGTAATTTTCGTCGAGAGGTGCGTCCCCTTCGTTGGCGCATGCGTCATGGCTCGTCGCCTCCTGGTGGCGTACCTGATTCTGATCCCTATGGCTACGCACCCGAGGCTCACGATGGAGAAAGGTATGATGGTCAGCGTGTAGAACTTGTCCAGGACCTCCGAGAAGGCCTGCTGGCGCCAGAAGAAGTCTTACCGCTGGACTAGGCCCACCGTGATGTTGTGGACGTCGTCGAAGGCGTATACGAACCTGTACCACGATCTGGCGTAGAGCTGCAAACCGAAGCACAGAGTGAACAACAGTGCCACCACGCACAAAGTTCTTCGAGGCGTGACGATGCGGTGGAATTTCAAGGGAAAGAACACGGCAATAAACCGCTCAAGGGTGATAAGCGTTGGTAATCCCATCGAAGTTGTCCCCCCTCCCCAGTCCATGACGTCGGAGATCTGGTAGAGGTAGAAGCACGCCCACGAGATGCCTTCAGAAGAGATGAATCCCTCGTGATCCCCCGACTGGTACAACAGTTTCAACGCGCTGTTGGAGCCCAGCATGAACGCGATGTCGGCCACGGCCAGGGCGACCAGCAGGATGTTGGAGCTCTTCCTCAGCCCTTGTCTGACCAAGACGATGACGCTGAGGCAGTTGCCGACCACGCCGAGACCCGCCACCACGGGAGTGAACACAAACACGATGACCCAGTTGATGAAGTGGACCAGCTGAACGTCTTGACCCAACTCGCGGGTTGAGGCACTCGTTTCTGTCTCGTTGGTGATCATCTTCCCAAAAGTGCCTAATGGAAGGGGAGATAATGTTGTTTGTTTTTTTGTTTTGTTGTTGTTTTTTTGTTTTTGAAAGAATGTCTTTCGTTATCTCCGCTGTTCATTGTTTAACGTGGCCATATTTCGCTTTGTCTGTCAACTTGCAATCAGGGCGCAGAACTAGGAGCACTGGAGTTCTTAATTGTGAAATTAATCATATTATTTTTTAGAAAGCAATATACCTTATTTGAAAAAATTCAAATTATGCGTCGTTCTTAGTTTATCTTTAAAAGTCGAATTTTGCTAAGCAATGCAGTTTCAAAACAAATCGTTTACGTTCATTCTAAGTGTCCCCAAATTTTAAGGGTGTCTTCTACATTTTTAATCGATCTCATGAGTTGATATTTTTCCTCTTTTGATTTTTGTCATTTCCCAAAATGTTTTAGGTAAACGAGTGCTGAGTTTTAAAGCGAAAGTTGTCAACCGTGCATTTCTCTCCGTTGCAACGAAAGTGATATAGTTTTCCCATTAGCCCCATTTAAACATAGTTTTGTGGTATGTCCATCTTCTTAGAATAATAAGTCCCCGATGGCCGTTTTATCCTTCAATGTGTCAGCTATTTAATCCTCGTGATGTTTCTCTTCACCCTGAAGAAGGACAATGGAGAGTCCCAAGGGCTGATAGACAAAGAAGCACAGTCGAGACACCTTCAGATAAATATACATTTTTCAACACGGCGAAGTGACAGTATTCTAATTTCTAACGACTGCTGAAACTTATTACATCTCAACAAAGACAAATAATGTTAAACATGATTTAAACGTATTGTTTGTTTTTTAATAACCAGGCTTTCTAATGATCCCAAGATTATTTCCCCTTATTATATACTTTTATATACGTTTCCGACGTAAAGCTGTAGGGTTAATTAATGGTTAGACATCTGGATCAACACGATACCTTTGGAGGAATCAACACGATACCTTTGGAGGAATCAACACGATACCTTTGGAGGAATCGCAAATTATTGCTTGTCCGATACCGATCCTGATATAGTAATAATATACGACATAATTTAACTTTACGGAGCCATGTTTATTAGTGCTTATACTTATTCCTGACCCTTGTCAAGGCAGGGTACTATATTTACCTGCAGATAATTGCACATATTAGGTTAACACGACCGACAAACCGTTGCAATTGAAAACCAGAAATTGTCAACATTATACCACAAGTGACTGATCGGTGTGTAGACATCACGGCAATCAAGTAAAAGTTGTCCGAAAATTGACGATTGTGGTAATTGTAGGAATTTGTAATAACCTCTCAGTTTGACAAAATCATGTATGGTTGGTTTTCTTAATGGTTGGTGGGGGTGGGGGGAGGGCGTGTGGGTCACACGTAGGATGATGGGCGGGATGTGGGTGGTTATGTGGCATGGGCTGGGGCAATGTAAGAGGCTGGGCATGGTAGGTTGGGGTAAGGAAGGGTAGGGAAGTTATTTAGATAACATATTTCTGGTGTGGTGTGGCACACTGACGGAAATGCCCAGAAATAATATGACTCATATTATTTTTTCTGTTCTTTGGAATTTCGCGTCGTATTTCTGCATTGGTAGGATGCTGTTCTTAAAGGATATTCCCAGAGCAAGAGCAAATGCAAATCCTCATTCTGGCGTGGAATGTGTTGCATGAATAAACAGGGAAAATTAATACACTATCAAACATTCAAAACTCTAATAAAAATTCACGACTAAACAACAGATAAGCGTCGGACGCAAGGATCTTCTGTAAGGTTGGAGCGCCTGTAATATGCAAGACTAGATACGCCCCGTGGCGTAGCATACGCCGCAGACTTGCTCATGGATAGTGCATAGAAAGGGGGGAAAGAACGGACACAAACTACAGCACAAACAAATCAAAACAACCCGAGTGAACGTCGGTGGGGGGAACTACCGACGTATTGTTGGTCTCGAGACATTCGCACTAAGGTCATCTACCTGCTCACCACCCTTCCCCACATTAGCTTGCCAACCATAAACTGTGATTGGCCGACCCTAGAGAGGGTCAGCCATGTTCGCAAAAAAGGGGGAAAATAACGGGCACAAACACACATTTTTAAAAATAAAAATAAAAGATGTTTTCCCTTGAGCTTGAACCCAGGACCTTCCGCGTGTAAGGCGGGCGTGATAACCACTACACTACAAATCTCATGTTATTCTGTGAAGGAAAAACGCAACTGAACGCAAGAACCATTGTTGGTCTCGAGACATTGGTCGACCCCAGTGAGGGTCATTCGTCATGCTTGTTTACACATACTCGCTTTGGTGAATTATATATATCGATAAGATAAGCAGTGCAAGGCGTGTTAGGCTAACTAGTCTATGGGAATCCCCCTCCCCCCCCCCGTTTCCCCTCTTTAGATGACGTTGGGTAAGAAAATGTAATCTTTGACACCCGATCGACCTTGAACCTGGCAGTGACAACAAATGCTTCTTCCTCCTTAGGACTCAACCCGTGACGTAACAGTACACAAATGGCAATCGTGAATCCTGTTTGTGCTAGTATAAAAGTATCACATTCTGAAGGTTTTTGAGAAACCGGAGTAGATTACCACTTCCGGTTACCAGAAATCCCTTAAAAGTTTATAGGATCTTATGAAATCTATTTGAAGTTTCCTCAACCTAAACAAACTGACATGGAACTCAAGCTTTCATGTTCACGCACACAGAAACACAGACACAGACAGACAGACACACACACACACACACACACACACAGAAACTATTTTAAAACTTGGACTTTCCTAATCAGGAACGAGTAAAACTTCGAGATTTGTCAGAATTGTCCTCTTTATTTTTTTTAAATTTCATTTGTACACATTGTGTCACGGCTGGTATTTGCTAAATAAGTGGAATAAAACAGTTCTGCAGATCACGTGATTCCTATTAGCTCGTCATGGATAAGTCCGTCTGGTCGCAACACGTCATACAAGATCAATTCGGTTCCTTCCTACGCAAGGCCTACACGAGTCTAACGCAAAAATGAGAACATCGCATGAGCTGGTGATCGTGATTTTAAATAAGGTTGATTTGTGTGATGCTCCACAACAATCGCCGCCAAAGCCGAGTAGCTTTATCAAAGTCATACATTTCTATTCTCTACGGAGATACACGGTATTTGAAAATTGTCGAAACTTCATCCAAATTTTCTTTCCCTTACTCCCCGCTTTAATCCATAAATTTATTGAAGCGATTTCGCTTATATTATTTTATTTAAGATTGATCCCTGTCCCTGTGACATTGATGCTTCCCCTGTCACGTTACCTATCTTAACAATCGATGTCATCCTAGTGACATGCTCTATTGCCCTGTCACGTGACCCGAGCACTGGTCTGTTGTGTCAACAACAAATGGTCGGACAATGTCTGGGAGTCGAATGTTTTCCCATTCCCCGGGAAACCGTGTGCCGTCCGACTTGTTGCACTGCATGGAGAGAGGGGAGGTGCTGTAGAGATCCTCCAGCAGCTGGACATTTAGGGGCGACCACTCCATGTTTTCATAGTTGGCCCGGTCGCCTGCCTCTGGAGACACATTGGAATTCTCAAATCTGAAGGAGAAAATAATTAATAATAAATGATAACATCATAAGCGTACTCTCGCAAATAAAAATGTGTGGTGTAATCTCAAAGAATTTTTTTTAAGATATACCCAACACTCTAAAAATAGAAGGATAGAACAATAATTAGTGTTTAAAGCCATATGGTTAAGATGTCTGTGTAAGCTGTCAATTTGCATAAATTTCAGTCTTTGAAAATCTCCACTAGAATTATCCGGTAAAATTGTGTCATGTTCATGAAATTTTGTTGCAAAAATGTGATACAATTTTTGGTGTCCGTTTCCTACTCATCTCGTAAAACTAATATTTATCATTACTGTAAATTTTAGAAATTGAAATTATAACAGATTTAAATAAATTTCTGTACAGGACGCTTGGGGACTTCCTTGTTTACTCATGAAAAATATTATGTGGGTAGTTAATAGAGTTGCAGCGTGTATAGGAACAAGGGGCCGTCCATAAATGAGGTCACGCACCTAAAAAAAAGGGGGGGGGAGGGGGTCACACTTTTGTGACGATGCGTGACGAGGGGGGAGGAGGGTTGAAGCAATGTGATGTCACATCAAAAGGATAACTTTAAATAAAACTTCCACTGTAATATTTGGTCGCTTACAATTTATTTAATAATTTTTTTATTTTATTTTTTAAATCAGTGCTTCTCAAAGTGCGGCCCGTAGGCCATCGGCCGCCGGATGGCGTAAGTTATCAAGAAATGAAAATTAAATCTGAATATAATCCTTAAGTTTGAGAACCCACAAGAGAACGTATAAATTTTTTTACCCTGCTTCGTTTCATGTTGGCATCACAGCATTTGTTATGTAACCGCAGCTCCTTTTGGTTCTCTTACAGCAGGAGTCGGCGAACTTTTTTTGCCCGTTACCCCAAAATATACAAGTTTATGTGTGCGTTACCCCCCCCCCGCCCCCAAGACTCGAGGTCCTGCCCACATGACTCACGCGGGGATTAGGGGGAGCGTCGTTAGCTTGGGGGGGGGGTGGGGGATTCGTGCGCTTCAGAGTAAAGAGTTATGATAATATTGGATACAAGAACGACCCGCGGCGTAGCATACGCCGCAGCTTTGCTCAATCAAATTAGATTATCGGTTTGGGAAATTTAAAACCGATTGTCGTTTTCAAATCCGATTATCGTTTAACAGCCTTAATCATGATAGAAAAAGGGGGAAAAGAACGGACAGAAACAAACATTTTTAAAAATTAAAAAAAAATTGTTCCCACTGGGGTTTGATTCCAGGACTTTCCGCGTGTAAGGCGGGCGTGATAATCTCTACACTACGAATCATATGTAATTTTGTGAAGAAAAAACGCGACTGAACGGCAAGTGAACGCGAGAAGCGTTGTTGCCACCCACCACCCCCCCCCCTCTTTTTTTATTTTCATTCCACCAAGCTTCCCAGCGATGGTCATTCGTCATGCTCGTTTGTTTAGGAGAAATCAATACACATAATTCCCGTTATCTGTATGTATGAATGTAATTATAGTTAGGTGGCGCTGCGATCGATTTTGTTGTAATGCTGTTAGGTGGCGCTGCGATAGATTTTGTTTTATTCTCTTCATGGGTTTTTTTCGGGCTTACCCATTAAATTCCTTTTCGCCTTTATTATAAAAGTTTGAGCTTATATTTTAATACAAGCCGTGCATCGGAAGGCACGCAAAAGGTGTGCAAAATAACTATAAATTAAAGACTCGCTGTAAAAAAATATATTACATGACGTCATTGTTTTAGCTTATATTTTAATTTTTGAAAAGGGAACGATGTAAAAATAGGATCTTATCTTATCTTATCTGTTTACAGACGCTCCTTCTATACAGACGATTATTGCGTCCTACGCTTATCTATGGTTTGTGTTTAGTCCTGCATTTTTATTAGAGATTTAAATGTTGATAAAGTGTTGGTTTTCCTGGATTCTTCAGGCAACCCATTCCACGCCCGAATTCCGGACGGGAAGAAGGAAAACTTGTATGTGTTTGTTCTTGCATACGGAATAAGAAAGGTGTTTTTATCCTTATGTCTATCTGAGGGTTGTATTAAGTTATCTTTATGTTGTATTTCTAAATTAGGATTTGAGGATTTATAATTATAAAATACTTTGTGTACATTTCAGCAAGTTTAATATTTCGTATTTATCAAACAATGATAAGTTACTTATGTTAATTATGTATATTGATTCCCGTTGTCTGTATGGATGTAATGCTGTTAGGTGGCGCTGCGATCGATTTTGTTTTATAGTGCTGTTTGAACCAAAAAAGATCCCGTCATTTTTGACGGGTTATCTCTAGTATATATATAGATTTTATTAATGTCATAGTACGTTTCAGTCTTCAACTTGCAGGAACAGGAATTCCTGTATTTTGCGACGCACAAGATGACACCAGACTTTCCTGTACAAATGTGGGGTTCGTACTGTACTCGTCAAATTTCTCGTCCAGCGAATACCAAATAATTTTTAGAAAACATGAGATTTGGTATCAAATTTATCAATGTGGTAATTTTAGATCAAATGCCTTTGACGTGCATATACTTAGCAGGAAAACTGTCATTATAAGATCGAAATCGATTTGAGGAATCGTCTTGTATCTATATATTCTTGGTTTATCAACAATGAAATGATCCTTGTAATATCAAAAGTCACATTCGCGAGCTTGAAGGTTAATCACATCAAAGGGTTTTTGACATTACCTCTGCATTGTTCGTTAGCTCTCTTGCTATGCCTTGGAAACTAAACAATTTTTTTAAAAAAAATATATTATATAAAACAAGCCGAATTGATACTTAATCTTATATGGTTTTAAGCCATCTAGGGGCTCATTTTGCTATCACGTCAGTACAGGGAAAATCACGTCAAAATGGGAAAAGAATGCACCGGTACCTGGTGATGACCTTTTACATAGCTTCACGTGTGTTACGATATTACAATGCAGACCTACACTAAGTACATACTTAAATGACAAAAAAAAAGTGATTTGAAACATACTTATTTTCAAATAGATATTAAGGTGGGTTTTTGTTGTTGTTTTTTTTTGTTGTTGTTGTTTTTATTTGGGGGGGGGGTCAAAGCTTTGTGACGTTTTTTTTTAGGGGGGTCTAACTTTTTGTGACGACGCGTTACGATGGGGGAGGGAGGGGGTGAAAAATCGGCCAAAATCGAGTCACGTCATTTATGGACTGACCCCAAATTGGAATGGAGGAAAATCAGTTTCTTTTTTTATTATTTTTTTTATTTTGATGTCACCTGTTGAGTAAATAGAAAAATGTATGAAGTGACTCCGTCTGGATAGAACTCTTGCAGACTTCAAGGTCAGACCTGGGGTAGTAGTGGACGTAGTTGAGACACATCTCGTCTGAGATGGAGAACCCGCCCTGAAAATTTGTGAAATAATTCCCTTAGGTTTAGCGCCGCACGTGGTGAGACAACGGCTTTGTTTGCTAACCCTCCCCCTCCCTCTTCAGGGCCAAAAGAAATACAGTTGGGCCGAAATGCAGCTCTTTGGATATAAGTCGAAACAGTGCCTCCTCTGGGGTGAATCGCGCCTTATTAGCCTACGTTACTGCTTACAGCACAGGTAAATAACCTTTATCTTTCTTAGAATGTTTATAGATTACTTATTTATATTACCGGACCTAAATTATGGAAATGATTTAAAGTTAAATCCGGGAAATTTAAACCAGGAAAAGTTAAACCGAAAAGAGTTAATAGTCAAATGAGGAAAAGATTTTAGTTAAATTGGGAAAAGTTAAGCCGGAAAATTTTTAAAAGGGTAAAAGTCAAAGAGAGAGGAGTTAAAATTTAAAACGAGAAGATTTATTAGGTTTAATGAGGAAAGGAGAAAATGTTAAAACATAAACAGGTAAGAGTTAAGCAGGGAAAAGTTCAAAAAAGAGTTAAATTTTAAATCAGGGATAGTTAAGAGTTAAATTGGGAGGCGTTAACAGATAAACTGGGCAGAGTTAACAGATTACTCCTTGACGCTAGGAGCGTTGTTTACCGAAAAATTTTGATGATCTACAACAGCAATTCCAAACCTGTGGGTCGCAACCCCCAAGGGAGTCGCGACGGGTTTTCTCGGGGTCGCCAACTGTCGACTAAAAATATTCACTATAAAGCAAATTTTCTCTTTTTTGTCAAAACTTTATTGAAAATGACTTCTTTAAATTTCATGAAGGTCGCGGGTCACGTGGCTTTTATAAAATGGGGTCGTCACCCAAAAAAGGTTGGGAACCACTGATCTAGGAAATGTCCATCAAAAATGAAAAAAAAACTCTTGATACATTTCTAAGACGATCAATGACTAGTGGCAAAAAGTTGGGTTAGAGAATATATGCATAAGTTAATTGTTAGGACATGACAAAGATTCGGGCTCACTTACTACTGTGACCTTTGACCTGCTGGTTGTGTCGTACTCGCATGTGGTTATCAGCACATCACCCTGGATACATGTCAACAAACATTTAACAAAATTGGACTGGATTTCGTGAAATGATTTAACTATTCAATGTGTTGTAAAATATGGTAGCATTCCATTATTGTGGCCCACTAAAAATTAGAGGTGTACCGGATTTCGGATCCGGCTCCGGAAAATCCGGAATCCTGTCATTTTTACAAATCCGTCTTCGGTCGGATTTCACTTCATAAATCCGGCCAAAATCGGCTCAGTTTTCAAAAATGTGAATACGGTATACCCATACTAAATATACAAGTTTTAAATTATGCCTATTTTAATATTACAATTTTTAGATTTTTTAATTATTTTTTTTAAATTATTTTTTTTAAAGAACCGTTTTTCAAGAAAAAATGGATAGGAGAAAGCAAGATATAAACATGTAATTTTAGTTCTTTTGTTTCATCACGTTTGCATTGATTGCAATTGTGGGAATTTCTTTTGTAAAATTGATTTTTTGCTGTTTTAGAGAGATTTTTATGCAAATGCTGTGCATAAGGGGGGGGGGTGCATTCAGTGAAAACAGTTATAGTTTGAGCACCATAAATCAATAAAAGATCACTATGTCATTATAAAAAAAGTAGTTTATGAAAATTGCGTTCACAGTAGGGCGTGAAATTTATTTATAATCCACACTTTTAATGGATCAAGAGGCGATAAGCCGATGGCGGGACGGTGCTTAAAACACCCCTGACCCCATTCAGCACCAAACCCTGAACCCTGTCAGCCACAACCCCTGACCCCAGACAGCCCCCAACCCCTGACCCCAGACAGCCCCCAACCCCTGACCCCAGACAGCTCCCAACCCCTGACCCCAGACAGCCCCCAACCCCTGACCCCAGGCAGCCCCAAACCCCTGACCCCAGACAGCCCCCAACCCCTGACCCCAGACAACCCCAAACCCCTGACCCCAGACAGCCCCCAACCCCTGACCCCAGACAGCCCCAAACCCCTGACCCCAGACAGCCCCCAACCCCTGACCCCAGACAGTCCCCAACCCCTGACCCCAGACAGCCCCAAACCCCTGACCCCAGGCTGCCCCCAACCCCCCGCCTTTAACAGCAACCCACCGGGAGGACGTGGTGCGGCTGTGACAACCTCCTGATCTCCTGGAAGTGGGCGCTGTAGTGGTTGTCACGGTTGAGCTCCGGGAGCTCATTGCCGCCCCGCACGTGCTTGGTGTAGACGCGACGCCCCGTCAGGTGTGTGTGGAGCTGTGAGGCGAACACGTGGATGCCGCCAGGTGGCAAACTCTGCAGGTGAGAGGGTGCGGGGGAGGATGGGGGTGGTCATGAAATGTGTGGTCAAGACGGTACTTTATATGTCTGTTGTGTCAGTGTATGTACATATTATATGTGTGCGTGTCTGTGTGCCTGTGTGTGTGTGTGCGTGTACTTGTGAATGTATCTGTGTTTTTGTTGTAGTATGTGTGTGTGTTTTGTTTGTAGTATATGTGTGTGTTTTATTTGCAGTGTGTGTGTATGTGTGTGTGTGTGTGTACGTGTGTGTGTGTGTGTACGTGTGTGTGTGTGTGTGTGTGTGTGTGTGTGTGTGTGTGTGTGTGTGTGTGTATGTGTGTGTGTGTGTGTGCGCGCGTGTGCGTGCGTGTGCGTTGTGTTGTGTGTGTTGTATTTGTGAACAATTGTGGAGACGGAAAAATATGAAATTAAAATCAACAACACGCAATTTATACTTTTATAGATTGCGAAAATCACCATCTGTGTTCAATTAATTGTTGCGGTGGTCAGCTGAGGGCCGCATGAGGCTCTTTAGATACCTGAGCCAGCCGCAAATCGGCTTTGACCAGCAGGTTCAAGGTCATAGTTAACATTGAATTTGTGTGTGTTTTTTTTTATACTTTTGTTAAAGATATCATTATCGATGTATTTGGTTGTATATAACAATGGTGGCCAAACCGTGGCTCGCGAGCCGCATGCGGCTCTTTTGTGCTCACATTGGGGCTCGCGTACAATCTATGAAATATATATTACAAGGATTACATTGATTTCCAAGCCATTTTTATGACCCATAGCGCGGCTCTCAACAAATTGTTTATATTGAAAATGGCTCTCTGTTATTACAGGTCTGACCACCTCTGGTATATAGTACTAAGTAGCGATTAAAATCGACTCCACAAAACTTAACCCCCGATTTGACCAATGAGTTCCCCCTGCCACTGGCGTATTGTGACAATTTTTTTTTGGTGTGCTTGACATGGGGCTTATTTAGTTAATCGTTTAGCCGCTCACCGTTTGTGTACATTTGTGTACGCAATAACCGGTCAGCTTGAACTCCCGCTGACCTGGCGGTACGGCCATCTTGTTGACGTACTCCAGCCCCAGCTCCATGATGCCCGCGTCGTACTTCCGGAGCTGTGACGTCACGTGGAACCTGATCCCCGATGAGTCCATCCGACCTGCAATAGTGGTGGTTGTGGAGGTTAGGCGTTACAGTGTTGTTAATACGATTAAACATTCGATGAAAGGTCCTTCACTTTTTTTTTGGTGCTCGAAAACAATGGAGTTGTCTCCCATCAAGCATTCGTACCATTCCTACAATTCAGACCTTAAAAACTGCACTCTTTCCTGCCTCGTGTAAACAATGAAATACTCTTATTTTCTATCTTATCTTATCTATACAGACGCTCCTTCTATACAGAAGATAATTGCGTCCACAGACCATGACGGATTATCTGTTGGCAAGTGATGCAGCGTTCACAGGCCACGGCTTTGTGGGTTCCACGCATTACCCAGCGGCCTAACTAGTGTTAGGTACCCATTGGGAGCTGGGTGACTCACGGACGCCCTAGGCCCCGGGAACAAATCCTTGTCTTCACATGGATTCGAACCCGTGACCATCGGTGTGCCAGTCGAGCGGGCTGCCACTCGACCACCGTGTCCTAGGACTGGCTCATACCGGTCTTCTTCTGTGGATTGTTGTAATGCACCTCCAGCAGTGCAAAGCGCGAGTAACTCTTTCCTCCAATGGGGACGCCCGCTTCCTCAGGGTATACCATTGACTGGCGCCCCATGTCAACATGTGGAGAGATGTTGTAAAAACATAAACATAACTCTTGCATGAGAAATAAATGTTTGAAAAAAATGTATATGTCTTTCCAGAATAATGTGAATTACCGTATATACTCGTTCGCAAGCCGATCTTTTTTTGACAAAATCTAGGGGATTTGGGGGGGGGGTCGGCTTACGAGCGGGTCATTAATGTATTTCTGCCTGGATATTGAATATCGGTGTTGTTACTGTAGATCACCAAGGTCCTTTTCTACATTCTACAAGATTCGACAAATCTCACAGAAGCTATAATATATTATTAAACATCTGCACTTGCCTTATTTAATCATTTTATTTATTTTTGTGAACGTTTTAATAAATTATTTTACTTTTTTTTTAACAACGAATTTTAATGTACGTGCTTTCGTCACTGTTCACCAAATAATTTTTTTTTAAATACCGGTAACTCTTGCCTAAGAAAGAGCACAAAGACAAAGATAGGCTGTACACAGTAAACAATCATAATGACCGATTTAGCTTGTAGTTTTTTAAAAAAAATTGTACCATTTTGTTTAAGCTGTCCTATTATTTATTTATTTTTTTATAATTTTTTTTTGGGGGGGGGGTGTCGGCTTGCGAGCGGGTTATACACTTTTAATACTTTTCTCTTCCAAAATGGTGGGGGGGGGTCGGCAAATGAACCAACGGGCTATAGAGCGAGCATTGATGGTAATCATTTACGGAGTACAACAAACATAAGAGCGAAGTTTAAAAAGAAAACATATGAAAAGAGTGAATCATTTCTCAAATCTAATTACGTAACTGTGTACGTCATTTGTCATGGTTCTGTTTCTACCAAATGTCAAATTCTTTCTTAAAACATAGCTGCAAACAATGCATTTTAGCAAACACGCATACCGAGAAACAATTTTGTTTTAAATATCACGTGAAATAAAGCTGTAGGCCAAGGCCTTATTCCCTGACCAATCATTTACTTCGAATTATCGAATAGCCTTATAATGGATCAATTGAACCGAATCTCCGCATTTTCTATTAATTATTAATACATTTCAATGCGATGAGACCATCTAACTGGATGCCCATGTTCTCTCTATAGAGATGCCCGTCAGTAAGTGACACAAATTTTGAAGTCAACTTGGCACAACCTAAACTCACCTGGGCCCCCATGGCCCACGCGCCAATGACCTTCCGGCACGCGTCCAGACCATTGGGCTTCCCCTCCATTAGTCCAGGCCCATTGTAGTACGGGATCCGGTCACCTGTGAGACGGAGGGTTTATAGTTTATCTGGCGGGCATTTCTTTCACAAGAGTGTCCGAACTAAGGTGCAGGACACACGCTAAGGCTGCACAGACTTAGAGAAAGTTGCAGGGTACACGTTAAGACTACAGGTGGCTTAGGGAAGGGTGCAGGACACACATTGAGGCTACTGTGGCTTAAGTAACAGACAACTATTGAAGCATGCAGTATTACTACCATATATAAACTTAAACTTAAAAAGTATTCCTGATATGGATCACCTATTTTCTTATTTCCAAATATCGGTCTTATGACGTAGAAATTTTATTTTATAAAAATATTTTTTTTAAAATAAATTTAAGAGTCAATAATTGCAGAATAAAAATTATATTAAGTTCTCATGAATAAAGAAAATAAAAATTAATAAATAAAAGAAATAATAAAAACAAAAAGCAGTTTTATTAACTTTGTATAAGTCCTTTCTGTTTGTCCTACAAAAGCAATTTGAAGTAAGAGTGTTAATTTTGTGAGAAGCATGGCCGTGGGGTTACTTCGGTTACTATATTTGCCGGACAAAACGGACATCAGTCTAGCAATGGGCTGCAAGCGGTTAATGAGTGCCAAGTGGGAAAAAAAACATTGTCAAATGTTGCCATGGTTACTCATGCAAGACTTAAGACTTATGGATGTTAATATTGTTGGTTACACTGGCGGCCATCATGAAAAACTAATATTAGATAGTGTACGAAACAAATCTGATTACAGGAAACCCTTCATGTAAGTTACGATTGGCGAAAAGGAAGGAGCGGGGCGGGGGAGAGGGGTTATAGATGTTAAAACGAAGCTGACCTCTTTTGACCTGACAGTGGAAGACCTCCATGTGGTGGACAAGGTCACTGCTGCCCTCGGCCACGATCCCGTCGTACTGTAGGCAACAAGAACGTTTTAAAACCCGTTCGTAAATATTCACTGGTCATTTGGCCCAGTTTGTTCATTTATTGTTTTTTAATTATTTTTTAAAAAAAATATTATTATTTTTTTTTCCCTCTGGCCACAACTTGGAACTTTTTGAGCTAATTGGCCTGTGGTTAGAGGTGCATAAGACATAGCCCCCCCCCTCCCACCCTCCTATATGTCAATCTGACCCCCCCTTCGACACTCACCTGTATGATGTGGTGAGGAGATGGCATGTCGGGTAAGATGGTCGTGTGCCACCAGTAGGTCGTCTGCTCAGCTGGCACCAGAACCTGGAAATATTGTGACTATTTGTGACATCATGAATTTAGGCTGGGGACGGTAGATTCCCCCTTTTCGAATAACTTGATGGTTGAGGCTATTTGTTAGTGCGACGGTAATCACGGTTAATTACTATAGATTAAGCAAGATTGTGAGAGTGTCCAATATATTAACATTAACGTCTACAAATTAGAAACGGATCTTACACCAAAATTAGAGTTGAGACGGGTAACGGGAGAATGATTTTAAATTTCCGAAAAGTTGTTATTAACTTGTAATTATGTATACTCGTAATGCCCAAGTTTCACAAAAAAAATTTCAATTGGTACTGACCTCTGGCGCCCTGACCTCGAAAGTCCACGTGTCCTGGGGGAAAACTGTGACCGGAATCTCGGGTTTTAACAGCTGCAGACGCTGAACCCCGTGACTTAGCAACGTGACGTCACGGCCGAGGGGCAAGTCTGAGGGCTGAGTGGACTCCACGTACACGAGATGCGTGGTGCCATTCTGGTGAGATGTGAGTAGACGAAATGTAAAGGGTTTTTAGTCACTGGGCAACTGGTAATTTTTGGTAACATTTAACGTATTGACATTAAGTCAATGTTTTAATCTGGCTAACTTCAGTTACAGAATTCGTTCAATGATATGACATCTACCAGCTTTGTGATAGGTCTTTTGGTTCGACATCGTTCGTTACAAGCAGGAAATCAAAGTTTTACTTCTACCACGTTGTACCATTATGACATTGTCTTACATCCAGGACATAATCGTCTGGGTCGCACGTGTTGAAATGCCTGTAGAAGTCCAGCACAACTGACCCATGGTCATTAGCCACCGACGTCAGATGGTAGTCCTGGTGTTGGTCAGGTAGAAATATGCCGCCAGCCGTGCTGTGACCATCCTGTGAGAATCAACAAGGTAAAGGGGCTGTCATTGTTCACACGAAACAATTATTTCTATAGGTGACTGATAAAGATTTAGTTAGGACAGCCCTACGGCAGTGGTTCCCATACTCCGATCCCAACAACCAGGGCTCAGCAACTACTTGTCATTTATGGGTAGGGAGGCTTAAGGGCCCCTTGAGAAGTATTTTTTTTAAAATTCTTATAGTTATAAAGGTAATTAGGGCCACAATAATCGTCAAGGTAATTGACTTGTTTTTTAATGAAAAGTTCTAAATTCACAAATCACTATTTGTGTCTAAACTATGGACGATGTGGGGAACATCAAAACCTTACCAAAAAATGGTGCCGGTCATCACTGTCAGTCCAAAATAGAACAAGGTCAGCAGAAGTGACGTCACCATAGTCCGAGAACCCAAAGGCCAGCCATCTTTCTGACGTGACCTGTGAGTAAAGTCAGTGAGTGAATAAATTCAAGGGGTGGTGGTGGAACTGAAGATGTGATCCCATGGCCGGCAACATAATCGATGGATCTTTAGCGTGATCTGAAGGTGGTGAAACTTTTGCGAGATTTCGGTGCATTCACGAGATGTGTGTTTCTTTTGCGAGATTTTGATGTCTTTTGCGAGATTTTGGTGTCTTTTGTGTGATTTCGGTTTCTTTTTGTCGTATACGATATGAAAGAAATGAAATTGTCCATGAATCCATAGTTTATCAGTATGGGTGACATAAAACAAATGTATTTGTTCATGATATCACAGTCTTCAGTCCGCGTGATATAAAAACAATACATTTGTCCATTTTAGCATTAAATTAAAAGTTTTTGCCTGGGAAGCTGATCACGAAGACGTCACGACCACCGGTGCCCCTATTCAGCATCGCGTGACAGTGGGTGGCCGTCTGAAAACACGTCCTGCCGTCTTTGTAAACCAATCTTCTGCCGAATGACCCTCGACAGTGATTTTCCCTCGTTGAGATTTCCCCTCGCTTGCCCCTCGTCCGTCAGCAGCAGACGTCCAGATGACGAGTTTGATTGCGCGGGAAATCCTGCTTTCTTAGAGCCGGAAATGGAATTCTTGATAAAAGGGGCAGTAATCGTTGACCAGTAGTTTATTTAACCACGTTTGAAAGAGCAGTTACCCCCAGCTAAACCGACCCCCCCCCCACACACACACACTCACACAAAATAAATCTTGTTCGGCGTTTTCACTGACAGAATTTTGGGTCGGTGAGTTGGCAAAGGGTTGGGGGGGGGTCAGCGTGGTTTACTGAAAGAATGTCATCAAACAAGAACACAATACGAGGAGGGGAGGTAAGCAATAACGGCTTGCTGGGAAAATATCAACTGACATCAAAATTAGGTAAAAGTCATGTTGGGTTGGCGGCGCCTCAACTTTAATTAAGTAATCAATGAATCTACATCACTGCGATATTTTAATGTATTTTATAACTTGGGAAAATAGAGACGAGAGGGGGGATTAGGAATTATGACCATAACAAGAATCCAGAACACTGAATAAATGTAAATGTTTATGTAATCAGTTTGTCCAGTCAATGTATATCAGGGGTGTCCAGACCTGTTGCAAATTCAAAATATGCGCGGGCTGGATTACAGATTTTTACACAAAAATGACATATGAGAGCGAGTACAGGTTTTTAAATATGATTATTTTTAGAGTGATTTTTTCGGGGGTGGGGGAGGGGGGGGGACAATGATATCGCAGTTTTCGAGACTTTATAAAAATATTATTCCATCATTTGAAAGTACGAAAATTGGATAATAATGGCTAATATTGTGTTGAAATTTACCTTTCGCCGAAAATGTTGGTGAAAAAATTGTGATGGACAAAAAATATTTTAAAATGGTAAAAACGCCGACGCCAAATTTATTTCCTTTTTTTTTCTAAGTTGGCCAAATTATAAAGTAATTTGGCAACATCGATTTTCGCTGTTGGACGTAATAGAATTTTGTCACACATTACAGCACATGACTTCATTGGCTTTTTATAATAATGACCAAAAACGTACGGCAACAAATATTGTAATAATGCACGTATTTAATATTAGATTGAACAGGTAACTTTTTTATCACAATTTACACATTAACAATGGTAACTTATCTGATTTTTCTCAGTTTGGTTTTATTTAATTCTGTACTATGGAGATCAAAATATTTCCGTAATTATATGCAACGCTCCCTCTAAGGTTCGTTCGTTTGTATGCTAAATACAGTAGAAGTCCGATAATCCGGCACGTTCGGGACCGGCTCGGTGCCGGACTATCGAAAATTCCGGCCTATTGGGCGGTGCCCCTTCTTTTTAGTGTAGGCTTTGCCATAAAACAAATGTACTTTGTTTTTTTAACTACATACATACATAAATCGTGATTATAAGAACAATTAGGTTAATAATTAAAATACAAATACAGTATGCAATTATTATTGCTGCAAATACAACAAAGTTTATTTTACATTTCATATAATGTATGTACACGTACTATAAAACATATTTCACTTATATTTTTAAAAAGTCACGAATGTCTTTTTGTTTTCTTGACTTTGGGTGTTAATTATAAAATTTATTTCTAATGATTTGGAAATCAATAATTTCTGAAGCACTGTAGCTAGTACTAGCCTCAGTAAAAGAGATACACTTATTTAGTGATTCTGCAGCTTCTGCCCAGTTGATTTTTTCCTTTCCTTCCGTTTCGGCATCTGAGTCACTTTCTTCACGATTTTGAGTAGGCTGAGGGTTTACAGAGCGCTTCCGGGTGATCCCGAACTACCCCGAAATTTTCCGAATAGCTCTAGGGCTAGGGCGTTTTTATTTGCTTGAAAGACACACTTTTGGATCATTTTCTTTTTTTACAATTTTCCGGAGCGATGCCGGACTTTCGGGCTTTCCGGACTGTTGGATGCCGGACTAATGGACTTCTACTGTAACAAACTCGTGTGGAAAGTTGCACAGGATCCATTTTTATTCAAAATTTTACTCCCCACAAACACGCAGCAGATATGATATTATCCTTATAAAAAATGTGCTATGCTGTAATTCTAAACTGCTGCTTATAATAAAGTACTGTTGCTGCTGAGAAAATCTTTGCTCTAAACACATAACTGCAGTGTCAACCACATGATAAAAAAAAAGTTTTTTAAATTTTTCTGTGCTATGATCATTGACTCATCCTTATTTTCATCAAATTGTCTTTTTTCTCCGACGAACTTGATGCCTAGGTATTGATTCAATATTTTTTATCTGCATCTATTTAGGAAACCATTTTGCCAGCATCAACAATGATGACATTAAAGTGATTGTCCAATCTAAAAATTCTTTAAAATATTGGAACATTTCAAAAGCTTTTTGCCAATCCAATATCATTATGTTTGCCCTGCATGAGTCTACAAATGGGATTGACATGATCCCATTATCCTTCATCCCATATTTCGTCTGAACAAAGAAATATGAATTGTTCTATTTGCGTAAGTACTCCGGGTGCTTTATCAAACATTCTATTATAACTATATGCCTGTGTTCTCGTAAATACAAAGCAATGCATCAAATATTTTACCGATTTGATACCTCAACGTTCTTTATAGCATTCATTCAACTTTCTCAGGTGTTGTCCCTGAGAGGTTTTAATGTTAGTTTAGCGGACTTCAAAGAATGACCGTCTGAAAGTCGATGAGAAACAAACAAAACTTTCCCAGCTGGTGTCACTGAGACGTTTCAACGTTAGTTATTTAACGTCTTTAGAACAAAGATTTTCTCAGCTGCAACATCACACAACGGTAACTTCTGTTTTTATATCATTTTAAAATATGAACTATAAGATGAGAGTTCTTCTGTAATTTTAGCCAATTGCAAAGATTTGGAAACCCTTTTAACATATGGAGAATAATCGGATATAAACAGCCGGGAACTTTATAATGAAATATCAGTGGTGTGTTCTCTATTGGAGAAACGATTTAGTTCCTTTGGAAGTTTTAAAATTCATAAATAAGTGTTGCATCCGTGAACGAACTTTTTTCCAAACTAGAAATAATCAAGAAATATTTCAGAACAACAACATCTCAAACAATATAGCCAGACCTCGCTATATTAGAAAAATAGAACGAACTCAATAACAGCAAAGATGTTTATAAATTAATTTGAGAATTCTCTGGACTAAACGTTCGTAAAAATGTGTTTGAATTATACTCATGTTAACTGTTTTTAATATTAGGTTAAAATTTATTGAAAGTATTTGTATTTACTGAACTACAGTGCTGTTCTTTGGACGTTCGCTAAAAATATATTTTAATAGATTATATACTTTTCATTTTTTTTATTTGAGAATTCGTACATTGTAATTACAAAGGGGCTCATTTTTTTTTACTTTTGCACGGAGCGGTTCAAATACTAAATCGAGTCATGTTGTGAGGGTTAGTACCATATGCTTCCAATCTCTATAACCATCGTTTGGTAGCGAAGAAGAAGTAGCCGATGCAATAATTTGCAGTAGAAGCAAAGAACCAAATCTTTGGCTACAGAATACACAAACTAATTTTAGTGAATTGTGTATCCATTGCTAATATGTCTTGTATACTCGTAGTTCTTTGAATTGAACCTACGTCTGATAGTATAAGTAGAAAAATCAAAGGTGTTCAGTCAAACACCTGTGGGCTGTGCGCCGGTCAGAGTCGTAACAATGTGGGGCAGTGGGATACATATGTCCCAGGGCGCCAAGATACAGGGGCGTCAAAATGAGGCTTAGAATGTTACATTTTAGTGAAATTTCATCAATCGGGAAGGGTGCAAAATATCCTATTGACACCACTGGCGCTGGAGACTGAATGGTATAAACTATCGTCGTGAAACTCACTTCGGCCCGTGTTTAAATCGAATTTTAGCTATCTAATAGTGACAGTGCGCTGGGCTGTCGTACCGAGAGACACGGGTTCGAGTCTCGGCGAAGTCTGGTTCCCGGTGGTATACGGCGTCCCTCAGTCCACCCTGCTCCAAATGGGTAACTGACATCAGTTGGGGAAGCTAAGGCGGCTGGATATTGTGCATAATCCCCTCATATGACGTAGCTGTAGAAACTTGTGAACGCTGCCTCACGTGCACCATTGGCCAGCATGGTCTCAAAATAGGAATTTCATTTCTTTTTATTAAATCCTTTATATTAACTCGTGGTGTCTGGTTGCTTGCTTGTTTGTTTGTCGAAAAAACTTTGGAACGATTTTTAACCCACTTCCTCGTAAGCTAGCGAGCTGAAATTTTGCAGGCAGTTTCGTGCCGATGATAAAAACTAAAAAAAGTTTTTGGGTTTATTTTGCGCTGCGTATTATAATGAACATTCTTTTAGTTATGCCTCCTATATAAACGATTTATCGTCCAAAACTTCTGTTTAAATCCCTTATATTAACTTCACGGCCGTCTCTGTCTCTCTGTCGTTCTGTCGTAATCTCTCTCTCTCTCTCTGTCTTGGGCGGGCGGAAAAACAAAAGTCAAAAATGACCCACTTCCCGTGATCCGATCGAGCTGAAATTTGGCACACGGACCCGTCTCACCTAACAATGCATCGTATCAAAATTTAAGATCGATCGAACGTACCGTAATTAAATTAATGCATTTTTAGTTTATCCTTAAATAACGTATGTAATTCAAATTCACGATTTGTTATTGTTTTTTTTCCACGCGAGAGTTTGAGTTGACGCGTTGACGCGACCCATCGAAGTAGCGGCGTGCTTTTGTTTACATTTTACGTGTCATGTTGAGCTCGGTCAAGCGATTGGTGACCAGACTTTTCCCCTCCCCCCCACCCACCCACCCCCAGGGTTATGAAGCAAATTTGAGTTAAGACAGATTCAGTCTGTAAATGTTTGTCGCGTTTGAAAATAATCAATACTGTTAGTTATGTCTCATATATAAGGGATTTATAGTCAAAAACTTTGTTTTTACGGGTTTGTTTATTAAATCCCTTATATTAACTTCACCGCCTTGGGCGGGCGGAAAAACAAAAGTCAAAAATGACCCATTTGTAAAGCCATCGAGTTGAAATTTGGCACACGGACTCATGTCACCTAACAATGCATCGTATCAAAATTTCAGATCGATCGAACGTACAGTTATTAAATTAATGCATTTTTAGTTTATCTATATAAACTATATGTAGCGGTCGCTATTGTTTACATTTTACGGGTCACTTGACTTCACGCCAGCCATCGGTGAACACATCTCGTGTTTTAACCAGGTGGTTTACACCAGGAGTTGAGTAAACGCGTTGACGCCACCCGTCCATGTCCACACCCCCTCCCCCTTCCCCAAGTTTTAAAGCCAGGGGAGATAATTTCGGCTTCAGTCTGTAAATTTTTGTCGCGTTTGAAAATAATCAATACTTTTAGTTATGTCTTATATATAAGGTATTTATGTCAAAAACTTTGTTTTTACGGGTAGTTTTATTAAATCCGTTATATTAACTTCACCGCCGTCCCTGTCTCTCTGTCTTGGCCGGGCGGGAATAAAAATTCGAAAATGACCCACTTTCCGTAAAGCCATCGAGCTGAAATTTGGCACACGGACCCGTGTCACCAAACAATGCATTGTATCAAAATTTCAGATCGATCGAACGTACCGTAATTAAATTAATGCATTTTTAGTGTATCTATATACGACGTATGTAATTCAATTTCACGGTTTGTTATTGTTTTTTTTCACGTGACAGCTCAGTTCGCGTGATGTACCGGCGTGCTTTTGTATACATTTTAAGTGTCACGCTGAGCTTGGTCCAGCAATCGGTGACCAGACCTTACCCCTCTCCTCCCCCCCCCACCCCCGGTTATAAAGCAAATGGGAGTTAAGACAGATTCAGTCTGTAAATGTTTTTTTCGTTTGAACATAATCATTACTGTTAGTTATGTCTCATATATAAGGGATTTATAGTTTAAAACTTTGTTTTTACGGGTTTGTTTTATTAAATCCCTTTTATTAACTTCACGACCGCCTCTCTCTCTCTGTCTCTCTGTCTCTCTCTGTCTGTCGTTCGTCATCGGGCGGGCGGAAAAACAAAAGTAAAAAATGACCCATTTCCCGTGATGCCATCGAGCTGAAATTTGACACATAGGCTCGTATCACTTAACAATGCATCGTATCAAAATTTCAGATCGGTCAAACGTACAGTTATTATATAAATGCATTTTTAGTTTATCTATATAAACTATATGTAGCGGTCGCTATTGTTTACATTTTACGGGTCACTTGACTTCACGCCAGCCATCGGTGAACACATCTCGTGTTTTAACCAGGTGGTTTACACCAGGAGTTGAGTAAACGCGTTGACGCCACCCGTCCATGTCCACACCCCCTCCCCCTTCCCCAAGTTTTAAAGCCAGGGGAGATAATTTCGGCTTCAGTCTGTAAATTTTTGTCGCGTTTGAAAATAATCAATACTTTTAGTTATGTCTTATATATAAGGTATTTATGTCAAAAACTTTGTTTTTACGGGTAGTTTTATTAAATCCGTTATATTAACTTCACCGCCGTCCCTGTCTCTCTGTCTTGGCCGGGCGGGAATAAAAATTCGAAAATGACCCACTTTCCGTAAAGCCATCGAGCTGAAATTTGGCACACGGACCCGTGTCACCAAACAATGCATTGTATCAAAATTTCAGATCGATCGAACGTACCGTAATTAAATTAATGCATTTTTAGTGTATCTATATACGACGTATGTAATTCAATTTCACGGTTTGTTATTGTTTTTTTTCACGTGACAGCTCAGTTCGCGTGATGTACCGGCGTGCTTTTGTATACATTTTAAGTGTCACGCTGAGCTTGGTCCAGCAATCGGTGACCAGACCTTACCCCTCTCCTCCCCCCCCCACCCCCGGTTATAAAGCAAATGGGAGTTAAGACAGATTCAGTCTGTAAATGTTTTTTTCGTTTGAACATAATCATTACTGTTAGTTATGTCTCATATATAAGGGATTTATAGTTTAAAACTTTGTTTTTACGGGTTTGTTTTATTAAATCCCTTTTATTAACTTCACGACCGCCTCTCTCTCTCTGTCTCTCTGTCTCTCTCTGTCTGTCGTTCGTCATCGGGCGGGCGGAAAAACAAAAGTAAAAAATGACCCATTTCCCGTGATGCCATCGAGCTGAAATTTGACACATAGGCTCGTATCACTTAACAATGCATCGTATCAAAATTTCAGATCGGTCAAACGTACAGTTATTATATAAATGCATTTTTAGTTTATCTATATAAACTATATGTAGCGGTCGCTATTGTTTACATTTTACGGGTCACTTGACTTCACGCCACTCATCGATGACCATATCTCGTGGAGGAGGAGTTCACTCAGTTTTAGGCTGTAAATGTTTGTCGCGTTGGAACATAATCAATACTTTAAGTTCTGTCTCACATATAAGGGATTTAAAGTCAAAAACTTTGTTTTTACGGGGTTGTTTTATTTTACGTTTTTTTTTAAAAATTAAATCCTTTAACTCGTGGTGTCTGTTTGCTTGCTTGCTTGTCGAAAAATTTTTGGATCGATTTTTAACCCACTTCCTCGTAAGCCAGCGAGCTGGAATTTTTGCAAGAAGACTCGTGCCGATGATAAAAATGATGTATCAAAATTTCAGCTCGATCGCGGGTACTTTAATTAAATTATTGATTTTTTAAGATTATTTTATTTTTCTCTATGTATCATCTTTATCTTTTAGATAGAGTGTCGCGGTGCGTATTATATTGAACGACCTTTTTATTACATGTAATACTTTCCTGTTGCGCAATTTGGTGCATATTATATTGACAATACTTTTTATAAACATATTCCCGATCGGTGCTCATTATATTAAACACGTTTTACGAGACATAACTAAAATTTTGTATTTTTGGGTTGTCTTGCGCTGCGTAATATAATGAACATTTGTACATAAAGGATTTATAGTAAAAAACTTATGGTTTTTTTACGGGTTCTTTTTATTAAATCCTTTATATTAACTCGTGGTGTCTGAGCCTTTGTCGAAAAAACTTTGGATCGATTTTTAACCCACTTTCTCGTAAGCTAATGAGCTGAAATTTTACAGGCAGACTCGTGCCGATGATAAAAATGATGTATCGAAATTTCAGATAAATCGAATGTACCATAATTAAATTAGTGAATTTTTAGATTATCTTTATTTATCTCTATGTACCATGTTAAATTTTTTTTGCTATAGTGTCGTGGTGCGTATTATATTGAACAACCTTTCCTGTCACGCAATAAGGTGCGTATTTTATTGACAACACTTATTAAATATGTTTTACGACACATAACTACAATTTTGTATTTTTGGATGGTCTTGCGCTGCGTATTATAAGGAACATTCCTTTAGTTTCGTCTCGTGCATAAAGGATTTATAGTCAAAAACGTGTTTTTTAACCTTTTTTTTATATTAAATATACAATTTACTAGGTTGTGCTTCGGCGCCGCGGCGCCAGTGGCGCCCACCTTTTTCAAAAGCCCAACTAACTTGTCCTTGTATGATAAATACGTAATATTAAACTTCCTTAAATGTACACAAAGTATTTTATAATACTACGGCGCCCACTTTTTTTTGTTTGTTTGTCAAAAGCCCAAGTAACTTATCCTTGTATGATAAATAAGAAATATTCCTGAAAAGTACACAAAGTATTTATATAATATTTTTTTACAGTGCTAATCACCACACGATTTTTGAACTAATTTTAGAAAGCAGCGCACCAAATTACTGCACCAAAAATAACTCTTTGAGTCAGTCAGCACTGTTTACAACACAAATGCTGACGTCTAAGGTTCGTGCGTTGTTTGGATAATGTTAATCTGGAAACCAAAATGATTATTATTTTTAAGTCTATATTTTCAATTTTTTAAATAATCAGAGTGATGTCCCTTAGCGTTAGGCCACAGTCATACATAATTGAGGGTAAATATATATATGACTAGCAGACCCGTCGTGCGTTGCAACGATCTCAGTAAAATGATTAAGTTTAAAGAAACCAATGAGTGAATGAGGGCATATATTAAAAACATTTATGCCAGAAACCTTCGCGGAAGTTTGCAAATAAACAAAATCCAAGTTTCCTACCAAACGGATAAATAAATTAATAATTAAAAAGCTTACAAAATAAAAAACAATATTAAGTCAAGGGGCCCAGCCGAAAAATGAGTGAGAATTAAATTTTTTAATGCCATTGTACTCAAGCAAAATTTCTCAATATCGTGCAAAATTGAAAGGGGAATAAATTATTACTGTGCAGTAAAAATGACATTTGGGGCCCCCAGCTCCGTGGGAATGGACTATAGGAGTTCAGTGCCCTATAGTAATATAATCTAGGTTCTTAAATTTTTATATTCTAAGTTTAGTCAAAATCCATTTATTTTCTCATAATTTAGCGCTTAAACTAATTTTAATATAGTTAATATAGTGTTTTTAAAAATGACATTTAGGGGCCCCTGGGCCCATTCGGTGAAAGATGTCAACTTCAAAAACCTGTTCAATTTAATTCAGTTTCGTCATAGATATATTCCTCAAAATCGTGAAAAATTGAATGTGGAAAAATATCTTAAACATATACGAAGAAAAGACATTTGGGGCCCCAGCCCCGAAGGAATGGACATTTGAAGTTTTGTGCCCTATAGTATTTTAATATGGGTTACCTAGTTTTTGTACACAAATTTTTGTTAAGATCCAATTATTTACTCAGTAACAACCCCATAAACTAATTTTTATAAAGCTCGTATAAGCAAAAAACGACATTAAGGGCCACAGGGCCCAATTATTGGAAGAAATAAAGTGCGAAAGACATGTTCATTTGAATAATTTCAAAATACATACATATATATTTATATTTCTCAATATTGTTAAAAATTGAATGGACGATAAAACATTAAACATTTACTAAAAAAGACATTTTGGGTCACATGCCCCGAGGGAATGAAACTTAGGAGTTCAGTGCCCTATAGTAATAAAATATAGACCATTGAGTTTTTATATACTAAGTTGGGTCAACAGCTATTAATTTTCTCTGTATTTTACGCTAATACTAATTTTTTACAGCTAATATAAGGGAAAAAAGATATTAGGGCCCCTGGGCCCATTTGGTGATAGATGTAAATTTCAAAAACCTTTTCATTTAATCAAGTTTCCTCATAGATATATTTCTCAAGATCGTGAAAATTTGAATGTGGAAAAATATCTTAAACACATACGAAGAAAAGACATTTGGGGCCCCCGGCCCGAAGGAATGGTCATTTGAAGTTCTGTGCCCTATAGTATTTTAATATGGGCTACCAAGTTTTTGTATACAAATTTTGGTTTAGATCCATTCATTTAGTCAGTAGCTGACGCATAAACTAATTTTTATATAGCTCATATAAGCAAAAAATGACATTATGGGCCCCCGGTGCCCCATGAGTGTTAAATATAGAAAATAAAGTTGCCAGTTACCATCCCAGGTAGGTACTTAACAGTCTCCAAAAATTTCATGACGATCGGATGAATGGTTTAGTCTGCTATAAAGGACATGCACACACACACACACACCACACACACACACAGACATACTTTGATTTTTATATATATAGATAAAGATTAATAATTAAAAAGCTTACAAAAGAAGAAACAATATTAAGGGCCCCGGCTTCAAATGAGTGATAATTTATTTTTTTAAATTGAAATTGTTCTCAAGCTATATTTCTCGATATCGTGTTAAATTGAATGGGGAATACAATTATTAACGTTCAGTAAAAAATACATTTGGGGCCCCAAGGTCCAAGGGAATGGACATTAGGAGTTCTGTGCCCTCTATTAATTTATTATAGGCTGTTAAGTTTGTATATACTAAGTTTGGTAAAAAATCCATTTATTTTTTCATTATCTAACGCTTAAACTAATTTTTATATAGCTAATATAGGGGGAAAAAACGACATTAAGGGGCACCCCGGGCCCATTTGGTGCAAGATATCAATTTCAAAAACCTGTTCATTTTAAGTCAGTTTCATCAGGGAGATATTTCTCAAGATCGTTAAAAATTGAATGAGAAAAATATCTTAAACAGATACGAAAAAAAGACATTTGGGGCCCCCAGCCCCGAAAAAAATGACATTAGAAGTTCAGCGCACTTAATTATATTAATATGGGCTACCAAATTTTTGTATACAAAGTTTGGTTAAGATCCACTCATTTACTCAGTAGCTAGCGCATAAATTAATATTTATATAGCTCATATTAGCTAAAAACGGCATTTAAGGCCCCAGGGCCCATTCAGGGAAAGATATAAAGTTCAATACACCTGTACATTTCAATATGGATAATAATGGATACATTTGTCATTATTTTTCAAGATCGTTAATAATTGAATGTGGAATAAAATCCTAAGCGTTTAAGAAAAAAGGCATTTTAGGCCCCCAGCCCCGAAAGAATGGTCATTATGAGTTCAATGCCCTATAGTATTTTAATATCCGCTGTCAAGTTTTTATATACAAAGTTTGGTTAAGATCCATCAATTTACACAGTAGCTAACGCTTAAACTAATTTTTATATAGCTCATATAAGCAAAAAATGACATTATGGGCCCCCGGCGCCCCATGAGTGTTAAATTTAGAAAAAAAAGTTGCCAGTTACCATCCCGGGAGCGCACTCAACAGTCTCAAAAAGTTTCATGACGATCGGATGAATGGTTTAGTCTGCTATAAAGGACATGCGCACACACACACACAGACATACTTTGATTTTTATATATATAGATGATTCGTATATTTATTTATAAGGATAATTTTATACAATACACTATAATATTTAAAAAAGGATTTACGAACTCTTTTTTTTGGACTTATTTTTGAAATTCATTTTTCGAATCGCTCCTGCGCACTTCCGTAAAGTGAATTTTCCGCCCCTCGATTTTCTTTTACTCCATGCCGTTGCACGGACTAACGGAGTGCTGGTCCGTCCCTGTTCTTTTGATACCTTTGCTTCTTACTTCGCAAATTTGCGTTTCTGTCGATTGCTCTGTGTGTGTTTTAACAACACTGTCTACCAATCATGTTATCAATGATACAATTATCTCAGACGTTTAAGTTAACTTATCAATGACTTATGTGCTCATTTTACAGTTTATTTTTTGTCCTCACAGTGTTCTGTGCCTTGAAGAAATCGTCCTCGTGCCCACACAAGTCTGCATGCTTTGCTTCATCTTTTTCCTTACCTCGTTGTACTCATTTCCTAAACTCAACTTTTCACACTTCATAAACACTTCTATAAACTCGTTATTAACTTAAGCAATGTGTGCATCATGCGGCAATGATTTTTCCCGACATCTTAAAGAAAAACTTAAGTTCATCTTTTTATTCAATCAGCCGAATCTCGTATCATTGATGATTGATAGACTATAACTTCTCATAAATTAAATAGGGGTGTACCGAATTCAATATTTTGAAATCCGGCAGGAACCAGATTTGGACGGATTTATAAAGTGAAATCTGGCCGAAGCCTGAGACGGAGACGAATTTGTAAAAATGGCCAGATTCCGGATTCGCTGAGCCGGAGCTATTATATGAATATATATTTTATGGCTCTACAGGCCAGCCGGATTTGGTCGGATTTATGAACTGAAATTATACCGGAGCCGAAGCCGGAGCCGGATTTCTAAAAATTGCCGGATTCCGGAGTTACCGGAGCTGGAGCCGAAATCCGGTACACCCCTACAATTAAATTACAAAACACAAAAATACAACTATAGAATAGGAATCGTGTGACGTCCAACCATTCATTTAACATACTATGAGAAGCGTACCTTGCACGTGAGCTGGACGTTGATGAGGTTCTCCTTGTAATCAACTGACCACTGGAACAGGTACCTGCCGTCGGGGTCGAGGGTCACCTGGTACTGATAGCCTTGACACGAGTGGTCAGCCCACAGCACCACGACACAGGCGATAGCTGAGACCAGCCAAGCGTGTCCATCCATATGTGATATAATGATTTCTTTACAAAACTACGTCCTGGGTTACAGAAAATGTCCAAAGGAAATTTAGAAATTTATTTGTGTTTTGCTTTGTTAACTCTGATCACTTATTCTTGCCTGAGAAATTTTATCTTAATAAGTGTTATACAACATGAAATCATCTGTTAAACAATGGCGTCTTACCGTATTTCTCCACAACTGACGGCGCTATGTTATGTGTGCGCTCACTTTATTTGAGTAACCAGGGCTGGTCTTAGCGATTGCGGGACCCTGTGCGGCTTAGTATGCAAATGGATTGCGCGGGGCCCAGTCTGGGCAGGGATAAGGAATTTATAAGGATAATAAAAGAAAATTAAGATAGGCGGGGCCTATGGAAGTGTGGGGCCCACTGCGGCCGCATAGGTTGCAGTGGTCTAAGACCGGCCCTGTGAGTAACCATTCATTCTTGTCACACGCATTATATTTTTTAGAAATCTCAAATAAGTTGCTATCCACTAATCACCCCTCCGTTACACCGAAAACATCATCAAGTAACGCCATCGCGCACAGTTAGTGTCTTAAAAGCACGTATTATAACCAGGGCCGTCTTAACTCACAGGCCCATTGGGCATTTGCCCGGGGCTCACGAGCATAGGGGCCCCATGGGAAGATGTTTATTTATACATATTATGTATATTATTTTTCATTCCTGCGGGGGAGGGGACCAACACTATTTCTTTTCCCGGGGGCCCAATCTGGTGTAAAGACGGCTCTGATTATATCAATATGAGAATTGTCGTTAAAATCTGTTTACAACATACACCACACTAAACTTTGTTTGTTTGATGTTTGTTTGTTTGTTTGTTTGTAAATCTCATTTAGGGCAAGTATCTGCTTGTCTGGGTCAATTATAGTCGTGTTAGGGAAAGTTAGACTCGTTCATGACGCCTAAGGCCTGTTCTTCAATAAAAAAAAATTCCACATAAAAAAGATCAGATGAAATTGTTGATATCCAGTGCTGAACGTTCATATATCGCCGTCGGGATACAAAAATATGTTTTTACGTCAGTATTATTCCGTAGATGCATTTTTTTAAAAAACTCAAATGTTTAAATTATATCTTTCAATTTAATCTAATTGTTTGTGGTTTTTATAAAACCATCGTAACAATAAGAATAGCTTTTAATATGTGCGATGTTCATCGCATTTAATTTTTTTTTAAACTTCGCGTTGTATGATTTACTAATGGCAAGTGCTAGTTATTAACAAATTATTTTGTCAACTGCATGTGTGACGTCGAGCCGCCGTGGCAGATAACAAAAAGACGTTACCGGAATGTTTGGGGATAATATTACAAGGGGTCAAGGGGTAAATGTTAAAGGTTGTTGTCAAGAAAAAAAAATAATAATAAACACGCCTCAATAAAAAGTGGGTGCATTTGATTGAAGTCTTCCCACAGACATAAAACCAAAATAATTTTGTTGCCTGATAGCAGTGTAAACTTCTCGAACTAGTCTAAAACTTACCCTAAATTTGGCTAATGGAAAGTCGAGTATTGTGGTGAATCTTCCAATACGAGAAGTGGCAGTTGTTGAGACATGCTGTCGTATCTTATATATTACATTTTAGTACGCACCAGACACAAATGGCTTTACATATCAAACAGACAAGCACTGACATGAATTATAAGCACCTACCGATGAATAAGCCCTACAAAAAAATATAATACTAATAAGTCCGTGAAAATTACAATTCAGAGACCACCTGCCGTAATTATTGAATAAGTCCCAAGCAAACAAACACCAAAGTCAGTCAACAAACACGTTGATGAAATCCTATCATCCGAAATTAAACCCACTTACGCGGTGAGTTTTATCCAGCCAAAAAATGTAAGCGCGCACACTAACGTTCGGCTTAACAGTTTTATCATAATAATGACAATGAAATCAACAATTGGTTATCATGAAATATCTTATGGAAAGTCGAAATGGTGAACACGCCCCTTTATATGTCGGTCATAAGGCGTGTGAAGCCCGGGTCACAAACTAGTCGTCTGCTCACTCGTACAGCAGCGCCGAGCACCGGCCCCATGCCCACCTTATTCGGCGCCTCGGTACATTTGGTAGTATTGGCTTTTCATTATTGGTTGTTTTTGTTTTTTGTTGTGTGTTTTTTAAATCCTTTATATTAACTCGTGGTGTCTGCTTACTCGTATGCTAGCGAGCTGAAATTTTGCTGGCAGACTCGTAGCGATGATAAAAATGATCTATCAAAATTTCAGATCGATCGAATGTACTGTAATTAAATTAATGAAGTTTTAAATTATCTCTATTTATCTCTATGTAGCATGTTAATTTTTGTGCTAGAGTGTCGCGGTGCATATTATATTGAACGACCTTTTTATTACTTTCCAGTCGCGCTGTGCGGTGCGTATTATATTAACGATACTTTTTAAAAAATTATTCCCGATAGATGCGAATTATATTAAACATGATTTAAGAGACATAACTAAAATGTCTGATTTTTTTATATTGTCTTGCGATGCGTATTGTAATGAACATTCTTTTAGTCATGTCTCGTATGTAAAGGATTTATAGTCAACAACGTGGGTTTTTTTTTATCTTTCATTATCTTTTAATTTTTTTATTGAGGATATAAGAACGTGAAGTTACCCATTAATATATTATCGGTATAGGGTAGTAGAGGGTATTAATTATATATATACTAGCGTACACCCGTCAAAAATGACGGAAGTTTTCAGCTGAAATCTATTTATTTTATAGAAAATGCACTTTTTTTTAGGGCGCCTACGGCGCCGACCTTTTTCAAAAGCCCAACTAACTTGTCCTTGTTAGATAAATACGAAATATTAAACTTTCTGAAATGTACACAAAGTATTTTATAATACTTTTTGTTTTTTTTATTTTATAATTAACCATCATCAAATCCTCTTTTTACATTCATCCCTTTTCCAAAATTAAAATATGAGCGAAAACAATAACGTCATATAATATTTTTAATTCTTAATTTGCACACCTTTTGATGCTTTGGTGCAGTAATTTGGTTTTCCCTGCTTTCTAAAATTAGTAGCGTCAGGACTGACACACACTGCTTGCGTGACAATTGCAAATTATATTGTTTAATTTGTATTGCGTCATTGATATAAGGGTAAGAGTGTATACGTCTTATGTATTACTGAACTTATGTTGTTTTTTAAAATTACTTTATAAAAGATTTCCCTTGAACGAGTACCTTTATTTTGCATTTTTAAAACATCTTACTCTTATAAAATTCAAAACCAGTTGCCCCTGGTTGATTAAAAAAATAATAAAATACTTTTATATCATTGCCAGATTCCTTTCATTTAAAAAAAAATTTAACATAACAGCCACATAAAATAAATCTCATTATCTCTTTCAAATAAAAACAGTCACATAGAAACTAAATCTATCTCTCTCTCTCCCCTTCTCTCTCTCCATCTCTCTCTCTCAAATAACAACACCCACATACAAATTAAATCTCTCACTTTCACTTTGATAAGAGGCTGTGTGGGAAACGATCAGCCAAGCTTGTCCACCTACGGGTGTTATAATTATTTCTTAACAAAATGACTTCCTGACTTATAGAAATCGTCCTAAGAAAGTGCTTTGGGTACCCTATGGCTAACGCCTTCGAGCACCTATTCCAGTCCTGTATTTGTATACAAAACAGACCTTGTAACTTCCATCAATATTTCAAAACTTAAATATGTTTATTTAATCTTGATTAATTCCCAATCAATTTGCCAACCAGATCTCCAGCCGGTATGTTCCCAGTTTGTCATTTCGTTGGCCATGTTCGATGATTTTTATATTTAATCTTGATTGAGTCCGAATCAATATTCACACAAAATCGAACAAATATGTTCCAAGTTTGTTAATTCATGTACATGTACATTGTCTGGTTCACTGGATCTGACAAAGGGAAGATTGACAACCAGGGCTGCTCGAACTCATACCCGCCACATGGACACCAAGCATGGACACAAACATACACATCAAATGTGGACACAAACATAGACACCAAACATGGACACAAACGCACACACCAAAAGTGGACACAGACACCAAACATGGACACAAACATACAAAAAAATATGGACACAAACATAGACACCAAACGTGTACACAAACATAGACACCAAACACGGACACAAACATAGACAACAATTCAAATTAGTCCACCCCCCTTTCCTCAAGAACACTTTTTTTCCTTGCCGCCGTGTGCTTTTTATATACGGTGTAGATGCATAAACATAATTTTGTTTCGATGCATGAAAATAATTTAATTTATAAGGTGCGTGAGCGTAATGTTGATGAGGTGCTCAAAAATATTTGTGATGTCATTGCGATGTTTGCACGTCCAAAAGATTCGCTCCCTCCCCACCCTACGCCAAATATAAAAAATAATATGCTATACATTATGGATTATATTATTAACTAACTCTCGTAAGCAGCGCAATTGCTAATCTTTCGATTATAGATTTCTATATTTAAGATTATTTTAAAGATCATTTCAAAGATTATTCAGCAAAAGCGAATATTGTACATCGAAGCTTCGTTACAACGGGAAGGTTTCTATTCAAATAAAATGTGACCATCCTGTCAGGCATCGCAATATACAGGTTGGGCTAATAAAAGTGAGAACATCTCGTAAAATGTGACCATCCTGTCAGGCATTGCAATATACAGGTTGGGCTAATAAAAGTGAGAACATCTCGTAAAATGTGACCATCCTGTCAGGCATTGCAATATACAGGTTGGGCTAATAAAAGTGAGAACATCTCGTAAAATGTGACCATCTTATCAGGCATCGCAATATACAGGTTGGGCTAATAAAAGTGAGAACATCTCGTAAAATGTGACCATCCTGTCAGGCATCGCAATATACAGGTTGGGCTAATAAAAGTGAGAACATCTCGTAAAATGTGACCATCCTGTCAGGCATTGCAATATACAGGTTGGGCTAATAAAAGTGAGAACATCTCGTAAAATGTGACCATCCTGTCAGGCATTGCAATATACAGGTTGGGCTAATAAAAGTGAGAACATCTCGTAAAATGTGACCATCTTATCAGGCATCGCAATATACAGGTTGGGCTAATAAAAGTGAGAACATCTCGTAAAATGTGACCATCCTGTCAGGCATCGCAATATACAGGTTGGGCTAATAAAAGTGAGAACATCTCGTAAAATGTGATTTAATCACATCAAATTTAGTTTAACTATACCCACACTAGCTTAAATAGTTTCCTGGTTGACTTACTGACATATTTAGCTATATGACGTCATTATTTTGACTATCTCCGGTCGCCATTTTTTATCTGCCAATTGTTTACGTCGGCTGATTGTTTACATTTTTTGCCCACAACGACAAAAAGCACTGCAGAAGACCGCATTCTGATTAAACATTTGCGAATTGAAAAACAGCGGGGTGCTTGGAAAATGACCAACGAGTTTCCGAACAAAGCCTGGAGCAAAGCAAGTGTCAGTCGGGTTATCAATATAAATTGACAACGACGGTTCAACGGAACGTATAACAGGAAGTGGTCGACCAAAGACTGTTAGGACACAACAGCTCATTGAACGAGTGAGTGAGCTTATCAGTTTGGAGTCAAGATGATGATCCTCACAGTCACAAATGTCCGCGGGAAAAAGAAAGAGAGACTGGTTTACCACGTTCTTCAATTCGACGTATTGTAAAGCAAGACTTGCTACTTAAAACTTAGGGGCCGTCCATAAAGTACGTCACGCTCCAGAGGGGGGAGGGGGTGTAAGAAAGTGTGACAGTTTGTGACAGGGGGAGGGGGGGGGTCCGGCCATGTGTGACGTCACGGTATTTTCTATTAAATTTTGATTATTTTGTTAATAAAAACACATTTTTTTGTTCGAAAGTGTGACGTACTTTAGGGGGGTCCGAGATTTGTGACAGTTTGTGACAGGGGGGAGGAGGGTAAAAATGGTCAAAAATAGCGTGACGTACTTTATGGACGGCCCATTACAAGCGTGTGATCGGACAGATGCTCAATGTACGTGGTAAGTTGAAACGCTTGCAACTGAGTCGGCAGCTACTTGAACGATTTAATAATGAGAGACGTGTACGAAGTATAATTTGGTTTACAGACAAAAAGACATTCACCATTCCCACGCCAGTTAATTCTTTCTCAAAATGATCGTCTTTATTCCGTTACAACAAATAAAAAGCAGTTTCAAGACAGGCGACTTATACGAGAGAGCGTAAACATTTCAGCCGTGGCATCATGGTATCAGTTGGTGTGCCTCGAATGGGGAAAACTTATAGCGTTGTGTTCGTTGAACCAGGGGCCAAATTAAACATGCAGTGAATATTATTGTGATCAAGTTCTCAGACGAGGATTGTTGCCTGACATTCAAGCGAAATGTGGTCACTATAACTGGACATTGCAGCAGGACGGAGCTCCATCTCCCACAGCCAGAACTACAGGAGGACGCAGCTCCATCTCCCACAGCCAGAACTACAGGAGGACGCAGCTCCATCTCACACAGCCAGAACTACTGGAGGACGGAGCTCCATCTCACACAGCCAGAACTACAGCAGGACGGAGCTCCATCTCACACAGCCAGAACTACTGGAGGACGCAACTCCATCTCACACAGCCAGAACTACAGCAGGATGGATCTCCATCTCATACAGCCAGAACTACAGGAGGACGGAGCTCCATCTCACACAGCCAGAACTGCAATCAACTTTCTTCGTCGGGAGAATATTGACTTCATCGAACCAGACATGTGACCACCTAACATCCCAGATTTAAACCCAGTAGATTGTGCCATATTGGGTGGATTGCAAGAAAAAATCTACCTTCGGCAAAAATTGACCACAGTTGAGCAGCTCAAGTTGGCAATAATCCAGGAATGGCGAAATCTTAGGCAACGTTTCATTGACAGAAGCATAAACGAGTGGCGTCAACGTTTAGAAAAAGTCGCGGAGAAGTAAGGATGACACATTCAACATGACGTCTGATTAGCTAAATATTATGAAGGAAAAAAAAACAATTCCATAAATAATTATAATTAATTAAATTATATTTTGAAATGATTCATTTGCTACGAGATATTCTCACTTTTATTGGCCCACCCTGTAGAGTAGTTTATTGTTATTATTTTATTTTAAAAAAAATAATTTTCTACTTTATAAAAGCGTTTTACTTCTCTGACAAAGCTCTAACACCAATTGAATGTCTAAAAAAGTTAGTCGTTCATCAGTTTATTGCTGTGCACTCCTATTATCAACCGGGCATATTCAGGCCTGGTGGGGGGAGGGGGTTATAGTTGGCCTAGGCCAGTTTAATCCCCGGGTTATTTATTTTAATAACAAAGCCGCTCACGAAATCCACAAACACTCACACTTATACTCTAGGGAATTTATGAATCAGCTCAGACTCGTTCACTGAGATTAGGATAACATTTAGCTATTCTCATTAATTTTAATTTGTATTATGCACTTTCAACCATACATTTTAAACATAAATAAATGTAAATTCTAAGCCGATGTGTTTTTTATATAATAATAATAAATTGATTATTTATATAGCGCTGTATCCCAGTAAGGAACTGGGCTCACAGCGCTTTACATGAAAGAAATAACATACCTATCAGTATTAAATTAACTTTCATATCATAACATACACAAAAATTACAGTACATTATACATAAGCTACGTTAATCATTTACTAGAAATGTAGTTTCATTAATTTTGAAAATAAATTTTGAAAAGATGTGTATTAAGTGCAGTCTTGAAGGATTTGGTTGTTTGAATACTACGTAAGTATAATGGTGGAGAATTTCATTGTTGACCTAATTCCATTGTTGAATTATATTGACCTAACGGGTATTACAATAAAATGTATGACGCATTGTCAGTGGCGTAGGTAGACCTTTTGCCACACGGGGCGGTCTCCAATTTGTCGCCCTTTCTAAGTAAATAGCATCATGGTTTTAATAAATTAATAAACATAAATAAATAATTGTAATTGAAACAAAGTAAAGGTGGTGAACATTTCTACCATTGAATGCCATATTTAAGATAGTGACAATAAAGTAGGCCAAAAAAGATGTTATACCTATAAATACATATTTTTACAAAAATACGAGATACTTTTTTTAAAAAGTTTACAAGAAAATTATTGAGGTTGCATGGGGACAAACGTATTCCAAATTTACACCAAAAAATTAAATTACCAATTAGTATGCTTTTATTTTGTATTTATAAATAAATGATTAAACTATATAATTTGCAATTGTCACGCAAGTAGTGTCTGTCAGTCCTGACGCAACTAATTTTAGAAAGCAGGGAAAACCAAATTACTGCACCAATGCATCAAAAGGTGTTCAAATTAAAGATGCGCTGTAAAAAAAATATTATATGACGTCATTGTTTTCGCTCATATTTTAATTTTGGAAAAGGGAACATTGTAAAAAGAGGATTTGATGATAGTTAATTATAAAATCAAAAAACAAAGTGGGTGCCTTAGGCGCCTTACAACCCCTATTATAAAATACTTTGTGTACATTTCAGAAAGTTTAATATTTCTTATTTATCAAACAAGGACAAGTTAGTTGGGCTTTTTAAAAAGTCGGCGCCGTAGGCGCCCTAAAAAGTTGCATTTTTTAATAAAATTAATAGATTTCAGCTGAAAACTTCCGTCACTTTTGACGGGTGATACGCTAGTTTAATTATATTTTTACAAACAAATTGTGTACATTAGTATGTAAACATATTATTTATACATTTATTTTCCTAACTTTCATAGTAGAGAAATCGTGTATTATGCTATCAAAATTTAATAATTTGTTATATTTTGTTGTATGAACAATATTGCAAGATTTTGTAGTCTTAAATCAAGGGTCGGGAAACTTTCTGTCTGAGAGAGCCATACATTATTTTTAAAACTAAAAATTCAAGTAAATATGTGCATTTTGTGTAATTTTAACACTAAAAGTACCATAATTATGTCTCTTAATTCTTTTTAATATCATTGTTATGCTGTTTATTGTTTATGCAATTCAAAGGAATCTGAATAAACGTTTTTAAAGAATAGTCGAACAATTGTCTGAGAGCCAGATGCAGCTATCAATAGAGCCACATCTCGCTCGCGAGCCATGGTTTCCCAACCCCTGTCTTAAGTCATGCACTCATTGTGGAACGAAGATAATTTTTTATCAACTTCAGTTTGGAGAAGCTCCTTTCACAACTAGCGACACTGATAACAATAATTGTTATAAAAATTCTTAGAATACAAAATACACAAACAAATTGTGCAATGAAAACAATATATTTAAGCTTTATTTATAAACTAATACAACAAGCGGGCCTTTTCCTCCATTTTCCCAACGCAATGCCTCTTTTTGTAGTATAGGTACAGCCACAAAACCTGGATCATTTTTCTTTCATTATGGAACTGTTCTTTATCAATGTCAATAAAATCATTTATTTGACATTCAATTTCTTCACTTAGTAGGTTACATGGGATTATGCACGAATATTTTCTTACATGGACATGCAACTGATCAAAGAGTTCTTTTAATTCCTTTATAATTCAATCCATGGATTAAAACATTTCTCGTTGTACTTCATGTTCTAAATATAGGACCACGTCTTCCCCACTCACATGTTTTTCCCTTCTAACTTGGCGTTTCCTTTATTTTCTACAAAGTAAATTAACGATTCTACAACTTTAACTTCGCCAACATCAATAACTACGTATCTTTTAATTTGACTAGTTTAATATTTGTGGGTAATATCTGGAGAGCTGTCAAATATCATACAAAAGTTTTTAGCTTGGTTTAATTGGTCCATTATTGTTTTTCTCGCTTCACCTCTCAATAGGTCTATGAATTCATTTTGAATCATTCTACACAAATAGGAGACACTATATTTATTACCCATCTTAATTTGTACTAAATGTTCACATAATACTGGGTCGTACGTGGTCGACAAGTCCAAAAGCTCTAGAAAATGTCCTATATTTTCAACTGAATTGATGTCTTCCTCATGAATACTTTCACGATGACCCCTCAACGTCAAATTTTGTTTTGCTAAGAATCTAATTATATCAAGTATTTTGAGAATTTCCTTTCATTTTTATTATTAATTTTTACTTTGGCTTTTCTTTTCTTTTATTTAACTTGATTTAAAGCTTTCATTTTTATAAAATAATTAACAACGAGGAATATGCCGCCCTAAACAAAGTGCCGCCCTTAGCATTAGATTGGCTAATGTTTAAAATTGATAGGGTACACGGGTACAGCCATTTTTGCTACTACAACAGGAGCAGCTTTAAAATTTGAAGAATCAATTAAGTTAACAGCAGAACAGTGTCGCGTCCTCATGCTACTTGGGTCTCTTGGTTTTTCTGTGCATTAGCATAAGTAACAGAAGACTTTATATCCTCTATTGAGTTTGAATTTTTGGCAGAATAATCGTTCACATATTTTACGATAATACCTTTATTTCTTTCATTAATTTCTTATTTGGTTTCTATTTTATTTTTATAAAAGGATCCACATTCTTTCAAAATTGTCTATCATTTCATAGAAGCTAATTAACAACTAGGAATGTGCCGCCCCTAAAAAAGTGCCACCCGGGGCATTTGCCCCCTGCCTCCCCTCGCTACGCCCGTGCTTCCTCCGAGTCTGTCAGTGCCAAATAATGGAAACATACAGAGTTTTACATTTTGATGTCACCTTCAGGCGGCCCATTCTTTTGAAGAACGTTAAAGAACTAACCTTAAAACCTCGTAGTGACACCAGGTGGGAAAGTCGTTGAGGTATTAAATCAGTCAAGTATATGATGCATTCTCGTGGGAGATGCTGATCTTCTATCGAGCGCCTCCCCAGCCGGCGGATAGGGGAAAGCCCACCAGATATGGAGGGTACCGGGGAAATAAAATACCCGGGGTGGACCAAAATCAGCCCTACTGCCTTGTAGGAAGTGGAGGGATCCACAAAGGCTAGGGACCTAACCCGAACAAAGGCAGCTACCCATTGAGCTGTGAGGGGCAACCCCCCAAGTGGTTGTGCGCAAGGCCAACAACCCTGCCATGTAAAAAATCATAGTTACAAAAACACCGAAAAGAGTAACAAAGGACATTTCAGTCCTGGGAGAGGATGGATTCCTTGAGGAGGAAAATATGACGCCTAATAGTGAAAGCCAAAACCTGGAAGCTATTAGGCCGACAACCATCATTTCTACCAGGACTACCACCGTCATTGGAGCTTGGAATGTCCGCACCATGTACGAGGCTGGTAAAGCTGCACAAATAGCCGCTGAGATGAGGAACTATAAGCTCACCATTCTCGGAATTAGTGAAGCAAGATGGACTGGATGAGGACAGAAGAGATTAATCTCAGGAGAGATGGTGTTATTTTTGGGACACGAAGAAGACGATGCCCCACATACCCTGGGTGTTGCTATGATGCTATCAAGGGCAGCTCAAGGAGCACTCATTGGATGGGAGGCCCATGGACCTAGAATTCTTTTAGCAACCTTTCGAACAAAGAAACGTAGCATCAACCTAGATGTTATACAATGCTACGCACCAACTAATGAAAGTGATGAAGGAGACAAAGAAGAATTCTACAATAGAGTAATGACCATAGTCCAGGGTCGCCCACGGAGGAACATCGTCGTCCTCATGGGAGACTTTAATGCCAAGATCGGCAATAGCAACCGAGGGTACGAAGAGGTTATGGGACAGCAAGGGATAGGCGAGATGAACGACAATGGTGAGTGGTTTGCTGACCTATGTGCCGCAGCAGACCTGGTCATAGGGGGGAGTATTTTCCAGCACAAGAGGATTCACAAAGCTACATGGGTCTCACCGGACATGAGAACGATGAACCAAATAGACCATTTATGTATTTCTAAAAAATTCAGGCGATCTCTCCAAGACGTACGTGTTAAGAGGGGAGCTGATGTTGCCTCAGATCACCATCTTCTTGTGGCCAGGATGAAATTAAAACTAAAGAGACATTATACCGAGCAAACAGCATACAAGACTCGGTATAATACCTCCGTCCTGAAGGACCAAGCCAAAAAGGAAGAATTCAAAATCTCACTATTCAATAAGTTCCAAGTCCTACAAGAAATAATGGAAGATGAAACTACCGAAGGGAAATGGCAAAGCATGAAAGAAACAGTACAGTCAACATGCCAAGAACTGCTAGGAAACAGGAAACTGGCACACAAAGAATGGATGACAGCAGGTACGCTGAGTAAAATAGAAGAAAGGAAAAGAAAGAAAGCAGAAGTGAATAACAGCCCCACCCGAGCACAGAAAAACAAGGCCCAGAAGGAGTATGCAGATGCAAATAAGGAAGTTAAGGAAAGCATCAAGAGGGCCAAGAAGGAATTTGTTGATAAACTTGCTAAAGAAGCAGAGGATGCAGCTCACCAGGGGAACATGAGGGAACTGTTTGATACCATTAAGACGCTGTCAGGGAAATTTAGCAAGGTAGAGAGACCAGTAAAGGACAAAATGGGAAACACCATACCAAGTGAGGAGCAACAGAGAGGGAGATGGAAGGAGCACTTTGAAGAGCTCCTAAACAGGCCTGAGCCAAGGAATCAACCAGATATTCAACCAGCCGATAATGACCTACTAATTGACTGTAATAGTCCCACCAAAGAAGAGATTAGCAGGGCCATTAAACAACTCAGAAATGGAAAAGCTGCGGGACCCGATGGCATCCCAGCAGATGCACTGAAGGCGGACTTGGAAACCAGTGTGGAAATGCTGCACCCTCTGTTTATGAAGATATGGGAAGAGGAGCAAGTTCCTTCCGATTGGAAAGAGGGATACCTTATCAAGATCCCAAAGAAGGGAGACTTAAGCTCCTGCTCGAACTACAGAGCGATCACCCTGCTGTCCATCCCAGGAAAGGTTTTCAACCGTGTACTACTTAACAGGATGAAAAACGCTGTAGACCCTCTGTTGCGGGACGAACAAGCTGGCTTTCGCACCAACAGATCCTGCACGGACCAGATAGCGACACTGCGCATCATTCTAGAGGAGTCACTAGAGTGGAACTCACCGCTCTATGTCAACTTTGTTGACTATGAAAAAGCCTTCGACAGTGTTGACAGGCAAACCCTGTAGAGATTGCTATAGCATTACGGGGTGCCACAGAAGATTACGGATATAATCAGAAACATGTACGAAGGGATAAACTGCCGAGTTATCCATGGCCAGCAGGTGACAGATGCGTTCCAGGTGAAGACTGGTGTGAGACAAGGTTGCTTGCTGTCACCATTCCTCTTCCTGTTAGCCATTGACTGGGTGATGAAAACATCTACACAGCAGAAAAGGAATGGCATCCAATGGACCTTGTGGGATCAACTGGATGATCTTGACTTTGCTGATGATCTTGCCCTTCTTGCACATACCCAATAACAGATGCTGGAGAAAACAAACATTGTCGCAGCCACTTCTGCTAGCATGGGTCTCAACATCCACAAAGGGAAGAGTAAAATCCTCAAGGTTAATGCCACCAGTACATCACCCATTATGCTTGAAGGAGAAGCCCTTGAGGAGGTGGACAGTTTTGTTTACCTTGGCAGCGTGGTAGATAAGCAAGGTGGTACAGATGCGGGCGTCAAAATAAGGATCGGAAAAGCAAGAGCAGCCTTCCAGCAACTCAAGAATGTTTGGGTCTCTAACAACTTAGGCAGCAAGTTAAAAGTAAGGATTTTTAACGCTATGGTAAAACCTGTGCTGCTATATGGAGCCGAGACATGGAGAACAACGGCCGTAAACTTGACCAGAATCCAGTCCTTCATCAACAACTGTTTAAGAAGGATTCTCAGAATTCACTGGCCAGACAAAATCAGCAACCAGGAACTGTGGCAGCGGACAAAACAGAAGCCCATTGAGGAAGAGATTCTCCAGAAGCGGTGGAGGTGGATTGGTCATACACTAAGGAAACCTGCTCCTAACACAACAAAGCAAGCCCTGAAATGGAACCCACAGGGTAAGCGGAAAAGAGGCCGTCCAAGAAACACTTGGCGCCGAGAATTGGAGGCAGACATCAAGAGAATTGGCCATGAATGGAAGATCCTGGAGAAGCTGGCCCAGGATAGAGATGCCTGGAGGTCTCTCGTAGGTGGCCTATGCCCTTGGAGGAATCGCAGACGCCGACGATGATCGGTAGATGCCCCTCATGGACGAGAAGGCTCAACAACATATGATGCATTGCTTAGCATTTACGAGAACAAAGATATAGATAATTCAATAAGAGATGAAGCACCTGGACTACTTACGTAACTACAACTATTTAAATTTCGTATTGATCTGTCGTGATATGGTTTGAGATATTAACTAATGTCAATCTCATTAGTAATCTCATGCAGGGCAACAATTATGATATTGCATTTGCAATAAATAAAAATCCAAAAAGAATCTGAGATTCAATCACTTTAATGCCATCCTTGTTGATGTTGGCAAATGACATCCGAAATAGATGCAGATAAAATATTAGACTCAATACAAGGGCATCGAGTTCGTCGCAGAAAAAGTCAATTTGATGAAAATAAGTTTGAGCCCACAATGGATGCATAGGAAAGATACTAATTTGAATTCTTTTACCACCTTGTTGACACTGCAACCAAGTCTTTAGAATCTTTAGGACAAAGATTTCCTCAGCTGCAACATGACAACAGTTACTTTTGTTTTTTTTATATCATATATATAAGCTAAAAGATGCTAGTTCTTCTGTGATTTTGTCTAGGACTAATGAATAATAAGAGTTTATATAATAACTAGTGTATTACCCGTCAAAAATGACGGGAGTTTTCAAAATGGATATATTTCAGTTGTTGTAATTGTAGAGACCAAGAGAGAAAAATTAAATCTGTTTTCCATATTGAACATGAACAATTTTATGCGGACGTTTGAAAATAGTGGGGGGGGGGTCAATATATTTTTCAAGATTATTTTTTTTAGCGGTGGGCTTTCTAAAATCTAGCGTTACGAACGGACATAGCAGAGTATATATTTTGATTATATATACGAATATATGTGTTATGAGAAAACCTCCAAGGTTAGGCTTCGTGTTATATAAGTTTGCATGAATAATAATGATATAATCATGATAATAGTAAATGCATAGTGAATTACACACAGCATAAAGTGATACTGCGGCAAAGAAGTTTGAAGTTCGACGTATTAACAAATATTGCTGAGGAGTCAGCCGGACGTTAACTTGCGGCATTGAATAGTGCGCACCAATTATGAGTGCACCAATAATATAGCACAGTGCGTTAAAAAATAAATTATGTGACTGTAATGTGATCCACATCACGCATATCTGTGATTTGAAGCCGTTTAAGCTTCATCGATGATTATGACTTGTCAGTTTATTCGCCGATTTGTCCATACATTATTACCAAAATATTATCAAAACATGTAAAAAATAAACTGTAATTTTACAGCACACAAAAATGGACATTTAATACAAAAAAAAATAATATTAATAACATCAAATAAAACATTGCTCTTTTTACTTCTTTCCCTTCACACATTAAAATAAAAGCTCAAATAATGACGTCATGTCACAATATTTTATGGTGAGCAACATATTTTGTTATAATCTCGAAAGCAACATTTTTAATTTTTTTTGTCGAGAGTTACCTCGCATAGCGTAGGACTGACAGACACTACGTGCGTGACAATTGCAAATTATATTGTTTAATTTTCTATTATATTATTTATATTATATTGTTGCCAAAAATAATTTAACTTTAAAATTTTACGTGACTGTAATAGCTTTAAGTTTAATTTTTGTTTAAGTCTATTTTTACTTTGAAAATACAGTTGTCGCCTGAGCATTAGAATAAATTTTCACTTTAATGCCTCACTGCCGCATGATGTTGTTTTTTTTGTGTGTGTGTGTTTTTTTTGTCCCATAATCTCGTGGTCGTAGGGGGTTCTTATGTTTCCATTAGAAATTTCTCGGGACTTGGTAGACCTTGGCGGCGCCCATCTCCTCTCCAGGTCAGCGGAGGACTTTTTAGCGATAGTCATTCATCAACATTTTTGTTGTGGCTTTAACGTGGGCTAGATCCCACGCACCTCAGCTTGTGAGGCGAGCACACTATTGACTTCGCTATCCAGCCGCCATGGTGATGGTATGATGTATAAATAATAAATTTTATGATTTACGGCCAATAGCCAAAAGTTACTTGGTATATTACTTAGTTATCAATTAGCAATGGTAGAAATATATATGTAGCATAGGCCTAGTACTTTATCAGAGTATTTTAAAAAATGGAGAGCATACTACTGACTAGATAGACAATAAGTTCATGAACATTATTATAATATAGATGAAATTAGTTCGTTATTTTTTGTGGGGCGGGATCTATAATATATAAATGGAGTAGTGGGTCGGTTAGGAATCAAAAATGCTCTCAACGTTGTTAAATAAGACAGTGATACAAAATAATAAAAGTTCATTGCAATTTGAGCATTCTATAATGCATGTATAATATTTATTATATGGTATACTTTTCTAATATAGTGTATTTAGAAATACAGAAACATAAATTAATGTTGAATATTTTAGCTAAATTCCTAGTTATTTTGCGAATTTAGGTAGGAAAAAAAAAGGCAAATTTTATTTTAAATTGCATCAGTTAATGAAAAAATACACACAAACAACATGAACCTAAGACAAAAACTTTTGCTGGTGATGTAATTTAGTTTCTAAAAATTATTGAAAATCTATCACGCATCCGTCAGCTTTTTAAAGTTATGTTGTGGTAGATACTGCAACAGACGTCTAGTACTGGTAGCGCAGCCTTACAACTGAAGGTTATCATGGGTTTTGAAGAGAGAGATGATAGATTATGTAAGGAAGGATAAATTTTAGTATAGGCATATTAAATGCACATTTGGCCTAAATTAAAAGATATCGATTCAACATTTCTCAACAAGACGATTTTTTAAAAATTTTATATATATTTTTTTTTAATATATATTTTTTTTTAATTTAAAAAAAAATTTGCAGAGGTGAACCTCAGGCCCAGGCTAAAGCCCGGCTGTTTTGCTAGGGTCTGTACTGTCGGTACACCGCTGCGATGTATGTACGTAGTCACTTTGATGGTTTTTTTTTACCTGAATGGTCTCCCATGAGTTTGAGAAGACAGCAGCAGCTTCTTGCCTGTTGTACACGCATAAATGCAAACAATAATAATAATTATACAACGTATTAATTAAATTTTATCCAATTCGAAAAATATTTTCACTGATAGAATTTATTATATTTTTATTTGCCTGAAGAAATGTTGTTTTTTTGTGTAGGGTATGATGTTAATTAGATTTTTTTCAACGGAGTTTGAAAACGAAATAAAATGTATTACTATACAATGTACTATTTGATTTGTTACTGTTAGGCCTACACTTTCTTTAAAAATGGTGTGTTTACTTTTCTAGGTCTCGGAATTGAAAGTCAGAAATTAAGCTGAGTTAAATACATGGACACTGAAACAACAAAATAAATACAATTTTCAGTATAACATCCTTCCATAAATGAATAAGAAGTAAGCATGTATAGACGGTATCAGTATATTATAGTATATATGTGCAATATTAATATCAGGAATACTTTTAAAAAATTACAAAAAAAAAGACCTAGATGAATTGATAAAATGGGAAACTAACTGGAGTATGAGTTTCCACCCAGAAAAGTGTCAACTGTTAAGAGTAATAAAGAAAAAGAAACAAATAAATTCAAAATATTTCATTCATGAAAAGGAACTAACCCAAACTAAAGATGCAAAATACTTAGTAGTCATAATAAATGAGAAATTATCATGGAATCCCCATGACCCATGTCAATGAAGTTATTAAAAAATCAAACAAAACCTTAGGCCTTAGGCTTTATAAAAAGAAACTTTTACAAATGTAATAAGGATATAAAACTAAAATGCTACCTCACTTTGGTGAGACCTGTACTAGAATATGCATCTTCTGTATGGGACCCATCCACCAAAGAAAACATTGATAAACTAGACTAGAACAAATTCAAAAAAGAGCTGCTAGATTCATTACTGGAGAATATTCAAAACTGACTAGAATAACACCATTAGTTAAATCATTAAACTTAAACCATGAAACTCTAGTGGCTAAGAGTTAAGTAGTAATCATACATAAAGCAATTAATTCTAATTTAGAAATACAACACAAAGATAACTTAATACAACCTTCAGATAGACATAATTCATAATCATAAGGATAAAAACACCTTTCTTATTCCGTATGCAAGAACATACAAATTTTCGTTCTTCCCGCTGGAATTCGGGCGTGGAATGGGTTGCCTGAAGAAACCAGGAAAACCAACACTTTATCAACATTTAAATCTCTAATAAAAATGCAGGACTAAACACAAACCATAGATAACAGTAGGACGCAATAATCTTCTGTATAGAAGGAGCGTCTGTAACAGATAAGATAAGTTAAGATAGGCAAGAGATACTGGTATTTTTAAAATAAATAAAAGTTCTTAGGTAAACAGTGAAGAAAGCGCGTACATTAAAATTCGTTGTTGAAAACAAAATTTGTAAAACAATTTATTAAAACGTTCACAAAAATAAATAAAATGATTAAATAAGGTAAGTGCAGATGTTTAATAATATATTATATCTTCTGGTAGAGCAGTCAAATCTTGTAGAATGTAGAAAAGGACCTTGATGATCTACAATGACAACACCGATATTCAATATCCAGGCAGAAATACGCTGATGACCCGCTCGTAAGCCGACCCCCCCCCCAACTTTTCCCCCTAGATTTTGTCCAAAAAAGGTCGTCTTGCGAACGAGTATATACGGTATATCCTTTACTAAAGGATGAAAGTGGCATGCCTATCCGGGACGTAGTTACAGCATACAGATCAGGGACATAGAGCAAGTTTTAAAATTGCTTTTGATCTGGATAACAGCAAACAAAAAAATTTGTCTAAATTTATGTATTTTAGTATTTAGCAGTGCTTAAGTTATTTTATACAACTCAGTCAATAAATGTGTAATATGTCAATAACAATATGTTTTTTATGGGAACGGATTAATCCTTTTACCTTTAACTTTATTTCTTATGAGAAAAATATGTTTGCTATATGTCCTGTTTGGTATAAGTCCAAGGGTCTCGAACGGATTAAGGATGCATTTCAAGGTACCAATGTAATAGTAATACAGTTGAAACTGGTTAAGTCGACGGCGTTGGGGTATGAAAAATGGCGTCGAGATAACCGATGATCGAGTTAAAACGAAAACCAATATGGCGGCAAAATATTAACATGTGCTTGAAATTTTTTTATGCACGTGATTAATTAGTTAGCGTTAATTAGTGATGGGACGATTAATCGGAATCGTAGCAGAACCCTAATATTTCTTCACTCTTTCCTAAGGTTGTAATGACCGTTCATTTTTAAGGACCGTTTAAAATTTAAATATAACCATGGTTCCCACTCGGGAAAAAGTCAGGAATTCTTTAAAAAAATTTCTCGGCCTTGAAAGTCAGGAAAAGTTATGACTAATCGGGAATTTTATATATATATATATGTATATATATATTTATGCCGAAGTAAAGGACTCTGATTACGTCTCTGTGGTCATGTTTCGATTCCATTTAAATTTAAATGCCATTTAATTTTTTTTTAAAGTTGCCAGTTTATAATTGTCTGCGCATGCGTTAAAAGGTCAAATTTCTCGCCTCGTCCCATGCCTCGTGTGGCATGGCATGTCACAGCCGCTCGCGTTTGCCGTCGAATCAGCAAATTTAAAAAAAACAAAAAAACAAATCAATATGGTAATTTTAAGTTTAATGCTTTTGACGTGCAGGATATCTGTTACTATCAGAACGCTCTCAAATTTCCTCAGTCAATTAAACTTGTAATATAAATAAAACTATTGTGGCCTTGACCGTTGATCACAGCACGCTGTGGGCTGTGTGTTAGACCTCGGCCGGCAACTAAGTCTAAGCGAATTTTTTTAAAAATCATTCCTTATCAGAATTCGACCTACAAAAGTGATGACGTGTATATTTTATATATATACATGTACTGAAATATTAAGAAAATGATTTGATTTCATCGTCTTGTGCATGTTAGTGTTAGTCACAGTCACGTATCTTACTGGTAACAAAGCAACAACAAACTTTTAAAAGAATAATAATTTTTTTATTTAATTAAAATAAAAACCACCGTCGATTCTCGATACAAACCTTTATTTTCATTTCTAAAGATATTTGTTTATCTTAAAAAATAAAATGATAAATGCATTAAGTTTAATAATAATATAACATGCACTGCGAAATAATGACGATTAACGACCTCTAACGCGATTTTCCAGTACCTCGGGTGAATACATACTCCATGGATACACGTCGAACTAATAATTCACACACACAAAATATCCGGTAATTTTTATTGAAATCTCGTAGTATCACACAATAGCCGGAAGTCTCGAAGAAAGCGAGATGTCAACACTGTTTTGAACTAAAAATGCCAGAGTGCATTGCTAGGCGAACCGACGAGGATCGAGCTAACCAACGTTTAGTTGCAAATTTGGCCCTCTTTTGTGCTCGAGGTATTAGGTTTCGGCGACTAAGAAAAATCGAATTAGCCGATGAGAAAATGCTAAGACAAAGAGAGAATTTGGCGGTTCCAATAAAAAACGTCGAGTTAGTAGGGTGGTCGAGCTAACCGAGCTCGAGTTAAGTGGGTTCGACTGTAGTAATTTAAGTCAGTAATAATAATAGTTTAGACTTCATAATTAGTAATAAATAGGTTGAGTAATACTAAAAGGCTGACTATAATACGCAGGCTTTAATTTGGCTGTTACTACTGTTAGTGTTAGGACAGTGTAGGCTTGGGAAATTTTATTACCATGTTAATTATTACTGGAGGCACATAGGTATTTATATGTCTCTACCAATGCTACCTTTAAGCTGCCCAGCCACGCAGATATTTGACAGACGCCACGCAGCAGTTAAGAATTACAGCACATCAAATTTTATAAAATATTGCACACAAAAATGGATGTTGTGAAACTTTGCACACAATTTTTTTTACTTTGCACACGGACCAACGAAGCTTAGAGGAAACATTGGTCTCTACTGGCTATTTGTATCATGTATGAGTATGGCAATGTATGAATCATAATGTATGTATGGTGATTATTTTTGGTGAGATTTGCTTTTGGATGATTCTGAAAATGTTTTAATTTTTATTCTATTGACAAAATGTTGCATATTTCTCTATTTTCAGCTCTTCATCAAAAATCAAAGGCAGGGCTAATTTGCAATCTCCATTAACAAGACAGTTTAAATCTCCAATTAGTAGATCTGTAAGATATTAATTTGCTTTATTTTGTAGTGCTGTGATTTTGCCCTTTATGAATATTCAATACACAAATATTTTTCATACAATCTTCCGCAAGGTCATGAAGTCAGTTATAGTAAATACAAACTGTTGACCTAATTTAGTGTGTTATAAATAAAGAATACATTTAAGTCATTTGAAAGGAAAGAATACTAAATAATTTTTTTTTAATGAAGTTAAAGCTAAAATTTTAAAGTTGAAGTGAATTTGATAATTATATTTCATTTTGTAACCAATTTGTTTTAATACTTACAGATATCTTTGATTGCATTTTCTTGTTTACCTCCCCAGCACTCTTCTACCAGTGCTTTGTCAGATGTTCAGCTGAAAGAGCAAATAGAGGCACTTCAGAAAGCTTTGAAAGAAACAGATTCTGAGATAACTCTACTCACTGCTAAGTACTTATCAATTTAGTCCCATTAATGGAAACTATGAGAAAATTTGAACTCTTTCTCGAGGCAAAATGTATCAGCTGTCAATAAGTGTTATTTTAAAGTTGTTAATTTAGCATTTCAAACAAATAAAGTACCTAAAAAGCTATGATAAGTCCTACAACAAAATCAGGATTTTAACTTCATGAAAATGAAAGCCAACTTACACAAATTGTTGCTTGTTTTGTGGGCTATAAATGTATTGTAATGTGAAAGCTTGCTTGTTGAACCAAAATTATTGAATGATAATTAACTTTTAAACTTTTTCAATTTGGGAAAAAAACTGATGATTTATGCACAATTTAATTCATTATTCTTTTTAATTTTTTTTTATTAACTTGTCTTTCACCATCTGCATATTTGATATATCACCATTGAACTATCACAGCGTTCCCAACCTATGGGTTTTCTGGGGGTCGCCAACTGACAACTAAAAAAATATTCACTATAATGCAAATTTGCTCTGCTAAATTGGTGCTTTTGCATTTAAAAGCATTTAACACTAATCCCAAATAGAGATGTTATAAGATGATGAGTATACATAGCTAAAAGTATAAAGTCTATTAATCTATTTTCAACATTTAGTGCACTAAAACAATATTCATCAAGTGACTTCACCAGCAATGGAAAAAAAACAAAAATATTCAGAAGAATATCTGAAATTCGGCTGTACTTGACTAGCAAAGGAATAAAGAAGTCACAGTGCTTACTGTGCAAAGTTGTTCTAAGTTGCGAGTCTATGAAACCTTCATAACTCAAACGTCACTTAGAGACTAACCATTCAGAGCACGATAAAAAGGATTTGGAGTTCTTTCGTCGGCACGAAACTAGTTGCAAATATAAGTGACTTTATCGAATAGGAAGTTTTCCTCAAACCAACACATCATTTGTGCAAGCTTCATATGAAAATCGCATTGGAAATTGCCAAGAAGAAAAAAAACACACAAAAACTCACACTATTGGAGAAAAGCTAATCAAACTCTGCATGTTAAAGATGGTGACATTTTTTCTTGGGGATTCTAGTGAAGCAAAGATCAAACGAATATCTCTGTCTATTAATACTATTCAGCGGCCTATATAATTAATGTCGCTAGACGTTAAAGAGCATATTTTGAATGAAATCAAGATTTCACCATTGTTTTATTTTCAAGCTTAGGAATCAACAGACTTAAGCTCGTATGCTCAGTTGCTTCTCTTTGTGAAATATATTAATTCAGATGATTTTCAAAGAAGAGTTCCTATTTTGTAGTGGACTTGAAACTACTACAAAAAGTCAAGATATTATGGAAAAGATAAATAGGTTTTTTGAGACTGGAGGATTAAAGCGGGTAAACATCTGTGGGGTGTGTACGGATGGTGCACCATACATGCTTGGATCAAAATCTGGCTTTCGGGAAAAGTAAAAGAACTAGCTCCCCAAGCCAGGGGAAATCAACTGCTTGATTCACAGGTATGTCTTTGCCAATAGGACTCTTCCAACTCTTCTGCAAGAGGTACTTAATTATCTGATAAATTTTTTTAATTATGTCAAAACTGGAGCTCTTAACACTCATCTGTTTAAAGAAATGTGCAAAGACATGGATACTGATGACGAGGTTCTTCTTTTCTCCACTGCAGTACGCTGGTTGTCAAAAGGAAATGTTGTGATGAATTTTGTCTTTGAATTGAAAGATGAAATCAGGTTCTTCCTGGAAGTGAAAGGGAAACATGTCCTTTTGACATACTTAAACGACAAAAATTTGTTGAAAAGAGAAGCATATCCAGCTGATATCTTCCACCTACAAAATAGGCTTAATCTCAAACTTCAGCGAAAGGAAACAAATATTATTGCATTTCACAATCGGCTCAGGGCTTTTGTATCCATGCTGAAAAACTGGTGTAGAAAAATAAATCATGGAAATATCGCCATGTTTGAAAAACTCTCCAGTGTGATAGGTGAATGTGAAATAAATGACTATTTGAAAGAGGAGATTACTGGGCATCTTGAATCCCTTGAAAACGAATTGCATTACTTCTCTGAGCTGAAGAAAAAAAAGAAACTACATTGACAAGAAATCCATTCTCTGCTTCTCTTGATGTAACCAGCATTCCTGATGTATTTCAAGAGGAATTCTTGGATTTGCAGAATGATTCCTCAGCAAGTAACTTGTTTAATGAAAAGTTGCTCACATAATTTTAGTGTAATATGTACCATTCATACCAAAATGTCATGATGCTTGCCTTTTGAGTTTTAGTTCCATTTTCATCTACATATCTCTGTGAGAGTGGATTTTCAAATCTTCTTCATTTAAAAAATAAAATTATACAAAATACACAAACAAATTGTGTAATGATAAATTTGAGCTTTATTATTAAACTAACACGACAGTTAACGTTTTATTTAAAAGCTTTATCGCAGTCCTATTCTATATGATATATTCATTTAAAAACACAAGATAGAAATAAATTAAATGTTGAGAATGACATGAGGTTAGCGTTAACAAAAACTCACCCGAGAATTCGGAAGCTGGTTGATGACATGCAATTTCAACCATCACATTAAATCAATTATTAAACTTAATTTAAAATTAAATAATAATATTTAAAAAAACCATTTTGTAAAATCTTTATTGAAAATGACTTACATATTTAAATTTCATGGTGATCGCGGGTAACGTGGCTCTTAAAAAAGGGGGTTGCCACCCAGAAAAGGTTGGGAACCTCTGAACTAGCATATATCAATCACTTGAAGTAGCACTGTTGTTGGCTTAACCTAAAAATACAATGATGGTGTTGTATATTGTTTTTATTTTGATAATATATGAGTGACTTCTTCAAGCTGTATGAAACAAATAAATTGTGGATCAAGATAAATTTAGGCTGGAAAAACAATTCTTAACAAGAAATTATTTGGCTTTAAGTTCTGTTTGACTGTTTGGTAGGTAGATAACATACCAAATTAATTGAATTTGCAAAAAGTGAAATGTTCCTAAATGTCTTTGTAGCTTGACTTTTTAAAATCAAAGACTAAGAAGCTACATTTTGATTTTGGAAAACTACTTAGTTGTCAATTCAAAATTATTTATCTTTTTTGTTGTCTTGTTAAGAAGACTTTCAGCTGAAACCTCCTTTAAATTGCTTTGTCCTCTTTATCAAGCCTTAAGATATTTTGTTCCACCAATTATTTGTTTTTTTATGAACCAACCTAGTGACATAATTTGAAGTCTATGAGTTAATCCATTCCTATAAATTAACAAAAGGAATAAAATTATAACTATTAATAATATTCATGTGTTCAGTATCTTAATTTTCCATAACTCTTGTTTTACAGAGGTTACAAAGAGAGTGAGCTACAGACACATATTGACAAACTCCATGAGTATAATGAGATAAAAGATGTTGGACAGATGGTGCTGGGAAAAATAGGTAAACATTTTTGGCTCTATTTCACCCACAAAATTAATAATCAACCCCTACTATTAATATTGTAAGCCTTCAAATTCATATAATGCCAAATGAGTATTGAGTAGCTTATTGAAATGACCTTGGAATAGATCACATTGATAAGTTATAAAGATTTTAAGGAGACTTATTTTAAATTGCTTTAACTCAGTGGGATTTTAGAAACTGAAACATTCACAAGGTTCTGACTTTTTTTAAAAATTGCCTGCAGAGCTGCCACTTTGAACTAAAATCATTTTATCTAATGATCAGAATTTAATATTTCTGATGGGTGATAGGGTTGTATCATTTAAGATGGTCCATGGGTGAACATATTGATAATTGTCTAAAATAAATGAGATAATAATTAGTGAAAAACTCAGGCCCCCCTTAGCATTTACATTATAGTTTTAAAGCTACCTATTTATTTGGTATGGAAAGCCTAGCCTCCTAATTGTTTAATGGAATCACTCATTAAAATATCCAGAAATAACCCTTAAATGAATTCTTTCTTCCGCTAGCCTGCAAATTTTCGTTGAAACTTTTCATTTAAATGTTCTAGTATAAGTGCTTAAGATTTCTCAAATGAAGTGTGATTCTTAACAACTATAATAATGATAGTTATTTCTTATAAATCTTTCAGAAGTCAAATCTAATTTATTAAGTTTTACCTTCTTTAAACCCTGTATAATATACTTTTATTTTATAACATTTTAAAATATCCCATTTAGTTATGCAGATTTTCATATCATTGACCATTGCGTAAAATTATTTCCTTTATAATTTCAATATATAGAAACCTCACTGTCAACACTATTACTACACCCCCCTCTATGTCCATTATTGGGAAGGATAAAAATCTTCATTTCCATCGTAATCTAATGCTATATTATTATTTTCCTAAAGAATCAGAAAGAGTTATCTCTCATTAGTAAACTTCAAATGTCTGATAGGATGCTGCAGGCAACCAAACAAACTAATTGACTCACTTTGCTAGTATGTTGGCTATCAGCACAAAATCTGGGACTGGCATGGAACAAGAATTAACAATAACAGAGGATGGATGACCTTGTACTTTCAGTCTCTTTAGCTTGGCACTGGTTGTTGAAGAAGCTAGAGATCCATGTCTTTGTAGTGCCATGAATCCCATATCTCTGAAGTTTTTGTAATGGTAAACAACGTATTAAAATGTAATATGCCTTTGAGAAGTCCATAACCACTACATAAATCAGCTTGCAGTTCTCAAGATTGGTTGTCAAGTCTTCTAATGCTTGGTTGTCAAGTCTTCTAATGCTTGGTTGTCAAGTCTTCTAATGCTTGGTTGTCAAGTCTTCTAATGCTTGGTTGTCAAGTCTTCTAATGCTTGGTTGTCAAGTCTTCTAATGCTTCAAACTATTTTGATTGAGAAACATGCTGACAATCATTGAACTTGGAGTAAAATGAATTTCAGGGTAAAGATAATTAGTTACAATACAAATTATTAGAGAAGTGCAGTGAATGCAGCATTAACATACATCAACTGCATGTGGACTATAAGATAGCATATGATGGCATACTGCAGGAGCTTGGGGGTCCCCGTTAAAAGTGCCAGACTTCAGATGTGCCACTAGGGTTGGTGTCACCCAGCGTGGCAGCTCATGGTGTCAACCCATCACGACTTACCACATAGACCCCCTTTGAGTCTGCCCCTTTCAAATAACAGGAACATACAGAGTTTTAAACTTTGGTGTCACCCCCACACCCCACCCCTCCACCCCAAGTGACACCTCTGCCAGACTTACACATATGATCTGATGAAGGATAGCTCTAAAAGTAGAATCAATGTACAAGTAGAATAATCTAGAGAATTCCTGAAAAGCCTAGGCTCAGACAAAGAAAACTCCTTATCATGTATCTTCTTTAAAATAAACTCAGAAAAAACCATGAGCAAAATTCATGTCAACACTAGAGGAGCTATCACAAACTACTTTCAAAGAACAGCATAGAAATAGAAAAAGAACTTCAACCACCAGGAACTCTGTATAGCCAACATATCGTCAAACATACATGCAGATGACATAGCACTACTTGTTTGAAGCAGAGATGATGTAGTCAAAGCATTCTAGGAACTGGAGGGGGCATCACTAGTTAAGGCTGAACTAATGGTAGATGAGGCAAAGACAAAATAATGTCGCGGAGCAAATACACTGGTGGCAACATCCACACAAAAACAACACACCTTTGAGAGCGTGATTACTTTCAAATACTTGGTGGCCACCATAAATGAAAACAATAAAATTATGGCAGAGGAGAAAGAAAGAATAGCTAGAGTCAATCGGTCTTATTTCAGCCTTAAAAAAAAAGGATTAAGAAACAAAAACCTCTCTGTAAAAAAACAACAAAAAAACACAGCTTTTTTTTTACCACCACCAGGAGGCTGATGGTCGGTAACCTAAGGATAAGGAAGCGAGACTTGACCCCTCTAAAGCAGAAAATATGCTCAACTAACGGACAAAACAGAAGCCCATTGAGGAAGAGATTCTCCAGAAGCGGTGGAGGTGGATTGGTCATACACTAAGAAAACATGCTTCTAATACAACAAAGCAAGCCCTGAAATGGAACCCACAGGGTAAGCGGAAAAGAGGCCATCCAAGAAACACTTGGCGCCGAGAATTGGAGGCAGACATCAAGAGAATTGGCCATGAATGGAAGATCCTGGAGAAGCTGGCCCAGGATTGAGATGCCTGGAGGTCTCTCGTAGGTGGCCTATGTCCTTGGAGGAATGACAGAGGCCGACGATGATCGGTGGATGCTTCTAATGGACGAGAAGGCTCAACAACAACAACGGGAGAGATTGGTACCAAGGAACATTTACTCTCCCAGTGTTTGAAGCCCACGAAGCCGAGATATAGGCTACCTGAAGACCTGTATATTTTTACAATAATTAAAAATGGCTGACTGCAATGGGAAGGTTTTATGGAAAGAATGCCAACATATAGGACTGTTTAGACATTTTATATACAGACACCAAGATGTAGAACAGAAACCAAGATGTAGAACAGAAACCAAGATGTAGAACAGAAACCAAGATGAAGAAGAGAAACCAAGATGTAGAACAGAAACCAAGATGTAGAACAGAAACCAAGATGTAGAACAGTAACCATGATGTAGAACAGTAACCAAGATGTAGAACAGAAACCAAGATGTAGAACAGTAACCAAGATGTAGAACAGAAACCAAGATGTAGAACAGAAACCAAGATGTAGAACAGAAACCAAGATGTAGAACAGAAACCAAGATGTAGAACAGAAACCAGGATGTAGAACAAAACAAAACAAAGATGTAGAACAGAAACCAAGATGTAGAATGCTGATATGGGTGGATGAGAAAGTCTTTCAGCTGCTGAGGCTCGGGGCATGCAATCAAAAGGCCGATTGGTCAAAATGCAAGAGAGTGCTGAGCAGGCTAAGGATATTGTAGAGAAACTCTTGGTTGTGTTTTTTTAGGATATCTCAAACTTCACACTTGACCCTTTTCTCACTTTTACTCATGAATCAGTTAGACAAGACATAGCTCAACAAGATTATTCATTTTATTTGTTATAAGAATGCTTTCTATATCTGGCTCTGTTTCAGTCTTCTAATCATCTCTCCATCTCAAACTTTCTCTAGAACTGTGTTCCAACTTTAATCGACCAGTCACTATTTCAGTTCTGCTCAACGGTCCCTGTTCAACTATGCCAGTCACTATTTCAGTTCTTCTCAACAGTCCCTGTTCAACTATGCCAGTCACTATTTCAGTTCTTCTCAACAGTCCCTGTTCAACTATGCCAGTCACTATTTCAGTTCTGCTCAACGGTCCCTGTTCAACTATGCCAGTCACCATTTCAGTTCTGCTCAACGGTCCCTGTTCAACTATGCCAGTCACTATTTCAGTTCTGCTCAACAGTCCCTGTTCAACTATGCCAGTCACTATTTCAGTTCTTCTCAACAGTCCCTGTTCAACTATGCCAGTCACTATTTCAGTTCTGCTCAACAGTCCCTGTTCAACTTTGCCAGTCACTATTTCAGTTCTGCTCAACAGTCCCTGTTCAACTATGCGCTCACTGAACTGAACTAAACTCCAACTGATTGGTTCAAAAATCTCTCTCCCTTAAATGACAGGCGCTGTCCAAAGGTTGCTGACTCCTAGCCTTGATTATTTTCTTGGCCTTACTTCATTCAAAGAATTCTTCTCATTTGCAACTCCACATCTTATTCTGATTTATCAAATGGCATGTGACTCACAGCAGTTGTTTTCGTTCACTTTAGCGTCCATGTTTTAAAATAATTTTAAACACATAAAAAGAAAATCATTAATTAGGTTATTAACTTATGACCAGTGGCCTCCCCCACTCAGTTCTCCACAATATTAATTATCTTTAAGTGTAAGAGGAAAGCAGGTTTTAATGACATTAAAAAATTAAAAAGTGATGTTACTTATATGGACATTGGCACTATAGCCAAAAAGGGAGTTAAGCAGAAGTCACATTTTGTTCAAATCCTAAATGGCCTCTGTTATGTTATAATTATGCTAAAAGTTACTCTGTTATATTATAATTATGTTAAAAGCTACTAAAAGAAAATATGCTACTCTTAATCTGTTCATAATTACATTTTTATATGCAGAAAAAACAGTTTTAGAAAAAATTATTTACCTTTTTTTAAATGAAGAAATAGTTGTTTTTAATGCAACGCTTCATTTGGAGTCTTTCTCCAATGAAAAATAAATAAATACATAAAATTTACCCCAAATAAAATGAATTTATGTAAAATATTATTTGAAATGGTTTATTATCACTATCATTATCTGTAGCCCAACGCTAGTTTTAATATGAAAATGTAGATGTAATTGATTATATAAAAATATACTTTTGTCTATTTTCATTTTAGCTGATCTTGAAGGCCTTCAGACCAAAGATATGTATGAAAGGTATGGACTTGGCTTGAACGACTGAACATTACACAAACACCTAACATTCTTAATTAAGATTGGATATGGCTGATCCAGACAACTTGAAGACAGAGGAACAGCTGACCTGGCATCTCGTGGGGCAAGTTCAAGTTCTTAAAGCAAAGACATGCAGGAAAATCTACATGGAAAACGGACCCAACTTGGCCTTGTTCTATGTGGAGCCTGACAAATTCTTTTTGACTAATGCAGCCTGCCCTCATGCAAAAGGCCCTCTTGAGCAAGGAAGCATCGAAGACTTGGGAGAGACTTACAAAGTCACCTGCCCTATGCATTATTACAGCTTTGATCTTAAAACAGGAGAGTCCGAATCAGGTTTGCATCTGAAAACATATCAAACTGAGATCAAAGAGGAAAACTTGTATGCCTTGTTACCTCGGCCTGTATCGTTAGATCGGTAACAGATTTAAAAATCATTAGCTTGGTGTGATGAACTACAATAGTTAGCTCTGTAAAGTCTTATTGACATAGACTCTTGTGTGGCATTAGTTTAAGCTGTGACCTAAAATTATAACTTATAATATAAGTATACGCCTCGTTTATAAAGTGTTTTGAAGTATCATAGTAGTATAGTAGTAGCATGGTTATAAATTACTGTTGTACATTAGTATTAAGCTTGCCCCTTCCATTACAAGCTTACACTTGCATGACTTACCTGCTACTTAAGGTCAAGAAATTGCAATTATTACAGTATTAGTAAATCAGTATGAAAATATGATAAAAATGAAAAATGTATTTGCTTGCAGTTTTTTTTTAATGTATTCGTAAACAAGGATTTATTGTTACATTATTTAACAATTCAGATCTTCCAAGGTGAACTGTATTGCAATTGTATAGTTAATTTCCATGTTGAGTGTGTTAAATTAAAACAGTAACAGTTAAAAGTCTTGTAATAAGTAACCAATAGCAGTGAGTATGTTAAGCATAACTACATCTGTTGATCCTCAATTAAAAACGTAAAGTAATTTTTTTACAGGGACTTTGACTTTGAGGGTTAAATCTTTATAAAATGTTGAAAAAAGAGGAATGAAAATTTTGAAAAACATATGGATCATGAACAATTAATTGAAAGCTTTGTTGATCTGTCATCTATAAATTATAATGCAGGTGTGGTGGAAAAGGGTGTACCTTTGCCACATCAGGTATGGGGGAAGACAGTGAATATTAGTATTAGTATTGGAAATTAAAAAGGGATTTTTTTCTTAATTTTCAAGGGAGAAAAAAAAATCACTAAAGTGGGAGATGAGTGATTACATTTTTCGAACTATGAATCAGATCATTTTCTAATTATTAATAAGTGGTTATATAATTTAACTAATGCCTTTTAACTTTTGAGAGTAGCTCAGCTCTGTTACACCAAGGTGTATTTTTATAATAAATTATATGTATACCAGCAACAAAGCTCGTCCAAGGACGGGAATAAGTGTAGGTTGACCTGTTAGTTCTTGGTAGGACATCACAACATCCACATCAAATGACTCCAAAAAGAAAATGAAACATCACCAGTCGTCGTTTCAACACCGCGGTCTGTCCAGAGACCCTACCTCCCTACCACTGCGCGGTTTGTTCAGAGACCTTACCTCCCCTATACTGCGGTTTGTTGAGAGACCCACCGTCTCGAGCGGCCATACATGTGTATCACGTCAAAAATACCATACATTATGAATTATAATTATAATATATAACCCGTAAAAACAAAGTTTTTGATTATAAATCCCAACGCGCACCGCTCAAAATAAAGTCTTGGAAATAATACGGCACCAAAAATAACTCGTTTTGAACGTCTGTTTAAATAGTGATTGGCTGTAGGAGTTTGAGGGACCAATCACTATCGAGGACCGGACAGAAAATTGCCTTTTATTATATTATAAATATAGATATTTAATTGTGCTATAGTACTGTTTCAATTGTTCATAATTGCATAATTCCGTTATTAGACTTATTATTAAGTTACTTAACTTTTAACTTGGATTGATATTTGCTTGAATCACATGTAAAATAAATATCTATCATATATGTATAACAAATATAGTTGAAGGTTACTGAACTTTAAAAAAATCTTTAAAAGGGTGAGAATAATTGCAGAGATACTCCATGAACTGCCCTGAAGGTTTCTGGATCCTGAGCTATATTATAACATGCTAATGCTAGTAAAATGTTCACCTAATATAAAAATTAAGATGGGTAGGCGTAAGCAAAAATGTGCCATTAAATTTTCAGTTGTTCTTAACTTATAATTATTCATTCATTGCCAACCTAAAAATTACTTATGTGAATCTGTATTGAAAAGAAATAAGTAAAATGTAAAGAAAATATATTTTTTTCATTTAAAAAGGACACGCTTTTATTTACAAACATTTACAGACTGAAACGCGCTGATCTCGCCTGCCCTTGATGTAAACACGGGAATTCGGTAAACCAGGGCTGGAGTGAAACCAGTGAGCCGTGGAGGTCAACTCTAGCAGACGACTATACATTCTAAATAGTGATAAATAGAGATAAACTAAAAATTGATTAATTTAATTACGGTACATTCGATCGATCTGAAATTTTGATACAATGCATGGTCATCCACGATCTATATGTGGTAAAATTTTGAGATCTCTAGGACCATCAGAAGTGATTTAATTTTACGTTACAAGATTTGATGGATGGACAGATACAACATACAAACAGTGTGACTTAAATAAAAGCGTTTAAAATAAAAAACCCAGTAAAAATGAATTGCTATTTACTATAAATCCCTTATATAGGAGACAGAACTTAAAGTATTGATTATTTTCCATCGCGACAAACATTTACAGCCTGAAAATGAGTGAATTCCACCTGGTTAAAACACGAGATGTGGTCACTGATGGCTGGCGTGAAGTCAAGTGACCCGTAAAATGTAAACAATAGCGACTGCTACATATAATTCATATAGTTTTATATAGATAAACTAAAAATGCATTAATTTAATTACGGTATGTTCGATCGATCTGAAATTTTGATACGATGCATTGTTAGGTGACACGAGTCTATGTGCCAAATTTCAGCTTGATGGCATCACGGGAAGTGTGTCATTTTTTAAGTTTCGTTTTTCCACCCACCTGCCTGACGTACAAAGAGATGACAGACAGAGAGAGACAAGATTTCGAAGTTAATATAAGGGATTTAATAAATTTGGTTTTAAGTAAATTTCACTGTTCTTCAAATAATATTGAATATAATAATAATATAATTTATATTCAAGGGTACAATTACTATTAAAAGTCAGTTCAAGTAAAATAATTACATTACATGCTAGTTAATAGTTACTTTATTCAGTATTTTGATGCTGAGATACATTCATTACCAACATTTGAATTAGCCATAGAAGTAGAGATCATAACTAGGCTAGGGCTCTCAATATTATTGAAAAAAGCTGCTCGGGTACACGTCCTAATTCCGAACAGGTACCCGATCAAAACGCCGCATTATTTTTGCAGTTATGACCGCTATACATTGCAACCTACCATCCAAGCACCTTATTTCACACAGTAGCCAAGGGCATACTTTTATTCTTGCTGTAAATGAGTCATAATACTAATTTACTACAGTAAACTGAACATTAAAAATTTAATTATGTCAACAACAATCACGTAACTTTCATTTAGGTAATACAGGCCCAACCAATCGCTCACTTAAACTTTTAAAATTTAAATCAAGCCCAAATTATTTTCAACCCTAGCTTTTGTCCAGTTAAAATAAACAAAAAACTTTGCATTTAATTTTTTATTACTATTATTATTATTACAGTAAATATATTTCAACGACTGAAAATACTGAAATGTAATTTTTAAAACCCAATAAAAAATGTGGTGCTTTTTAGGATTAATGGAATGGTGATGATATGAGTGGAGGAAAGAGTTAAGTTAAAAAAACATCAAAGAAAAGTTAGTGTTGTGCCATTGATTCGTTCAAATTCAAATAACTAAAATCTTTTTGTGTTTTACGAAACCGAAAATCGTATTTTATTTTCCTTTGACAGATACTTCTCAAGCGCTTTTGTGTGCGAAAAATTTAAATTTGATAAATTTTCGCGAGGTGCAATGTGAACACAGAAGAGCAAGAGCTGCAGTTTGGGCCACTGTTGGTATAGACTTGCAGCCACATTTTCACGGGTACCTGGGGGAAATTTTAATAGCCAAGTAATTGCGCGGCAACGGGTACCCATTGATAAATAATTTAGTATAGACCTAATCATAACGTAAAGCAATTGTCAGGTGACGCACAAAACTTGCCAAAATATAACAGTGATTAAAAGTAACATGTATTTTTTCCAATATCATCAAATTTATACTTTTTTAGGCATACATTTTTAATTAATTATTTCTGATCTTATTTATTTAACACAGAGGCATTTCTGATTCTGAAGGTGAAAATTTGTGTAATAGTGAATTCAATCATTAAATTATTATGAATACCATAGCAGGTAGCAGGAAAGGAACTTTTGTATTTATTATATAATATTATATGGTGTTTTCAATTGATTTTATTTTAATCAAGTTTTAGGGAAACTGAGGGAACCAACATATCTTGTCCATATTCAAGGACTGAAAATATGGTGTAAATTATACTATTACAAGTAATTATTGTTTACTAAGCTGGAATTAAAAAATATGTTAACTTAAGGTAATTTAGTTTCTTTACTATTAGTTACTATTACTATTATTAATAGTGACAGATGTAATTGTAATATCAGACACCACTCCAAAAATCAGTGATCCAATTAAAATTTTGTCCATTGAGAACAATCCTTATACTTATTTGAAACTGTGTCACCGAGTTACTATAATTTATTACAGAGATTGAGAGATAATGTCGCTCTAACTTAACAGGTGGAGTGATGATTTGTTTAGATTTATTTTCATAAGCTGCAACATTTTCATTAATTTAAAAATTAACATATTCATACATACAGAACAACACAGTACTATAACTTATACTTATATAATTATAACCAAAGTCGATTGTCACAACATTAATTATTTTTTTAATATTAATATTGCCTCATGTCAAAATAAAGAAACACAAAAACCTGATGCACAAAACATAAATGATGCTGAGAATATGCATGAAAGCAATTTAAAATAGTCCACACCCAAGATGGGTTAATAATTTCAAAACTGTGGTGCATTAAATAGTTTTGTAAAGAAGTAGGATGATTTAAAAAATTGTTGATTTCTATAAAGAGCTATAATAAAAAATCAAAACAGCCAATTATTCTTTGTTAAATTATACTTAATTTCATATTTGGTCCGCTGCTTAATTTATCTTTATTTAATGACAAAACAACCACTATACTATAATAAAATAAGATACTAACAAAACTTAACACAAAGTTGTGTCAGTTTATTTAGTAAGTGTATATGAAATCTAAAAAGGTGTCAACATTTACCTACATAGGGAAAATGTCTTTGAAGGAAACAAAGTACATATCACCAACAGATGCATACTAAAAACCTAAAATACAGTAACAAAAACAGTGAGACTTTTGGAAGATTAACTTAACACAGCAATAAAAGGATTTAAAATGTATATATTTATAATATATATAACATACTAATCTGCAGTTAGGGGGAGTGTGTAAACATAAATTATATCAGAAAAATGTCCTAAATAGTTTACCACAGTGCAATAATTTCACCAACCATCATATCTTAACAGAGAATATATATAAATATATATATTAACACTGAAAAAAGATGAGAACTATAAAGTTCTCTTTAGTTGCATTTTAAAATAAAATTTAATAAAATAACAGTGAACAACACTTGGCAACCAACAAATCTTAATAATCTTATGCTTAGCTTTGTTTAAAATTTAAAAATCCACCTAATGACAGATTAGCTGATATAATAAAATATCTAATGAATGCCAATGAGAATGTGAAATGTGTACATAAATGTATACATAAACAACTATACTACAAACAATTTCTTTCAAATTATTTGAAAAAACATACTTGAAAATAACTTTGAGACCATACATTTTGATACATTTGAAAAAAATTCTCTTGACATCCTAAGTCACTAGGTACATTTTGATACTGATTCCAAAAATAGAAATGTGTGGGACCAGAGTTTCTTATCTACAATTTTTTTTATATGAGGTGCGTTCGTAGTGTCTTAACACTGCTATTTGTTATTTCCCCAACAAAGTAAATATCACAAAAGTTAAACATGCCCTGGTCTCCAAATTTTGTTTAACCTACCAGGTCTGCAAATATGCATTAATATCAAACATAGATTATAAAATGCACAAGAAAATTTCAGGCTAAAGGTGACAGACAGCTTATTTCTTAGGTGTGGCAGCTTTCTTCGTCTTTGCCTTGGACTTGGCTTTCTTTACTCCGGCTGAGGAAAAACAATAATTTTCATTTAAAGTAAATTAAAGTAATCTTTAACTTGCCATTATCTATGAATTTTTTCATTTTCACAGAACTAAATTCATGCCAATGCATATAAATGAAAGAAGATCAGACATAGAATTTGATGAAATACAATTAATACAGCATACAGTATTGTAAATCCAGTCATGAAAACTTTTTTGAGATATAATCATTTATTATTTTTATGTATTTGGTAAATTTCAAATAAAAAATAATTAACAACTACAGCGAACGGTAATCTACGACTTCAAAGATAATTACCCCATGTGTCGTTAAGGTCATATATACCGGTCGGAAGCACCAATTAATATGATATTATGCTTATTAGGATATTTGTGAAATGTTACACACAAAGTATACAAGTATTGAAAGAAAAACATTTGTTCAATTAAAATTTCAATGATTAAACAAGAAAAGAAAAAAAATTAGTTATAAAATTTTGACAAGAGCATCATTGGAACAGAAAACTTATCATTGATGGACTACATTCGACTAACTCTTAAAAAACAACATTTTAACAAAAACTGGGTAACAGACAAATACAGACTGAAACTGAAGTTAGGGTTATCGATCCAGATTTAACAGGACTGACCCAGACCTTAGGACTGGTTAACCATTAACAATCTTACCAGAAATAACGCACTATCACAACCTAAATGTAAAATTGATCACCAAGTAAGAGATGCACACACACAAAAAAAAAGTAATTACCAGGCTTCTTGGCTTTCTTTTCCGCAGGCTTTTTGGGCGACTTCTTGGCAGCTGAAAGATAAAATTTCATACAAAATGGATTCAAAGAAACTGTAATTATATCAACGAAGTAATTACTATTACACATTGATTTAAGATTAAGAACACTTCAGGAATAGTTTATTGTTATCATATTGAGTTCATTAATAAACAATCTGTAAAAAAAATTTAAATCCCTCATATATGAGACATAACTAAAAGTATTGATTATGTTCAATATAATACGCACCGTGCGACATACTAGCATAAACATTTACGAACCGGAAAATATTATAAAAGTATGTTCAATATAATATTAATTAATCTAATAACTAGGGCTGTTATCGATTAATTTTAATTTAATCGTTAACTTTTGAAAAATTATCGATTAATTAATCGATAATTTCGATTAAAACCAAAAATTGAAATTTATGACGTCATTATACTGAACATTTCTCACGGACATTGAAAATTAAGAATATTTTGAACTAAATTTCATGACAATGTGTTGATACTTGATTTGTGATGAAGGTGGTACGTCAGCGATGTATTTGATCCTTTAAAAGAGAATTGTTTATGGCAGTGGACTCAGTAAAAGTTTTCACCATCTTCGACTTTGCCATCCGCAGTTAGATTAAAAACAACATATTTGCTCAACTTTCTAGTTATATGCTTAAATTTAACTGCGCTGATGCTGTCAGCAGGGCTGTCTTAACGTATAGGCCCGTTGGGAATTTGCCCGGGGGCCCACGAGCATATGGGCCCCATGGGAATATGTTTATTTATATATATTATGTATATTCATTTTTATTCCTGCGGGGGAAGGGCCCAACACTATTTCTTTGCCCGGGGGCCCAAAATGGTGTAAAGACGGCTCTGTCTGTCAGCCATTTTAAAGTTGACGTCTGCCGGTCAACATAAACTAATAAAATTAATATATTTTAATATTACGTGGGAGATGTTTTTACGTAAAATATATATATAAATTATTATTATTTATTAATAATTTATTATTTATTACTAAAAAATTTTTAAAAATATTATAAATATTTTCTTAAATTTTAATCGAATTTTTATCGATTAAAATTATTTTAATCGATAAAAATTGTAACGATTAATCGTGAAATTAATCGTTAATTTCAGCAGCCCTACTAATAACGATTAAATTCAATCGATCTGAAATTTTGAAAGAATGCATGAATTTCAGCTCGATAGGATCACAGGAAGTGGGTCATTTTTTACTTTTGTTTTTCCGCAGGCTGGACCACGACAGACAGACAAGATGGTGAAGTTAATATAAGGGATTTAAAAATACAATTACCTTTTGCTACAGCTCCTGAATCACCAGCTGCTTTCTTTCCACGACCTTTAGCAGCTGCCATTTTGAGCTTTAAGTTTACGGGAAAACACAGTCAGATCTGTAACCTACACACAAGAAATTTAAATAGATAAGTTTATATTGAGTAACTAAAGAAGTCCTGCTAAGATCCATTAGTTCTTGAATGGATCATTTTATTTATAAATAAGATTTTGTGCTGGGCATTGTGTCATCTCTATAAGTCTATGAGTCTGGTAAGCCCAATTTTACTGCTTAACTAATCAAAATTAATGGCAAAGAAATTTTGGTGAGAGGCATATGGCATAACAATTCAAATACATTTAACACATTATGTGCTTAGTTTACAACTTAATTTATCAACACTATAATGCATGTCTGACTCTGCAGTTGTATTTTGCATCACTGGTAAATGAAGTAAGGTTGATTAAGCCAGGCAAGGTAAATTTTAAACATTTAGAGTTGAAAAGGTTGTCAATGAAAGTAAATTTTCTGTATACATTTAAAATTTATTTCACAACTCTACACATCTAAATATACTGTTCCTTGGGATATGTCTTGTCTAATCCATAACCAACATTTTACCATGGCTTAATAATAATGCCATAAGGTAAAATAAATTTACAATTAAAATCACTAAGAATATCATCCCTTGGGTTAGGGCTAGACAAACTGTGGCCTGCGGAAGCCTACAGCAAAATAAAAAAATTAATAAATTTACGTTAAAGGTGAATGTTTGTACTTGAACTGAGGCGGAATTATTTTCAAGTGTGACCCCTTGAAGTTCCATTTCCTTGTTAAGTCATGAAAATTTTGCACACCACTGGGTAGGGTGTACATCAGGCGACCAGAAATTTATATAAGGTAAGGGAAAGGGGGGCCTACAGGTCTTGCTCAATGACAATGCTTCCTTTAATCTGTGTGGCCTCACATATATCTGAAGGAAGCAGTTTAAAATCACACCGCAGAAATTATTGTAAATCACACAAAAAAATGGAGGCTGTGCAACTTTGCACACACATCTTTTAATTTTGCACACTGACCAATGAACCTTAGAGGGAATGTTGGTCTTGCTAACTGTGGTAATGTGACTCACCTAAGATCTCATGCAAATTTTTTTCAAAAATGTATACACAGCACAAACATTCATTATATACTACATCCTCTCATTCAATACAGCTACTCCTTCTGAACATTGCTATTTCAGAAATGGCTGGATGAATCTATTTTTATTTATAGTTTATTATATTTAGCACTGTGAAAATAACTAATAACTGCTTTGATATTAGGAAAGTTTGAATACAGTAAATACAACAAAATCTTTTTGTTATCACAAATTAAGCTAAAATTCATTTTTTTTTAAATAAATTAGCGCTGGTTTGCAAAATTTAAATTGTATTCATAAAATTTGTATGCCAATGATGTGTAGTCGATATAGGTAACTTTTGTTCTGCTGTACTACATTTGTTTTCTGTGTTTGTTACCAGATATAGCTACTTACAAATCTGCTTTGAGTGACATTAAGAAAGTTCGAACGCAGTTAATACAATGCCAAATATTTAAACTTATAATTAAAAAGTAGTTCGTCCAAAATCCGCATCATGGTTAGTTAATCAACTTAATCTGTAAAATTTACATTCAATACATTAAAAAAAATCTCTGCCTCTTCCATTTCTGTTTGGGGGGCTTCGAACCATCAGCCTCAATCTCCAGTGAGTCCAGTGTATCAAACATCACGCTAGCTAAGCTATGGACCAATTGAAATGACTGACCGAAAAACATCTCACCCTCTATACTTTATTGTGGCAATGCGGGGAAGTGGTAACATGATACGCCCACAAGACATGTATGACACTTCAATAAAATGAATTTATTGATTCTGACATGCTCATTCTGAAAATTGGGGCCTACACTCTTTGAGTCATTGCAACTCAAACATAATTTGTGATAATAATATAACTTCAAATAACTAGTCAGTCACTATAACGATGAATTGAGGTAGATCATTGGAAAGTCACCACTGCCACTATTCACTATACTGTTACTATGTAACATGTATGAATACTATGAAAGTATGAGTATGACTAGGCCTTTAGAGTCCTATTTTAAAATTTTAATATATGACTTCATAATTTCATTTAAATCAACAGAATAACATTCAGACTGGGTACAGGCACAGGTAGGTTTAGGCCTACAATACACAAATAGATGACTAACCACTTCCCCTAAACTTACACTTAATGACAAGTACATAACATTGCCAAAAAATGGATTTAAATTTTAAACTAAACTAGCATTAAGACCTAATAACTAATACTGTAAAATAAAAATTATAAGTTAAGGGCACTAATTCTAATAATTTGAAATAAGGCTTATAAGGCGAAGGCCACTAAGACTAAGTCTAAGGGATTAGCCTATCTGAAATGCAAACTTTGCTGCAAAGTTAACTGACTAAGAGTAAGATGCCATGTGTCTAAATTGACATGCTACATATGGTCGTAGTCATAGGCTATAACTACGTACATGTTATTTACATGTAATATGATGTAAAATGCTAATATTTAATTCAACCAACCAACTTAAGTTTTAGAAATCTGAAACTAGTAAAGTAATAGTCTAATAGTTATTCCAATTCTAGTAATAGTAATAGCATCAGCAGGCTAAATTAAATATTGCACAAGACCAGAGAAGATTTAATTGCCTAAAAATAAATTAATAAATTATTTCCGAAAAATATTTTATGCCAACTGTGTGGCAGTGAAGAAACTCCACATATGACAAACCAACAAACGAAATGAGGTCAGCGCGTTGCCACCGTTGAGCTACTGGTGAGTTTTCTTGCTAACTAGTAGTCTAACGCATGGGCAAAATTTTAAAAAATTATTTAAATAGCGAAAAAAGTCTTAAATCATTTCTTGAATTTTTAAAATAAATACCTACAAAATTTTTAAAGATTGATAAATCAAAAACTACTTCAGACTTCAGAGAATCTTTAGTATTATTTAGAGATGGGGCGTTGGTAGTTTTGGAAGATGGCCGACCAACACCAAGCTTTGGTAAGCGGGATCGAGAAACGCATACGTAACTGCCACACTGATGAAATATGCTATAAATATGCATGTGGCACGTGCTACGAAGTAGCATTTAAAAAATTTGGAAAAAAGTGTTTGAAAAATATTATTTTGAAATTAACATAAAAAAGTAAGCAACGGACCTTACTGAGATGATTTTACCAAAACGTACCTACCTTCTTTGTTTCTATCGACTCGTCGACGGCAGTGAGAAGACGCTATGAGCTAGTGTTGGAAGGTTGAAAATGGGTCATATCATCAAACCAACCAATCAACGCCATGTACACTACCAAAACAGATCATCGACCAATCACAATTTTACTTCCAAGTAGTGAACCCGCGCCAATTTAGTTGATGCGGGTCAAATAGGGGAGGAAAGTACTACAATTAGGCGGTAAAATACTCCAGCACCAGTCATACCGCCTCCACTCACCAAATACACCCCCACCACTGAGACATAGGTCCCTGTTGCTACGGCGATGACGCAATATACAGTCTTCCAATGGCAATGTGACATACATTTTGTTTAGTTAGCCTAAATTAAATATATATTCTAATGTTTCTTTAAAAAACAAATTACTACTTTATTAAAAAGTACTAGTACTAGCAATAATAAACTAGCTGCATAAAATTTCCAATATCAATATGTACGATTAATTTAATTATTTTATTACTATTTTTTATAAACAAGAAAACGCTAAAATGATTAGCTTGATGTTTAAAATTAATTTTGATTAGTTTAAATATTTACACTTTCGCTTTTAAATAAATAGTACTGTATTACTTAATTTACTGGTATATTTTTTCGCGTATCCTTCATCTGTAAAAGCAATTTCAAATTGGGTCACGTGGCTATCCGTAACACTTTTTAACACCGATGACCGCATTATTTGCTCTTAATACCGGTTGGTGGAATAAATATCTCGATGCATGTCAACCTATTTATAACCAGTGGGGCAAACTACGATGACGATACCCAATCTGAATGTGTTATTTTTTAAGCTCATATTACAAACATAAAAAGAAACATATATTTTTAGGGGCCGTCCATAAATGACGTCACGCACGAGGGGGGAGAGGGGGTCACACTTTTGTGACGAGGGGGAGGGAGGGGGTTTGAAGAAATGTGACGTCACATGAAAAGGGTAACTTTAAATTAAACTTCCACTGAAATATTTGGTCGCTTACAATTTATTTAATGACTTTTTTTTTAATTTAATTTTTTTTTATTATTATTTTTAAAAAACAGTGCTTCTCAATGTGCCAGTGGGTAGGCCATCAGACGCTGGTTGGCGAAAGATACGAAAATTAAATATAATTATAATCCTTAAGTTTGAGAACCCACACGATAACGTATGAAATTGCATCGTTTGATGTTGTCATCAAAGCATTTGTGATGTCACCGCAGCTCCGTTTGGTTCTCTCACGGCGGGAGTCTGCGAACTTTTTGCCCGTTACCCAAAAATATACAAGTTTATGCATGCGTTACCCCCCTCCCCAACCCACAGACTCTAGGTCCTGCTCACATGACTCGGGGATTTTGGGGAGCGTCCCCCCCCCCGAAAATGCTACTGGTGAGTTTTACAAGAATGACAAGTGTCTAAAAATGATCTAAATAGGATTATGTGTAGATATTTTAAGTCAAAACAATATGGAATATCCTTTTTCTTTAAAGCGGGGGAGGGATCTATTTGATAGAATTATAAACGTTTTTGATATAATTGTTCGATTGGTTTTTGGTCAAACGCCCCTGGCCATTCTAGATATAATGATAAATCAGCCCATTTAAAATTAGTCAAGTATTCATTAACTGTATTGAATGCATCAAATTCTTGACATCAAATTCGAGAGGAGCACAAAACAACTTTTCTTAGCTCAGTTTTTAAGGCATTAATTTTAAATATCACAGAAGGGATACTTGATACAGTAAAGTCATGTGGATTAAGATTATTGTCACTCGTGTCAATATAAATGAAAGTAGGGTGGATTTAGGTGTATTCGTATAGTATGTAGGTAAGAAATCTTCATAGTTGTCAAAATTTTAAAAATGCATTTTATGAAAGGAACCGGTTCAATAATGGGCATATGTTCCAAGCGAACACGTACACATGACGTATTTTAATATATCTAGTGGATTGTAGTGGATGTTATATGTTCCAAATGGGTCTGCATTACCCCCAAGAATTCTCTTTTGACACCAGATGAGGTTATTTACCCCTGTTCTTACAGGGATGCCCGTCGGTCAATGGAGGGATTTTTAAAAAAATACATTTGAAAAATATTATTGTTAAACTAGTCACAAAGCCCGCCCAAGGACGGGAATAAGTGTAGGGTGACCTGTGAAGTTCATCGACGCTATGTTTTGGTAGTTGTTATGCTGAAGCGTTTGCAGGACATTGTCGTCGCAGGGCAAGGGATGTGGACAACAGCAAAAACAAAAACAACAACAACAAAACAACAACAACAGCAAAACAACAAAACAACAACAGCAACAACCACAAAACAACAACAATAACAGCAACAAAAAACAAACAACACTTAAAACTCTTGCCACTACCCCCCTGGACCATCAAGGAAAAAGCATTTAACAGAATTGTCATTGGAATAAGCGGTAGGCATAGTTGTAACAACATAATGAATTATGACAAAAAACTGCACCAAAATTAACTCGTTTTGAACCTCCACGTAATATGTAAATTTTTCTCCGCTAGTGATTGGCTGTAGGAGTCATATGTGTTTGAGGGACCAATCGCTATAGATGACGGGACAGAACGGACAGAAACTTGCCTTTTATCATATAGGATAATTTTTTTTCTACACAAAGACGTTAACCGTGATGATTAATAGTCAATGTTTAATTTGTATGTATTAAAATAAAATATAATCTAAGGATGTTAACAAAGTTCGTTTTCTGAAGGCTGGTTAAAAGTTGTTGTTTTTTAAAATGCTTCACGTGGGTTACGATATTACAATGTAGACTTTATGTAGACCTTCACTAAATAAATAATAAAATACTTAAATGAAAATAAATGTGATTTGAAACATACTTATTTTCAAATAGAAAATAATGATGTGGTTTGTTTTGTTCTTTTAATTTATTTTTTAAATTTTTTTTAAAGGGGGGGGGTCAAAGCTTTGTGACGTATTTTTAGAGGGGGGGGGGTCTAACTTTTTGTGACGAGGGGGGAGGGGGTAAAAAATCGGCCTAAATCGCGTAACGTCATTTATGGACGCCCCTAAGGGTAAAATGTATACCCTTTTTTTTTACAAAATTTATTCTGAGCCTCGTCAGTAGTTGTAACATAATAGTTTTATAATCGATTTTCGTCATTATATAACGCCAATAATTACTACTAATAAATAAGCCTAATGTTTTGTTTATAGTGGGATCCAAATCAGTTGATAATGGGGGAATATAAAAGACGTGAGCAGGGCGTCACTAGGGTTGGTGTCACTCGGTGCGGTAGCTTATGGTGTCATCACTTCACGACTTCCCCATAGAATTCCGCCGAGTCTGCCGGTGCCAAAATAACGGGAACATACGTATTTTATCAATTTTGGTGTCACCCCCTGAGATGGTGTAACCCGGTGCGGTCCGCACCCCCCACCCGCAACCCCTAGGTTCTGGGTGTAAACATAGATGTCGGTCGGACTGTGTATCGGGCCATCGGCTTATTGGCGTGTAGGTTGTTTTTTTTAATGACACAAGATAGATAACATAAGCATTGCTGTGCGAGATTTTTTAACGTAATTAAATATTAATAACCAGCTCAATATATTCAATCCTAGAAGAGAACGTTTTAAAATGCTATAATGTTACATATATTTTTTATAAGAAATATTTCCGAACTTATCAATAACTGAAAGCAAATCAAAATGATTGCTAATTGTAATTTTTTTTAAATATACTTTAGAAAGAATTACTCACTTTGATATATTGATAGTGCAGTCTCCCTGATTTAATAACCTAGGTTCGTCACTGGGAACGATAGATTGTAAAGGAAAATACAAGTACACTTGTTGCATACAAGTATCAGGGCCGGCTTAGGGGCCATCCACATATTACGTACGCACAAAATTCGTATTTTGTACCCCCCCCCCGTTGCATCCCGTACATTTTTGTCCATAAATGAGGCCACGCGATTTTGGCAGATTTTTCATTCCCCCTCCCCCTCCCACCTCGTAAAGCGTAGTCACAAAAACTTAGACCACCCCTCCAAGATGACGTCACAAAGCTTTTCGCCCCCCCCCCATTAAAGCTGTATTTTATTTGAAAAAGAGCATGTTTAAAATCAATTTTTTGTCATTTAAGTATTTATTTAGTGTAGGCCTGCATTCTAATATCGTAACACGTGTGAAGTCATGTAAAACACCATGTAACAAATAAAATACGTATTTAAGTGGAACTTTTATTTAAAGTTGCTCGTTTTTATGTGACGTCACATTTCTCTAACACACACATCGGCACAAATATGTAGACCCCCCCCCACCCTTGTTTTCCCCTAGGTGCGTGAAGTCGCCGTCCCGTTGTGTGTTTATAACGGCTAAGGCACCGGTGGGCGAAAGAGAAACTTCATCTAATTTCAAGAAATGTAAATATAAATCCGACGGATATATTTTAATGATGTGTAAACGTTTGGTCTGAATCAAATGTTAATTACTTCCAAGCAATTAAAAGTTCACAATTTCGTTTGCAATAAATTATATAAAATTATTGCATATCAGTCTTGACTCAGTCTGTCTCGAATGCCGTTTGCAGCCAGAGCAGTTTACGTTACTATGCTTAGTATTATGCAAATTAAATTTGTTGTGCGTGCGTACACATTCAGTCGAGACCCCCCCTCCCCCCTCCGTACGCATGCATACGCAAAATGCCGTAAATTTAAGACCCCCCCTCCTTGCGTACATAATATATGGATGGCCCCTTAAGGGACTTGGAGGCCCAAGGCGAAGTGAATTTGGTGACCCTAAATGAAATAGAAAAAAAATATGGAAAGATTCTTGTGCGAGGCCCCCTCTAATGATGAGATAATCGGAGGCCCTATAAGGTGACTGCCTAGTTTGCCTGTGTCTAAAGCCGGCCCTGCAAGGATCCAAGACTTGTGAAAAATAGAGGGAATGAAGTTTGCAAACCCCAGTAATATAAATGTTCGTCTCCCTTGTACTTGTACAGTTTCCATGTACATTGTATTTTTAGCGCAATTTCCCCATGGGGCAAATTGCGTTTAGAATATATATTTGAAAAGGCTGTCCTGTATGGATGTCTGTTCGAGCTTGCACAAGTAACTACTCCTGAACCATACCAGATAGAGGGTTCAGGTCTTTTGCAAATATGTTAAGGAGGTCCCAAGGGCCAACAAAAAAAAATTACCGAAAAGGTTTACTGGATTTCCTGGAAAATAAAATTTAAAAAACGAAAAAATATCAGTATTTTGTCAATTTCTCGCCAACCAATCGGGTTTAAACAAACGCGAAACAATAGCTAATAATATTTAGAACAATGTTGGAGAATGCATTTTTTGAAAATTCTCTTTTCGTTTGACTCCCGTAATTTTAGCAGCAATTTGTAGATAGCAATTGTTTTGTTTACTTTCAGAATTATTGATTTGAAATGACTTTTAATGTAATCGAGAATGATTTCCCTTGAAATGATTTCGCCGTCTCTGTTTCTCTGTCGTTCGTCGTCGGGCAGGCGGGCGGAAAAGAAAAGTAAATAAAAAAAACCCGTAAAAACAAAGTTTTCTACTATAAATCCCTTATATTTGAGTCATAATTAAAAGTATTGATTATGGTCCAACGCCACAAATATTTACAGACTGACACCGAGTGATTTCCCCTGTCTTTTAACGGGGGATGGGACGTGAGGGGGTGTCGGCACGACGGTCGACGTCTAAGCGTCAACTCAAACTCACGTGGAAAAAAACAATAACAAACCGTGAATTTGAATTACATACCTCATATAAGGATAAACTAAAAATGCATTAATTTAATTACGGTACGTTCGATCGATCTGAAATTTTGATACGATGCATTGTTAGGTTAGACGGGTCCGTGTGCCAAATTTCAGCTCGATCGAATCACGGGAAGTGGGTCATTTTCGACTTGTGTTTTTCCGCCCGCCCGCCAATGAGATGATGAGATGACGACAGACAGAGACGGCTTCGAAGTTAATATAAGGGATTTAATCAAATAAACCCGTAAAAACAAAGTTTTTGACTATAAATCCCTTATATATGAGACATAACTAACAGTATTGATTATTTTCAAACATTTACAGACTGAATCTGTCTTAACTCAAGTTTGCTTCATAACCCTAGGGGGGAGGGGTGGGTGAAAGGGGGAGAGGGGAAAAGTCTGGTCACTGATTCGCTTGACCGAGCTCAGCGTGACACGTAAAATGTAAACAAAAGCACCCCGTCGCTTCGACGGGTCGTCTCAATGCGTCAACTCAAACTTTCACGTGGGAAAAAAACAATAACAAACCGTGAATTTGAATTACATACCGCATATAAGGATAAACTAAAAATGCATTAATTTAATTACGGTACGTTCGATCGATCTGAAATTTTGATACGATGCATTGATAGGTCAGACGGGTCAGTGTGCCAAATTTCAGCTCGATCGAATCACGGGAAGTGGGTCATTTTCGACTTTTTGTTTTTCCGCCCGCCCGCCCGCCCATGAGATGATGAGATGACGACAGACAGAGACGGCCGCGAAGTTAATATAAGGGATTTAATAAAACAAACCCGTAAAAACAAAGTTTTTGACTATAAATCCATTATATATGAGACATAACTAACAGTATTGATTATTTTTAAACACGACAAACATACAGACTGAATCTGTCTTAACTCAACTTTGCTTCATAGCCCTGGGGGGGAGGGGGGAGGTGGAGAGGGGAAAAGTCTGGTCACCGATTTGCTTGACCGAGCTCAGCGCGACACGTAAAATGTAAACAAAAGCACCCACGTTCTTCGATGGGTCGCCTCAAAGCGTCAACTCAAACTTTCACGTGGGAAAAAAACAATAACAAACCGTGAATTTGAATTACATACGTTATATAAGGAAAAACTAAAAATGCATTAATTTAATTACGGTACAATCGATCGATCTGAAATTTTAATAAGATGCATTGTTAAGTGAGACGGGTCCGTGTGCCAAATTTCAGCTCGATCGCATCACTGGAAGTGAGACATTTTCGACTTTTGTTTTTCCGACTTTTGTTTTTCCGCCCGCCCGCTCATGAGATGATGAGATGACGACAGACAGACAGAGACGGCCGCGAAGTTAATATAAGGGATTTAAAAAACAAACCCGTAAAAACAAAATTTTTGACTATAAATCCCTTATATATGAGACATAACTAACAGTATTGATTATTTTCAAACATTTACAGACTGAATCTGTCTTAACTCAAGTTTGCTTCATAACCCTAGGGTGGCAGGGGTGGGTGGGAGGGGGAGAGGGGAAAAGTCTGGTCACCGATTCGCTTGACTGAGCTCAGCGTGACACGTAAAATGTAAACAAAAGCACCCCGTCGCTTCGTTGGGTCGCCTCAATGCGTCAGCTCAAACTTTCACGTGGCAAAAAACAATAACAAGCCGCGAATTTAAATTACATACCTCATATAAGGATAAACTAAAAATGCATTAATTTAATTACGGTACGTTCGATCGATCTGAAATTTTGATACGATGCATTGTTAGGTCAGACGGGTCAGTGTGCCAAATTTCAGCTCGATCGAATCACGGGAAGTGGGTCATTTTCGACTTTTCTTTTTCCGCCCGCCCAGCCCATGAGATGATGAGATGATGAGACGGCCGCGAAGTTAATATAAGGGATTTAATAAAACAAACCCGTAAAAACAAAGTTTTTGACTATAAATCCCTTATATATGAGACATAACTAACAGTAGTGATTATTTTTAAACATTTACAGACTGACACTGAGTGATGTCCCTTGTCTTTAATAAATGGGGGTGGGATGTGAGGGGGTGTCGGCACGACGGTCGTCGTCAACACGACGGTCGGCGTCAACTCAAACTCACGTGGAACTGGAATTTTAAAAAAAACAACAAACAGTGAATTTTGAATTACATACCTCATATAAGGATAAACTAAAAATGCATTAATTTAATTATGGTACGTTCGATCGATCTGAAATTTTGATACGATGCATTGTTAGGTTCGACGGGTCCGTGTGCCAAATTTCAGTTTGATCGGATCATGGGAAATGGGTCATTTTTGACTTCTGTTTTTCCGCCCGCCGAGCCCAAGACAGACAGACAGAGAGAGAGAGAGAGAGAGAGACGCCGGTGAAGTTAATATAAGGGATTTAAAAATGACACGCTTCTCATGATGCCATCGAGCTGAAATTTGGTACATAGACTCGTGTCACCTAACAATGCATCGTATAAAAATTTCAGATCGATCGAATGTACAGTTATCAAATTAATGCATTTTTAGTTTATCTCTTTACAACGTATGTAATTCAATTTCACTGTTTGACTGTTTGTTATTGTTTTTTTTTATGTGACAGCTCAGTCACGCGTTGACGCCATCCGTCGATGCCCACACTCCCTCCCGTCCCTTCCCCCATTATTAAAGCCAGGGGATATCACTCGGTGTCAGTCTGTAAATGTTTGTCGCGTTTGAACATAATCAATACTTTTAGTTATGTCTCATATATAAGGGATTTATTGTCAAAAACTTTGTTTTTACGGGTCTTTTTTTATTCAACTGGTAAATAACACCACTCTTGCATCACTCGCTCCTAAATTGCAACCAGTTGTCTTATGGAAAAGAGCTGGTCATTCCATTTTATTATCACGGTTTATAGGAAAGAGCTGGCCAATACAGTTGCGAAGTATTCTCTTCGCAAACCACTTAACATACACAGTGGCCACAATGATCCATGCAATGATGCATTTAAATTATGGAAGAATAAAAATGAAGAAATAAAAATTATATACCTATGCCATAAAATATATAATCTCTTAAACGGTTTTTTTCGGGGGGGGGAGAGTGGGGCTGGCGGTGGGGGGTGGAATGGGGTTAAAGAAGAAGACGAGTCTCATATTTAACAACTGCGGTTGGTAACAAGATAATTCCCTGTCAACAACAGATGCTTAGTGGATACATGGTAAGCGCGTGGTATACTATCTACATAGGCCTACGTGGCGTGGCATAAAGGCAAGACGGGAAATAAACTAATAAATAAGGGATTGAACCCAAGCCACGGGACGCAAGATTTGTACGTATTTCAATACTTCTTTTTTTTTCCTTTAAAAAATTATTTTAAGTAGTTGTTTTCAGCGTTTCCTCTGGGTTGTTTTACTGTATTTGTACAAACTACTAGCTTATAGTGTTGTATATTCAAATGACTCACGCTCCAAACTAATCATATACATTTTTTAAAACCAAGAACAATTCGTTTGCTGTTGGCTTGGAATTGGAACAATAATTTAATTTCTTTGCTTAATGTTTCTTACATAACGTAAAAATTATTTTGTATATTTTTAGTACTATACCCTGATACAAAGTCATCTTTGAAAATATTTTATTAAATGTTATAAATGTTCGTTTCATATCATCAATTTTGTTAAAGGTGGCTGGGAGGATCAAGGATGAAAATAAACTCATGCTCCTTTATTCTACAAAAGATCGGTTAAACAACAGATATATATATATATATATATATATATATATATATATATATATATATATATTATATATATATATATATATATATATATATATATATATTATACATATAAGACGCATTTGGTGTCCGTCTGTTACCTAATATAACTCAAGATCCAGACAACCAAATAACGTGAAATTTGGTACACATACACAAAATTACATGGGAAAAGCTCTTAAACAGGTTTCGTTCCATATATATAAGATACTGGGGGCCGGGGGCCCAAAATGTAGTTTTTTCCTTATATGAGCTTTATAAAAATAAAAAATAAAAAATTATCCTATTTCCCGTGTAGGTGGAAGCATGAAACTTTAGGTGGTTGTTAAGTGTCATTTGGCGATGGAAACAGGTAAAAAATTATATAAATTATCACTCAGTCTCTTGGGATTGCTGGTATAGACTTGCAGACACCATGCTTTTCTCATGGACAGTTGTAACTTGTATGTGGCCTGCTCCAGAGTTGGCAAGAGGAAAATCTTTTTGTACACACTCAAAATGGAACTGCCAAAAATGTTATCTATCACATTGGTTTAAGTTAAATGTACCCTTTTATTGCATGCAAATAAACAGTTTTGTACGCTTCTACAGAAAACCTTATTTTAAACCCGGGAAAGCCAGGTACTTAGTATATATACAGAGGCGTAGCTAGGTTTTTGGCGCCCTTGGCTAAATAATTTTTGGCGCCCTTGATAAATTGACAAGTTTCAACTTTGCGATTTTTTCATTTGTTAGAAAAAATAATTGAATTTCTCTTACTTTATTTATGACAATAATTATGCAGTGTGACAGTGACAGTCATACAACGTGAATATAAAAAATGCATAAGACAGGAACAATACTAATTTGAAGTTTATTATTTACTAAATAAAACCAAATAAATTGGAGGATAAAACGGGATATTGCTGCGTTAATAAAGAATACAGCAAAACTTGAAGTAACGTGTGATATAAATAAAAACAATAGTGTCAATGTGTCATACTCATTATCTCATACATAATGATAGAAACTCAACAATTAAAAGTAAATTTAAGTAACACTCCACCGACTACAGCTCAGCACTTCCATTAGCTGGCGTATTGCTAATACAGTCGGACCTCTCTAAGTCGAACTCAAGGGGGAAAAAATTCGACTTATGGAGTTATCGAGTTAGGGAAACTGGCGTAATACGCGCAGATTAATCAAGTACAATTTTGATATTGAGACGGAGGAGGGGGAACAGCTACAGGGGCTAGAAGGCTTGACAGAAAAGAGGGGCGGTGATGCTTCATATGAAAGGAGCCAACTTGCTTTGACATACCCACACAAGCCAGTGAGAGGAGACACCTTCCCTCCCCTCCCCCACTTTATTCCCTCGACAGTGGGATGGGGGTAGTAAGATTTTTCTTTTTAAAAGAAAGACTGTAAAATCATACTGACATTTGTATAAGAAGCCCCGCAAAGGCCACAAACATAATAAAATATATAATAATCTTTTAAAGGAATTATATTAAAACTAGACGCCCCGCGGCGTAGCATACGCCTCAGACTTGCTCATGGAGAGTTCTTTTACCCCTTTAATGCACTTTTTTTAGGGCGCCTACGGCGCCGACCTTTTTCAAAGGCCCAACTAACTTGTCCTTGTTTGATCAATACGAAATATTAAACTTTCTGAAATGCACACAAAGTATTTTATAATAGGGGTTGTAGGGCGCCTATGGCGCCCCCTTTGTTTTTTGATGTTATAATTAACCATCATCAAATCCTCTTTTTACATTGTTCCCTTTTTACAAAATTAAAATACCAACGAAAACAATGACGTCATATAATTTTTTTACAGCGCATATTTAATTTGCACACCTTTTGATGCATTGGTGCAGTAATTTGGTGCGCTGCTTTCTAAAATTAGTTTCTGTTGCACATGCAGCTTCTTGTTGCCTCACAGGGTCCGACCACGAAGAGAATTATATATATAGATAGATATAGATCTAATTAATTATTCACTTTTTTTTTATCGAGGATAAAAGTGAAATACAGTCGGACCTCGCTAAGTCGAAAACCTCCCTATATCGAATTAATTGTTAGGTCCCGACCAAATTCCATAAGACTAATGTATTTTAGATCTGCTTAACTCCAAGATTTTTGGCTTTCAACCTCTCAGTCGAAATTTCCAAGGCGTTTGGGTTATTATTCTGGAGTGACATTTCAGAACAAGTGTTCCGTAGAGCCACGTAAATGGACGTAAAATCTTATCTTAGTGCATTCAACGAGTGATTAAGCGATCCTTGCAAGTACAAAAAATGACAACGACAAAAAAAGGAGTGGTAACTAATTCGCGTCCCTTTGCTGCTTGCTGTTACTATTTTTAAAAAGAAAAATCTTACCTCCCCATTCCACTGTGGAGGGAGTAAAGTGGGGGAGGGGAGGGAAGGTGTCTCCTCTCACGGGCTTATCGGCATGTCCAAGCAAGTTGGCTTCCTTTCATATGAAAAATAGACATCGCCTCTCTTTCCTGTCAAGCCTACTAGCCGTTATGGATGTTCCCCCCACCTCTCAATATATACATTGTCCTTGATTAATCGGCGCCTAACTCAAAAAGTCTGTTAGGCGAAACTTTTTTCGGGTCCTTTTGAGTTCGACTTAGAGAGGTCCGACTGTTTTTTTTAAATACAAATTTAAAAATTAGGGATTTAGTGGCGCCCTTTTGGCTGGCGCCCTTGGCAAATGCCCCGATGCCAACCCGTTGTTACGCCACTGTATATATATATATATATATATATATATATATATATATTAGGGCTGTTATCGATTAATTTAAATTTAATCGTTAACTTTTGAAAAATGATCGATTAATTAATGGATAATTTCGATTAAAGCCAAAAATATAAATGTATGACGTCATTAAACTGAACATTTCTCACGGACATTTGAAAATTAATAATATTTTGAACTAAATTTTATGACAAGTGACAATTTATTGATACTTGATCGGATGTTTGTTCTGAAGGTGGTACGTCAGCGATGTATTTGATCCTTTAAAAGAGAATTGTTTAAATGGCAGTGAACACAGTAAACTTTTTCACCATCTTCGACTTTGCCATCCGCAGTTAGCTTAAAAACAAAATTTTTGCTCAACTTTCTAGTTATATGTTTAAATAAAATTTAAATTTAATTGCGCTGATGCTGTCAGCCAATTTTAGTTGACGTCCACATAAAGTAATAAACTAAATTATAATATTACGCGGGAGAAGTTTGTACGTAAAAAAATATATAAATTATTATTAATAATTAATTATTTATTAATAATTTTTAAAAAAATATTATAAATATTTTCTTTAATTTTAATCGAATTTTTATCAATAAAAGTAATTTTAATCGATAAAAAAATTTAACGATTAATCGAGAAATTAATCGTTAATTTCCGCAGCCCTAATATATATATATATAGCATCTGTATATATCTGTATATAGGCTATATATATATATATATATATATATATATATATATATATATATATACATACATAAATCATATATAATCATACATAAAGCAAATAATTCTAATTTAGAAATACAACACAAAGATAACTTAATACAACCCTCGATAGACATAAGGATAAAAACACCTTTCTTATTCCGTATGCCGTATGCAAGAACAAACACACATTTTCGTTCTTCCCGTCCGGAATTTGGGCGTGGAATGGGTTGCCTGAAGAAACAAGGAAAACCAACACTTTATCAACATTTAAATCTCTAATGAAAATGAAGGACTAAACACAAACCATAGATAAGCGTAGGACGCAATAATCTTCTGTATAGAAGGAGCACCTGTAACAGATAAGATAAGATACGATAAGAAGATAAGATATTATATATGTATAATTATTATATTAAAATAATTATATATATTATACTTTCAACTTTAAGTAATAGAGAGAGACAGAGGGAGAGAGAGAAGAGTGAGAGAGAGAAGAGTGAGAGAGAGAGGAATTGAGAATTTGTCGTAGCCATAGGAAATAGGTATACAGTGTACTAACAAACTTTTGACAGTGTTTCCCTTTTAAGAGTTGCAGTCTTTTGTTACGCATGCGCGAATCTGCAATTTACAATGGCGGACGAACAATCATCGATGAATGAAGAAGCAGGACAATTTGACCCTGCAGCATGGAAAGCGGTGTCCTTAACTCACGTTGAGTACCCAATAGGTATAAAATCAAATTTCATTAATGGTATTATATTTCGTTATTAATTATTAACGCTTAAAATACATTTAATTAAAATTTTGCTAACTTCAATTGTCAATTTTACTAATTTTAATACGTAGTGTTAACTTGCACGGTATCATACCGTGTAAGTTTTTTTTTCTAACTTGCACGGTATCATACCGTGTAAGTTATTTTTTTTCTAACTTGCACGGTATCATACCGTGTAAGTTATTTTTTTTCTAACTTGCACGGTATCATACCGTGTAAGTTATTTTTTTCCTAAGTTACACGGTATTTGCGCATGCGCAGAGACGGTTTTGTAGTCACTTATTTATAACTTTTTAAAATTTACAAAATGTACCGAACTTCCGTGGTCTCATGATTGAGAGTTGGACTAGAGAACGTAATGATGAAGAATAGGCATGGGTTCGATTTTCGGTTGAGACTAATATTTTTTCTTTTTTTTACAATTCTTAAATTCTTATAATTACGATTAAATTATATATTTTACTTTTAGGGTCAGGGCTAGAGTTAGTTGTCTATTTTTTACAGTAAAATAGAAAAACAAAAATATGGAAATCAATTAACAATTCTTATTATAATTACTATTAAATTAGATATTTTAGTTTTAGGGTCAAGGTTAGGGTTAATTGTCTATTTTTTACATTAAAATAGAAAAACAAATATATTGAAATCAATTAAAAATTCTTATTATAATTACGATTAAATTAGATCTTTTAGTTTTAGGGTCAAGGCTACTCAAGGTTAGGGTTAGTTGTCTATTTTTTACATTAAAATAGAAAAACAAATACATACAGGGACTAAAACTAATTAAATCAATTTAACATTCTTATAATTACAATTATATTGTAATTATTAGTTTTAGGGTCAGGGTTAGGTTTAGTTGTCTTTTTTTTTACATTAAAACATGACCGTACCGTGCAAGTTATTTTTTTTACTAACTTACACGGTATCATACCGTGCAAGTTATTTTTTTTACTAACTTACACGGTATCATACCGTGCAAGTTAACGGCACCATTTTAATAGGGCGATGCTGCTTGTCTCGAAGTTCGAGTCATCCAGCATGAATACTAGTCGTCTCGAAGTTAAAAAATAGACAACTATACCTAACCCAGACCCTAAAACTGAAACTACAACCTTAAAAAAAATCTCAAACGAAACTCTTTTTCTATTTTAATTTAAAAAATAGACTTAGACAGCAGTATCGATGCTACACGTTTCGAACTTCGAGACGAGCAGTATCGATGCTTCTTCGAGACGAGCAGCCACTTCGATTTTAGTATTAGTATTTAGTATTTAATAATATTTAATATGATTTATGATTCGAAGTGATTATTCGGTATTCGCACGGTTTTGGCTGTGGGGATAATGCCGAGTATTATCAGCACGGGTCGTCGGCGCATGCGTCTTCTAGGGGCTGATCACGTTGAAAAAACAAACGCGCCCGGTGTAGACAAAATAAAAGCCGATGCCGATATCACTCGATTTCGGCTAAAATGTGTAATTTATATGCTAATACAAATTAAAATTTCATGATTACTGAAGTTTTAAAGTAGCACTGCCATAAAAAAATGATTTGTGTCCAATTAATGATAACTCTTATAATTTTAAAATAACGCACTTAAATCGTCAGCTTCTCCAGGTGAGTGGTTAGTCGTAGCTTAGTTCCATGAAGCATAATGGTATGCGGATCGAATCCCACGATGGTCTTACTTATGTTTTTTTTAAAAAAATATTTTTTTGGGGGGTTAGTTATGTTTGTTTGTTTTACAACCACAGTGAGGTTGTTTGCAAACACTCAGCAGGCTCTTTCCCAGTAAACATTTTATTATTCCCCCACCCATGCCTGTCTTATCTATTCTGTTTAATATTACTCACTGTTACAGTTACAGACTCTCACTTTTAAATTTCTATGCTATACCATTAATATTATATCGTCTTTCGCTTTTGCATGCTTTAAATTAAATTAACTTAATTGATTTATGATGATTACAGTTACAATGCTAGTTTTGGGGAGAATAATAACTAGCCTTTTTAATTACAGAGCCTCGTCCAATTATGAATGAAAGTTAATAAATGTATTTTATAATATATAGACTATATAATAAAAATACAAAGTTTGAGTGCACTGGAATAGTTAATAATAGTTTAATATCAGCTAAATCCATACTGTTACTAATTAATTAATTAACTAATGATTAACTAACGATATTATGCAGGTCCACTCAGATTATTGCTAAAATGGATTTTAAAAAAATAAGATTCCAGTCACTCGAAAGACGGTTAAAATGACAATTTAATTATTTTTATACCCTCCAAACCAAAATATGTCAATAAGCAATGATACATAAATAATAAGCAGTTAGTAATAAGAATTAAGATATCGTTTGGCATCATTCTCACGGTCAAAACCGTGCGAATAACGCTTACCTTTATGATTTAATTGATTAACAAGTATTAAGACTGCCAAGCCAAGAATAATCGTAAGTTAGACCCAAACGCCAAAATCTATATACAATATTGATAATTAAGGCATTTAAGGGTATTAAAATTCCTAAGATGTCTACCAAAAAATCGTAAATCCTATTCTTCGCATTAATTAGGGTACCGTTTTTTAATGTTTTTGTTTCAGAAATTAAAATTGGCTTAGTAGAGTAGAGTGAGAGTCAGTTAATGTTATTATAATTTGTTTATGTAATAAGTCTAGAGTTTTTAATTTGGATGTTGCTTGCGTTACGACTAGTCATAACACTAGCCAGCAGACCATTCGACGGGATGTTGCTATGGTGCTACTACTAGTCGTAACTAGGTACTTTGACAGAAAATTCTAATGACTAATGTTGACCAATAGTAGGTATTTTCGTATGTCAAGGGAGACTACTATGTTTTTTTTTATGGGAAAATTAATTCGGCGCACGAGATCCAAGTTTTTAATTTTCCGAAGGAGGGTGTAAAACTATTAATTAAGGTTGTTAACGGTAACTGGTCCTCAGATCAGGACCTGGCCCATTTAATCAGGACTGGTTAACCGCAACTTCAATAAGCCCGTATAATACGGCGTATTGGTTTATTACCTGGGAGTTAGTTTTTGTTGTGTTACGCTTCAAATAGCTTTCTCCATATTCCAGTATATAAATAATATACACATCGTCACTATTAGTTTACTTCGCCTACGGCTAAGGAATGATTTTTTAAAATTTTAATTTGCTTAGTTGTCGAGGCACTGTATGAGAGCTAGCACACAGTGCGCGTTTGATGTCAATGTCGCCGACTGTTACTATTTCTATTACGGGAAATCAGTTAAACGAAAAGGCTTTATGAAGAAAAAAAGTAATTCGACAAAACTTATAGTAAGTAAAAGAAAATAATTATAAACTTACCTATCTCAAAACAAAGCATGTCAGCTACAAACACTAAATACAAGATCGCAATGATAGTAGTCCATGTGTTCACAAAATAGACAACAATGTAATTATAGTCTGTTTCTTATAAAGACAAAGAAAGCTATAAAAGCATATGACCCCGTGACCTATCAGTATTCTCTGGTCACCGGTTTATAGTCTGTTTCCGGCATCCAAAAAATTTTTATGCGCGCGCCGCTTAGTGAAGTACCTATATTACAAGAGTCATTTGGTAGACGTAGTAAAGATACCGGGCGTTTAATCGGTCCTCAAGTTATTATTATTATTTTTTAATTAGCGAGTTGACCGGCATCACACACAAGAGAGGTAAATTCCATGTCCTGACGGACGAGGCGAGGCGTGGGTTTTTTTAACTAAGGAAAAATACATCGCGAACTTTAACAAATGTGTTAACTGGTCTTCTTATTTAGAACGGTTATTGATCACAAGTCCTCAAAAAGACAAAACACAAAAATCCACCGAATTAAAAATTAATCACTGTTTACTTAATTCTTTGGAAAGTTTTTTTTTAAAATTCGCTGAATTTAGGGCATCGCGAAAAAGAGCTGAACGCAAGCGGGGGAAGCGGACTATGATGCCACACAACACGAGTCGAAAACATTCTCTTGTTGGTTCTCAAAACAAGGTTTACAAGGACTGGCGGTTAACCAGATAACCGGTATTTTTTTAACGGTTAACCGGTCCTCAAAAACAAGCAGTCTTAACAACCTTACTATTAATAAATAGGTACAGTGGAACCCGGTAAAGTCGACGGCCTTGGGGTATGAAAAATGGCGCTGCGATAACCGATCATCGAGTTAAACGAAAACCAATATGGCGGCAAAATATTAACATGTGCTTGAAATTTCTTTATGTACATGATAAGGTCGTTAACGGTTAGCCATTACTTCAGTATAAACGTATAATTTGGAGTTAATATTTTGTTGTCTTACGGCAGAATACCAGAACCAATACGCGAGCGACCGTGACATCAAAGCGTTTTCTTATTATTCCGGTCTATAAATAATATACACGTCATCACCTGCAGCTGAGGAAAGATTAAAAAATTTTTTTTACTTTGCTTAGTTGTCGAGGCACTGCACGAGAGCTAACACACAGTGCGCGTATGATATGAACAAGGTCAAAGTCAAGGCCGCGCCTGTTATTGTTACTATTTGTATTACGAGAGTCATTAGAAAGATGTAGCAAAGATACAGGGTGATTAATTGGTCCTCATATTTGAGTTTGATCTTTTAGTGACAGTTTTCCTGTAAGTTAAAGCCATTTGACGTAAGATTGAATGGGCACTATTTGCCAAGGCGAATAGTTCCGAAAAACCCGATATCCGGCCAAGACGAATGTCCGGAGCATTTTCTGGTTGGTCCCTACTTTAGACCGGAAAAGGAAGTCAAATACATTTCGAAAGTACAGTAGAACCCACTTAACTCGAGCCGGTTAACTTGTCAGCTCTATTAAGTCAACGTTTTTTATTGGAACCGCCAAATTCTCTCTTTGTCTTTGCATTTTCTCATCGGTTAATTCGATTGTTTTAAGTCGCCGAACCCTAATACCTCAAGCACAAAAGAGGGCCAAATTTGCCACTTAGCGTTGGTTATCTCGATCCCCATGACCAGCTTTTGAGAATGTTAGATGTGATTTTTTATAACCAAGGGAAGGCATCGAATTTCTGCCTCACTAAGTCTGCTGGTGACGTCACCCCCCCGCTTGCGTTCAGCTCTCAGCGCTGTGTTGCTTCTGGTACTACTTGTATATCAATCACCAGCTTTTGAAAATGTTAGTTATCGATTTTTTATAAACCAACATCAAATTTAGGCCTCGCGAGGTCTGCTGGTGACGTCACAGCCCGCTTGCTCTCAGCGCTGTGTTATAACTTACTTCTGGTACTATACCAATCGCCAGCTTTTGAAAATGTTAGTTATCGTTGCCACTCACCATCTCGCTACCGTATTTTCACGCGCGTCTTATAAAAAGTTTTACGATTGGTTACGTTTATGCTAGCTAACCAATAAAATTGATTGTTCAATAACAGTTCACGCGGCTTTAAGGTTGTTCACATTTTAACTAGGGGTCTTCCGATACCGATACTACCGATATTTTTTTTGCCGATATGAGTATTTGTTAGGACAATTACAGCGGTCATATTTGATGAGGTCATTCCTAAATTTATCACTCGTAATTATTTATCTATTACATTAGGGGACTACCGATATGCATTTTCGCCAATATTACCGTAAATTTTTTTCCGAAATGAGTGCCAATATGAGTATTTTATAGGACAAATACCAGCGGTCATATTTGATGACGTCATTCTTCAATTTATAACTGGTAATTATTTATATTTCAATTAGGGGGCTACCGATATGCATTTTTGCCGATATTACCGATATTTTTTTCCCATATGAGTGCCAATGTGAACATTTGTAATGACAAAAACCAGCGGTCTTATTTGATGACGTCATTCTTAAATTTATCACCCCTAATTATTTATATTTTATATTAGGGGTCTACCGATATGCATTTTGACAGATATTTTTTCCCGATATGAGTGTCAATATGAGTATTTGTTAGGACATCAAATAACAGCGGTCATATTTGATGACGTCATTCTTAAATTTATCACTCGTAATTATTTATATTTTATAATTTAGGCGTCTGCCGATATGCAGTTTTGCCGATATTACCGATTTTTTTGTTGGCCGAAACGAAGTTTCTGATGTGTTTACAAGTTCCAATTCATGACCTATTTAAGACTCGTGACAAAACGAACCGTCCTTTATAAAGATGTACAAGCAAAATTAGAACTCCTTTTGAAACTTTACCTTTAACTCATTATTAATTCTAACCAATAGTTTTTGCACACGGCCACCTTTTATGAATGAAACAATGAGAACAACGTATTTGTAATAGAGTGAAAATGAGGTTGAAGGATCAATGGTTGCCAATGACAACAAGTCTGCACATGGTACATTTTGTTATTCCATACGAAACGAAATGTTTTAGACATCTGCGATTCTGCGTGCATCTTTGCTATTATAGCAATTACGTCAACATATTGTTTAAATGTTATCCATTTATAAGAGCAATTGCGGTATACTTGGTATCGGCACTAGTTACACAGTATTTTTGAGTATACGAAAATTGGCCGATACCTAAACAATATCATAGCACATGGCATACTGTATCGTGGCTGTACATATTAATACTAGGACTCTTTTGGCTATTTCAATACCGGTATCGGGGTCGATATATTAATTTTATTAATTTGTCGAGATATTGTAAATCTAAATGATAGGGTTTTTTCTTTTTATTTTTTTATTTTTTTTTGACGTAAAAAAATATCGGTGACGTCAATATCGGGATCTTTACATGCTACCAATACCGATATTGCCGATATCCAGATATTGGTAGACCCCTAATTTTAACATCGTCGCACTGTGTTTTAGTTCTCGTACTATGCTTCGTCATCTAAGAGAGTTTAAAAAAAAACAAACTTTCACTAGCCCTACTCTTTTTTTAAAGCAAATATCAGTTTTCCTTAGGAACTACACTAATAAATAACCTGCTTGGTGTAGCCTACACATCCCCTCATTGATTCATTGTCTCCGAACCATTCTCTTCCAAACCATCTTCCTTGGGTCTGTCCCCTCAGCTTACAATGGACTCAGAATTCCTTCCGTAACTTGATGCTAATCTGACTAACTAACCAGCAACAACAATGGTGTGGGAGATTGAGAGTGGGGGTGGGTAAACTGTCTTTAGTCTGTTATATTATATATCCTAAAATCTGGGGAGCCTTGTTTAAAGTAAGCACCTTATGATTTTGGTATCGTCCCATCACTTGCGTTAATAAATGAGAATGTACATGCAGATGTTTGTTGAGTTTTTTTTTACACAACAGCGTTGCCGTTATTTGTTTGATGAAGCAATTGGCATGCTTTAAAAATGTACATGCATGTTTGCTAACAACAAAAGGCATATGTGCACCAACTAAAAACAGAAATTTACCAATATAAAATAAAAACCACTGTCTATACAAACCTTTATTTTCTTTTCTAAAGATATTCGTTTATCTTAAAAAATAAAATGATTAATGCATTAGGAAATTAATTAAGTTTAATAATAATATAAATGTACTGCGAAATTATGACGATAAAGGACCGATAACGCGATTTTCGAGCACCTCGGTAGAATACATACTCGATGGCGTGTCAAACTAATTTACACACTGATCAAAGTGAAACAAGATAAAAACATCCGGTAATTTTTATTGAAATCTCGTAGAATCACACAATAGCCAGAAGTGTCGAGGAAAGCGAGATTTCGAAGCTATTTTTAACTAAAAATGCGAGAGTGCGTCCCTAGGCGAACCGACTGGGATCGAGATAACCAACATTAAGTTGCAAATTTGGCCCTCTTTTGTCCTCGAGCTCTTAGGTTTCTGTGACTTAAAAGAATTGACATAACTGATGAAAAAATGCCAAGACAAAGAGAGAATTTGGCGATTCTAATAAAAAACGTCGACTTAATAGGGTTGGCGAGTTAACCGTGGTCGAGTTAAGTGGGTTCTACTGTACCTAGTATCAGTGTATTTTCAGAGTTAATTTTTTGGTGTGTCTAATCAGTCAAATCTTATAATAAAACAATTAGATTTAAATATTATTCTGGCAAAAGAGCAAATGACATATAATATGGTCATGTTTTTTTTAAAAAAAGGTAACCTTGGAGTTAACACCCAGAACTTTTATTTGTATTTATCAATCACCACTTAATCATTGTCATGTAGGTCTTACTTCTTTCATTCATTAATTTTTGTTTATTTACATTTTGCAGACATTATCCCATATAGTTTCATGTTTGTTAAGAGAAAGCAGGACATTTGCATGGCAATAAATATATTTTTCAAGTCTTACAATTGAGAGAAATGTATTATCATTGATTGTGCCACAAAAACACTAGTCTGTGCTCTTGTACTGGCTCGTATGGATTACTGCAATTCTCTTCTGTCAGGTGTGCCAAAACAATGCATTGAAAGACTACAGAAAGTTCAAAATTCAGCTGCCAGACTGGTGCTCAATGCAAAAAAACATGACCATGTTACTCCACTTCTTCGCTCACTTCATTGGCTGCCTATACAAGCCCGTATTGATTACAAACTGGCCGTTCTCTGTCACAATTTCTTTTCGGACTCAAGCCCATCGTATCTTACTGAACTTTTGTCGGTCTACTCACCCACTCGCAAGCTAAGATCTTCTGCAGACACACGCGTTCTCTCTGTTCCTACGACACGCACCAAAACGTTTGGTGAAAGGTCGTTCTCTTTTTGTGCAGCCAAACAATGGAATTCTCTACCATTACACATACGTGGTATTCAAACAACCAAGTCCTTCAAGACTGCACTTAAGACACATCTTTTCAAAATTTATTTTTAAAATTGATGAAACAACATTTCTTGTAAATGATTAACGTAGCTTATGTATAATGTATTGTAATTGTGTGTGTTTGTTGTGATATGAATGTTAATTTAATACTTATAAGTATGTTATTTCTTTCATGTAAAGCGCTGTGAGCCCAGTTCCTTACTGGGATACAACGCTATATAAATAATCAATTTATTATTATTATTATTATTAACTGTGGGCATACCATTTTAATCTTTCCCCAGGTGACCTGATAGGTTTGATCTTTGCTTGGTTTAGTTTGTTACCTTTCATTTTGATTGTCAGCTTTTCAACATTGGTAATCTTGCGTCGCGACTTGCACACTGTGAGTATTGTCGTCTTGTCTTATATTGTTATGAATTTTTGAATCTGCATAAGTTCACTTCTTAAACACCCATTTCTTTGAGATAAAAGAATTATTAAATATTTTAAATATCTAACTTAAAAGTAATAGGCCTATTGTCATTTGGTACTTTAGTTGTGATACAGTTTTAGCATTTTAAAAAGTTGAAAACTGCTGCAGGACTTACATAGGTTAGAATTTATTATAAGTCATGTTCCAGTTGATATTTTATTGGGTTACCATCCATAAATTAATAGTTGCTTTTAAATACTTTCAGTTGTTTCAGAAGGCTAATTTGAACTATTATTCTTTCAGCTGTATACTTCCTAGTAAACGTACTTTTTATTTTATTTATCAGCATGAAGTTAATAAATATTGTGCAGGTTCTATGAAATGAGTTTTTTTTGGTCATAACATTTTTTTTGTCATAAAATTAAAAAAAAATTTGATTAAAACTGATTTGTTTTTCTTATTATTCATAGGTGGCATTTTTTGCAGGCTTGTGCATCAATGAAGTCATAAATATTATTATTAAACATATAGTTCGAGAGGCAAGGCCGGTCAGAGGTAAGACATATCAAAGCTTGTTATTTTAATTTAGCAGTCAATCTTTGAATTCCTATCACACAATTACAATTGCAGTAATCCTTCTACAGTTTTCAGATTTATCAAAACCCAAAAATTTGATATCCATCTAAAAAACATGGGTTTAGGTAAATTTATTAATCAAATTATGACAGTCAGTCAAACACATTTCATTAAACTACAGTTTTTATTTTTAAGTAAAGCATTTTTTTCTATTCATGAACAGGACGTTCCAACTTATACACAGAGTATGGCATGCCATCTAGTCACTCACAGTTTATGTGGTTTTTCTCTTCATATTTTGCTATGTTTTTATTACTAAGGTAATTTTTATCCACTGCAGATGTAGTGCTTTCATAAGTTATGTGAATGCTGTCAGGCGACTGGGCAACTGTTAAAAAGACCATTTTAAACTATTTCAAATAATCTGAATTTAAAAAAAAAGGGATTTTCAGTTGAAATAACTGCCTGAAATAATGTATTTGAAATCAAAAGAGTTTTAAAATTAAAAAAAGTACTTCTTGAGCACCCTTTTAGAAAAAGACTTAGATTTAAAATTAGTTTACTTTAACTATTAAATTTGTAAAATATATATTACTTACTTTATTACTTCTATACTCATTTAATCTGATTGGACAGGTTATACAAAAATCATTCAATAATAGATGACCTCTGGAAATATGTGTGTGCTGGTCTCGGAGTTGTATGTGCAATTTTGGTATCATGGAGCAGGTATGGCATATGAACTTCATTAACGTGACTCATCTTGTTAAGTTATAACTTTTAGTGTTTTTGTTGTTGTTGTTGCTGGAAAATAAGAATTAATCACTTACTAGTTGGTTGTGCCAAATGTTTTTAAGGGAAAATGTATGAAAAATTGTGATGTGTTTTTAATAGTTATTGTATCTAATATACAAAGCTCAGTTGTTTGTATGTCGGTATGTTTCACTTTTCAACTTTCTGTTCGTTACACAGCCGTGGAAAAACAAAAATGACGGACGGGGACCAAATTTGGCAGGACGGTTCCTTTTACCCCGGAGATGGTTTTAAGTTATTTTTTGTAATTGTCCCTTTTGCCCGAATGCCGTAAATTAAATAATCGGAAAATGCAGAGACAAAGAATGAAAAATTTAACCTGATTTCTATATATTGAACAACTTTACGCGGACGTTCAAATTCTGTTCAAAGCGAGTTATTTTTGGTGAAGTTTTTTTTTCCCCAATACTTTATTTTCAGCGGTGCGCATTCAAAAAATATTATATTGTCTAATTACAGTGCGCACATTTTTCGTGTACGCTTCTTTTAAAAAAATAAAATATAAGCATAAAACAATGACGTAATTTAATATTTCTATACAATCCATACAGACCACGGGAATCAATATACATAATTAACATAAGTGACTTATCCGTGTTTGATAAATAGGAAATATTAAACTTGCTGAAATGTACACAAAGAATTTCATAATAATTATAAATCCACAAATCCTATTTTTACATCGTTGCCTTTTCAAAAATTAAAATATAAGCATAAAACTATGACGTCATTTAATATTTTTATACAAAATCATATTGTCTAATTATACGGTGCGCACATTTTCGTGTGCGCTTCTTAATTTGAGCTGTGCAGTACAAAGAATTGTCATTTTCTTTACTGTTACTTTCTATATATTATAGACGTAAACATATTTAATTACAATTGCCACACGATGCATTAGGTTTAATTGTTAACATTTTTAAAATGTTTAAATTTAATTGCGAATTTGTTTTAATTATTTTCTGTTCCATAACGCGACATTTAATAAGAACCTATTTATGTAATAATTGTGTCAGTATTTTTTTCAAGGCTTCATTTTTAGCGGTGCGCATTCTTAGAATTTCTAAAATCTTTTATCATCTGAATACTGTGCGCACATTTTCGTGTATGCATCTTAAATTTAGCTGTGTCCTATTAATATAACATTTATATTTTGTTTGTCTTTTACATAAGCTATTGTCTTTTACATAAGCTATACACTTATACAATTTAAACTTAGGCTACTGGACCTATTTACATCGTAGATTAAACTAAATAAAGTGATCATGAAAAGCTTAATTATTTATTTTTTTTGCTAATTGAAATTGTTATGTTCATTCCTTTGGAGTTGGATTAACATAGGTCATTTTTAAAATTAACTATTGTCATTGTTTCACATTCGTTTTTTAACAGATATTTGATTTGTTTTGGTTTTTTATTTTTTAAATGTGGAATATAAGTTATTTATTTTAAAATCCCTTATATTAACTTCGCGGCCGTCTCTGTCGTCATCTCATGGGCGGGCGGAAAAACAAAAGTAAAAAATGACCCACTTCCCGTGATCCCATCGAGCTGAAATTTGTCACACGGACCCGTCTAACCTAACAATGCATCGTATCAAAATTTCAGATCGATCGAACGTACCGTAATTAAATTAATGCATTTTTAGTTTATCCTTATATGAGGTATGTAATTCAAATTCACGGTTTGTTATTGTTTTTTTCCACGTGAGTTTGAGTTGACGCTTAGACGTCGACCGTTGTGCCGACACCCCCTCACGTTCCATCCCCCGTTAAAAGACAGGGGACAGAACTCGGTGTCAGTCTGTAAATATTTGTGGCGTTGGAACATAATCAATACTTTTAATTATGACTCAAATATAAGAGATTTATAGTAGAAAACTTTGTTTTTACGGGTTTGTTTTATTTAGAGACAAAATCTGTTGTTGGGCGGTGAAAGTGACTCAAAAAAGAATTTCATTCCTTTATGATATTATACCAATTGCATACAGCAGTAAATTTTAATCGTAAATGTAGACACAAATATATAACAATTCAAATATTATTTCCATGTTAGAACAACTATACATAGATTACAAAAGTAGAGTTATTTTTGTCCAGTTGTTATGAGCAGACTTTTTATTAAACCAGAATATTTCTATGACCATTTATTATTATTGTTATTAAATACGGTTCGCACATTTTCTTGAATTCTTTTTAATACGACTGCTTTAGTTTCTTTCAAGTATTTTAAAAAGTAAATTTCATATATATCATTTATAATTTAATTTATTGGCGCTATATGTCAATAAACATGCACTTTAAAAAAGTTAACATAAGCTATATATATATATATATATATATATATATATATATATATATATATATACACTATACATTATAAACTTTCGCCACTGAACGTATTAACAGAAGTTGACTAAATTTAATAAAGTGATCCTGAAAATGCTTAATTAATATGATTTGCGAATTGAACATGTAATGTTCATTTCTTTGTAGTCGGAATAACATAGGCCATTTCTAAAGTTGCTTTTTAATCATTTTTCAGATGTGCTTATAAACAGATGGTTGAATCTTTTTTTTTCATGTGGATACATATATATTTTTTTTTCCAGAAACAAAATCTGGTGTGTGTGTATTGAATATAATTTACAAAATATGATGCCTTATCTGAAATAGGGAACAAAAAAAAAGAATTCCTTTTTGAAATTATACACATTGCACAAAAACGTAAATATAAATCGTACAATTTAGAGACATAAAATTTTAAAATATTATTTCCCTGTTAAAACAGCTATGAATACGTCAAAAGGAAGAGTTATTGTGGTCCAGTACGTTTACGTTATAACAAGACTTTATTTTATGCGGCCAGCTTTCTATAATCTTTTATTGTCTAAATATGGTGTGCACATTTCTTAATATCATTTTAAATTTTAATATGACGGTTTAAAAAAAAAGTATTTTAGAAAGTACATTTATAATTTTGTTTATTGGCGCTATGAGTTATGTAGCCTTTGCCTTTTTAAGGGATAGCGCCATATGTTCTTTATCTCATAGACGCGGTTACAAATATTGTATTATTTACAATTGTGTTACTATGCAGTGTCGTAATTATACATGAAATTTTTGAGTGACGAGGGTGGTAGAGCTCTTTCGGAAAACCTATCAGTTATGTTTATTTAGTACAAGTTGGAATGAAATAGTGTGTCAGCACACTCCCGCTACAAAGAGCGGGTATATTTCTAGTTACTTATAAATTCTTTAATTATTTGAATATTATTCCTGAAAAAGTTATTATTTTACTAAGGGGCCGTCCATAAAGTATGTCACGCTATTTTGGACCACTTTTACCCCTCCCCCCTGTCACAAACTGTCACAAAGCTTGGACACCCCCCCCTAAAGTACGTCACACTTTCAAACAAACATTTTGTTTTTTTATTAACAAAATAATTAAAATTTAATATAAAACACCGTGACTTCACACATGGCCGGACCCCCCCCTCCCCCTGTCACAAACTGTCACACTTTCTTACACCAACCCCCCCTCTAGAGCGTGACGTACTTTATGGACGGCCCCTAATTATAACTCTGGCATCTGCAACAAACATTTTACCAGTCCTCCAAACTTTATTAAAATTCCTATGTCCTTCCCTCAATTTCATACCAGATTAATTAAACCATATTTAAATTGTGGCGTGGCTACTTCCCTTTTAAAAAAAAACACTTTGTGCCAAACACACTGTCTTGATTTTTAAGATGAAATTAAGTCCAGTTATCTTGAATTTTATTTTGCGTTCAGTAGACTCAGCATTTCGAATTCCTTTTTAAACAAATATAAAAGAGATTACCAGTAAATTTAGAAAATTTTGTGATAAAGAAAGCCACCCTGCAAAATTTTTATGAGAAAATTCAATTGATATTGAAATATAATTACAATTTACAGTAGATAACCTTCCAAACAAATAGTTGGCCAAAAAATAACCTCCCAAACTAGAGGATTGTCAAGACATGAACTTAATATAAGTCTTGACCCTCTGCTAAGTATATATATATATATTAGGGCTGTTAACGATTAATTTAAATTTAATAGTAACTTTTGAAAAATTAACGATTAATTAATCGTTAATTTCGATTAAAGCCAAAAAATTGAAAACTATGGTGTCATAAGTAACATTTATTAAACGTACTTGCCGAAAATCGAAATAACACTGGAATGTCTTCTTTATATGAAACCAACAACGCAAACATACAAGTGTATTTACATTATTTGGTTCAAGTGATGAGGGGGTCTTATTGACAATATGACCAGCCGAGCTGAACAATCGCTCACAATGACTCACATAGCTTTAGATTGTCTCAGCTGAAGTTTCCGATACTGTAGGGGATGTTTGGTATGCAGGTGATATGCAAGCGAAGTGTTAGAACCATGGTAGCAATGTTCCCTTTAAGCAGCGCGGTTCGCAGATATTTGACTGACGCAATGCAGGAGTTTAGAATCACTGTGCAGCAAATTTTGTAAACTATTGCACACAAAAATGGATCTGTGCACCTTTGCACACGAGTTTCGTTTTTAATTTTGCACACTGACCAACGATCCCTAGACTTAGAGGGAACATTGCATGGTAGGCAAACGATATCTCTCCATGGACACAATAACCCTTATCAACATTTTTAACATTCACTTCAGTCAATAGTTTAAAACCAAAATGTTTGTGTAATCGTCCGGAAATTAGTTTATATTTATCGGCCGAAATAATTTGCCTTTTGACACACAGTACATTTATAAGTGGTGGGTCGATTAATCGTTAAAAATTTTTTAATCGTTAAAAATTTTAACGATGAATCGAGAAATTAATCGTTAATTTCCACAGCCCTAATATATATATATGTATAATTGTTCATTCATTCATTAACAGAATGTTAGCTAGAGATAATGGACTTAAGATATATGTAACCCTCAACTGCAGTCAAAATAAGGGCCCTAATTAATTATGTTTAGAGAGGACTGTGTATCCTGGGTCATGACTTAGTTTTCTGCATAGAAAAGGCCCATTCAAATTGACTGTTAGTCTCCAAAAACCTGAGTTGGACAGGCAATTAATTAAGCCCTGCAAAGAGAATTATTTATCTGTGTAGTGTCAAGGCTTCAACTTTGGCCATGGTATTTAATTTAGATTTTTTTTTACTTGGCTTAGCGCAGAGGGAGGTGAATATACATTCTGGCTTTTTAGTCCCTGTAGGCCAAAGAAGAAACACAGAGAAGTCTGTTGGTGTAAGTAGTCAGCCTCTCTCCCTCTGCTGACAGATACATTGCCATTGACAGCCATAGTGCTGTCATCTATTTCATGAAATGATTATACGACTGCAAGCCAGAATTTATGCAAAAATACTGAAAAGGCCATTCTGGTTTAAGAATTCAAATTACATGGACACATCATAGAAAGCAATATATGGTGTAGAGGACATTTGTTATGCAAATGGCATAATGAGAATATAATAGTGTATGGATATAGGTGTCATTGTATAAAAGCTATCAAGTAAAACTTCTTTTCTGTTGTTTTGCATAGGGTATATCTAAGCTACCACACAGTCAGTCAAGTACTACTTGGAGCATTTATAGGCAGTGTGTTAGGTGTGCTGTGGTTTGCTAATGTCCATTTTTTATTAACACCCGTGTTTCCTATCCTTGCTAGCAGGTAAGAATCTATTATTTTTAATAGAATTTTAAAGATCTAAAAGCAATCTTTAAACCTGTTACATTAAGAAAGAAAAGTAAAGTTTTTTTTAAAATAAAAGTATTTGTTTTCAGTTTCATTTGCAACTACTGTCATTAGTAAGCGGTTCAACGTATTATTTTCCCCGTTTATTTTAGTTTAACTACTTTTAAAAAGCTGCCAAAATTTCAATATACAATGATCACGAACGATCGAAACCTTTTATCTTCTTCAGCCAAGTTGGAGAATTCCTTATGTTAAGAGATTCAACCTTGATACCCCATGTGTTATGGTTTGAATACACTTGCTCCAGATCAGAAGCACGGTAAATAAAAATAAAACATTTTTTTATTGAGTTTTTTTTTATTGAGTGTGATTGGCATATTAACTTTTTAAAATCTAGGTAATTATCACCCTTGTATTATTTTCAAAAATCAACCTGTGTGATTCTTAAAAAAAATACAACTTTTAAAAATATTTTTTACATTATCATTGTTAAGTTCTGCATAGCCTATGATTTCCAATCATTTTTTTAAAATCCAAAATTTAATTTTGTTTAGACATCAGTTTTAATAAAAAGATTTTTAAAAACGTGTACAGCAAGCACATACTCCAGCTTCTTCTTTTAATTTTTTGTGCAAATGTAGAAAAAACATCAGTTTTAAAAATAAACACTGGAGACTCAATCAGCCTAAATTCATGCTACTGTTAGAGCAGAACTGAATGTTCACACATAAGATTTAGTGAGTCTGATTTACTTTTCAGGAGTCGTCAGAGGAAGATGTCTTCAAGAAAATCCCAATGATGGTACGCCATATGGAGGTGATTACATCCATACAGAGTAGAAATGATGCTAAAGCAAAATCTTCAACTAACATTGCCTGTGATAACATTTCCGCCATTTATGGCCAGCGTAATCAACTTCTCAAGCTGCTGGATGTGTGCAAGCTAATGTGCATAAACAAACATTTAATTGGATTTTACAACACTACTTCCTTGCGTCTTTTCATGCCTGAGAGTACAAGGTGATGTTGGTCTTTGGAATATATGCATTTATATGGGTGTTTTTCTTTTAGTCCAGTATCTTTTTCCGAGGACGAAATTTGATGACTTGAATGAAGTTAGTTGTTTTTTTTAAATGATCTATGGACAATACATTTTTTATTTTATATCCCCTTGTCATTAAATACTAAATGTCTTATAAAGCCACTGATATTTTTGTAATGAATTTCAAGTTCACAATCTTTGAAATTTTTCTCTTAAAATAACTGCTCCTGTAAAAGTAAGTATCGCTCAAGAATGAATAGAATAGTGCATTCTGGATAGTTAAGTATTGTGCTTCTCATCATATTTAGAAATATTGTAGAGTTTAAAAATATATTTTGATATATTCTTTATTTTGGATACAGCTAAAGTTGTTTTAGGTTAAAGTGATATAATTATGAATGTGGACACCAATAGTTCAGCTAAAATAAAAATTAACCCTGTCTATAGCAAAAGTTTCTTCCCACTTGTACATTTCAATGGGCATCAACTCATTCCTACATGAGTAATACTGAGGTAAAACAATTATTTTACAACTTTAAGGATTACATAAAGAATCAAACAAGGTTTTTGTCAAGAGGGCTATGCAGCCTGATATATGTTGCATTCACTTAGAAGAATGACATTACCTGAATTCCGAATTGTAAGTCTCAGATTTTGTCACCCTCAGATCTTTTCGGGAATCTAGTTTTTTTTGCCAAGAAGCTTAAATTGAATTACATTTACTTCATTTACACTTCTTCTCAGTTTAGCTTTCGAAGGGCCTGTTCACTAAATTGAATATCTGCGGAATATTTTTGAAGTTTTCAAAAATGACATGGTTGTCTCACAAAATGCATAATTACCACTTAATTAAGAGAATGTAGTTTTAATATTGTGGTTTTTAAGCATTTTACTTTTTATTAAATTCACCCATTTTTTCCTTGGCAATAATCCTAATTAAAATCTAATATTATTTTACTCCCATTTTTAACAAAAAAATGCTTCTTTTAACATTCACATTTAAAAAAAAATTCCACACACAAGTTCCTGATGACCTGAATCTGTTTGTCTTAGAAAACTGTCTGTTTTCAACTGTTATGCTGATTTGAAAAGTCTGATTTTTCAAGTTTGATAGAATAAAACATAACTCTAATTTAAAAAATAGTAGTTTTGTTGTCCTATATAGCCATACTTGAGCTTTTGACTTGTTTTATACATGTGGATACACTCAAATATGAATAATTACTTGTGTGAAATCCTTCATTCCATATTTGAAAAAGTAGATGATTTATTTTTAAGTAATCATTTTGTTCAAGTAACGAGATGTTTTATTTTAAAATGTTAATTATCTGAATTAAACAGCATCAATTTGAATTCATGAAAATACTTATATTCTTTTTAAATATTAAAAAAAATGGGAGCCGTTTCAATTATCAATGAAAGTTTCTCAGACATTTCATTTTTTTTATTATTCCTTATTCAAATTTTTAAAAACATTTATCTGTTTTGTAGAACTAAGTAGCAGTATCAGGAATTTCAGTGTGTGTGTGTGTTTTATATTGGAAGCTAGTTTGTTGCACAGCACACATCTTGAACAAGTGTGAATTAGATTGTAACATTTTCAATTGGATACCCTATGTGATCTCAATAGTAAAATTGGTCTAGATTTTAACATATTTTTTACCTGTGATGTTGTTTCTAAGATCTCTTGTTAATTTGATTCTTTTAATTTTTAAGACATGTCCTTTTTCATTTCCAACTGTGTGCTGTAATCTTCGATGTGAAAATGTCCACAGGTGCTATTGAAAAGCTTGTGCATGAACTATAAATCTCTGGTGTGAAAATCTGTTGCCTAGGGAAGAACAGTGATTCTTTTTATAAACACACTTAAAAGAGAACACTCCATCTCCTCATTTAAACTGATCCCCAACTCATGTGTTTGAACAAATAAAATTGTTGAGCTGCACATGTCTAAATTTGGACCTACCCTGTCCCTACAAGCAACTACCTTGTACATGTTGCACAGATTTGACCCATGCACCAACAAATGACTGAAAACATCACTCAATACATTCTAATGTTTACATCTCTGGAAAAATAAGTGTTCAAATGTTGACTATCAGATGACAATGAAATCAGTACTTTTAAGGCCTCTCCCTCATTACTTGGTATCTCTGGTGTAATCAGTTGTTTCTCTATGTGACATGTCGCACCTACAGTATTGTAAGCCTGGCTTAAATCTAGGGCATCTTCGCCCTAACATTTGTCCTCGTGTCATTCTTCTTTACCACCACCATTTTAAACACAATTTTCTTCCCTCCAATTTTGTAGACTATATTGCACACCCTCAGGGGTTACAGCTCTCATTTAGGAGGTAGCTGTTTTTAAGTATTGTCATTTAAAAAGTATATCTTTATTATTGTGGACACATTGTCAATTCAACATCGATTCTTTTCTTGCAGTGTATATTATCATGATTTTTACTCGAATTTTGTGGCTAATATATTTAAAAAATATCATATTTTATTTCTAAATCCCTTTGGCTAGAAATTGAGTTTGTTCTTATCAGTTTTGATTGTTAATCTTTAAACTGTCTTTTACTAGATTCTATATTTTCATGCCTGTTGTCTTTTTATCAATTATGAGATAATAATCTTTTATGATGCATGCATTCAAATTTTTAAACATACTTTATTTTTAAATATCATCATGGCATATGTATGATTAAGTCTTTCCTTTAGATTTGTTTAAGGAAAATAGACTTAAAAACTTACAGGGGTACATGGTCTTAAATGCTTTATTGAATAAATTTGTGTACATGGAATAGCTGTGGTTTTATTTTTGTTGCTTGAGACAACATATCTTGACGTATATGGATTTGTCAAAAGCAGTAGTTATATTTATGTGCAAATTACTTCATTAAAACTGAGAAAATGTTAAAAGTGTGTACCTATTCCTTTTTAAATTTTGTTAGATTTTATCTATATGCCTGCCGTGCAACAGCCCATGAAGGGTTTTGGTTATTTCCTCCCTCTTCCTCTTATTTTTTTCCCCTCCTCTCAGTCAGATCTTAAATTTAATTTCCTATTTAAAAAAAATAAAAAATTCAGTTTTAAATAAATATTTGTAAAAAAGCTACCATTGTTGAAACTTTAATAAATATTTTAATTTGTGACATTGGCAAAACATAAACTGACATAAATGTCACTGATTTTTTTTATTTTTATTTTTGCCATGTGAAACATTGGGATGCTATGGTTGGATTTAAAGATATGCTAGAAAGAAAATCAAATAAAACCTGAGCCAAGAAATGATTGTTAACATTTGGAGGAGGGGATGCTTTTATTCATGACAAGACAGTTTCTGGAGATGTCATAAATATGCTCAAAATGTTATATAGAAAAAGTACTGTATAATGGTTATTCAAGGATTTGTTTAAGTTAAGTGGCTGTTTTATCATCAAGCTGTATTGAGGAATTTTTCACAACTCATTCAACATATATGGCTGAAGAATTATCAAACCTTTATTTTGTCTGTTGAAATCAGTTTACACAATCAATAATTTAAAAAAAGTATCCTGCTAGCTGTCTGTTGAGGTTTTTATTTCTGATTTCCCATATATATTTTTACAGTTCAGTGAACTCTGATTATATTTTTTTACAATCAGACCATAGTATATTTATTATTTATCTATAAATACATGTGTAAATAAGAATGCTAAGTATATTGTTTTGCGTTGTGACTAATTAATGATCATCCATGGTCATATAAATTTTAACAGGTGAAACTTGATATGTAGTAGTGATTATTGAATTATTTGTCAACACTTTTGTGTTATACTGTATTGTGATTGTCTTCTCATGAGCAGTTGAGGTCAGAAGTTTTTTGGATTTGACATCAAGTTGATGGCTTATTTTGGACAACTAGATGCACCAGTAAGTGGGTGTGCTTGCAACTTTCACAAACTACTAGTATTAATTTAAAATAAGATGCAAAACTCCTTGATTTCTTAACCCTTTAAGAAATTGTTTCCTTAAAAGATAGTGGCAGGTATTTTAAAAAACTCGAATTATTAAAATTGATCTTTCAAGCAATAATTATAAGCTTAGGGTGAAAAATAATCAGGTGTTTAAAGTGGGAAAGTACATTATCAGATTCTGTCCTATTAAAATTGATTTCTATTCAACACCACCTCTTAATTTTACAAATCAAGAAGAATTGGGGTCACAAATTACCTAAACATTAAATTTATATTTAAAAAAAACTATCTTTTACTTCACAACTTGGATAAATTTTAAAACTTTGACTAAGTAATTTAATATTAATTCAATTGATTTAGATGTTGACCCCACAAAGCCAATAGGTTTTGAAAACTTAGAATTGTTGTAATATACAAGATATCTCGTGAAATATAACTGTTCTATTGCAATAATATATGTTTTGATATTACATACTACATGATTTAGTTACGAGTGCCATAACAGTGAACAGCTACTCCCGGCTAATGTGAGAGGTTTTCTGCATAATTGTATCATGTTATTTTATTGTGAACATGGATTAGTTCAAAACTGTCACTCCTTCTTATTACATTTTATCAAATAAACCATCCTGTGAATTGTTAATCTCTTTATTTTATATTATCCAATAACGCACAATGATTTCAAGTATAGATTCAATATTTTTGACAATAAATATTTATGTCTATGGAAGCCCCGGGTAATTTCCACTGTTATGTACATGTAATTTTAAGAATGCTAAACGTTCAAATATGCATTTCCCCAATCGTAATAGATTCAATTACATTATGTGTAATCTTTCATTATAAATGACTCTTAGATTTTTTTACAGTGTTTAATATTATTAAATAATGTAATATAATAATGACATTTTCATTGGAATTTTAAAAAAAAATCTCTTATCATATATATATATGAAGAGCTCAAAGGGAAGAAACGGCTATGTCACATTTGCGTCGTTTTGAGATATTCAAGTTTAAAAGTTCAAAATTAAACATAGTTCTTATAAATCAACTAAATAGATTTTAATTTTTAATTGGTTCAGAGACACACTTTTGCATAGAAACCTCATTCAGGGCATTCTATTTTTTATTTTCTATCAAATACAGGGTATAACTAAATAATTTCAAAAATGTCTCATAGCCGTTTCTTCCCTTGAGGTCTTCATATATATATATATATATATATATATGTGTGTGTGTGTACTGGCATATGACAAGGAGTGTTCATGTTTTGACTGACATATTTGCCATTTGATACTACTCCTCTCCTCCTCTTCCACCTTAACAATCAACAAATCCTTTGTTAGCTTAATGTGCACTAAAAATTTATTAACCTCTATTTTTCACTATGCAGTAAGTTGAGTAATAAATAATATAAAAAGGCATTAAATTGTCAAGTTTCAAATTTAAAATCTTTTCAAAGGGCATTTTGAACATTATATAGCTTTTAAAGATGCTGCACAATTATTTTTTAAATTAGAATAGAGTGTGAGATAAGGGGTTTTTTGGTTACATGGTAAGCTCTTGTTAGATACAGCTCAAAATCGCCAGACCTTCTGTGTAATGGCAAGAAAATTATAGGGATACCAAACTTCCTAGAAGTGGGTCATTTGATTTTCTTGCGAGATCTCAAATTGTACGAAAAATTCTCTTAAGATTTAAAAATGTGTTTTTCCTCTGGACATAGCATATTAGTAGCATCAAGTAAACATACTTATTAATTTTATGTGTCTGTAATTAAAGTTTCAATTTGTATAATAAAATATATATCTTTAATACTAAATTCCATAAATATCTAAATTCTTATATGATTTTATTTAAACTTTAAAACAATAAAAAAATTCTTGGATGTGCTGGTATATTGTCTAAAATAAATTATTTTCAAAGAACAGTACATCAAAAAGATGCCTTTACTTTTTTATGTAATTATTTTAACCACCATTTTCCAAATCCACAATGTTAGCTGTCTTAATGCTGTACACTTTTTTTTCTAAACTAATTAATTTTGCTTGAATAAAGTGTTGAGTGTAAAACCTGATCTCTTGATTTCTTTTTGTAATGAAAAAATTTAACTTTCAGAGATATATTTAATGATCAGTCAGAAAGACCATAATTTATTCATTACAACAACAACCCCACCTAAAGTACAATATTTTATTTCCAATTTAGTTTTAGTTTTTAAATCCATTATCCATACCTTAATATTTATTACTTTAAAAAAAAAGTGAAACATATAACAAATAACAACTCTATTTTCTGTTCTCATTTTGATTGAAAACTGATTTCATGTAGAGTCACATAAAACCCATCACTCCTCCTCTCACCATCCATGCTACACAGAAATAGACCATCCACACGCTGCTCTCCAAATATTGTGTCTATCACATGAGAATAAATTGAGGGCCTGTATGTTCCTACTACCAAAAAGTTTCCTTTCAGGCCTTTTGACTTTAATAATTGTGACATGTGGTGTGAAAGCCTCATGTTCATCTCTGATTTCAACACCAAAATCAATTATCTTTTTTGTTAACAATGTCTGAAATATTTCCAAGTCTACTGCTTGCTTAACTTTAGCGTAGATAGCTCTGTTGTAAAACTGTGACATGCTGTACACTGTCAATGGAGCCTGTGGTATTGATGACCTAAGGTCAAGTTTAACCTGGTCTAAAAATTTAATGCAGTGTTGGATATGATCAGGAGTGTCAAGCCCAAGTTTACACAGAGTTAAATGAAAAGTTTCTTTAGGAAAAACACCCCTGGCAAGAAGAGGTTCCTTATCTACCAATTGTTTTTGAACTTGTTCCAAGTTCTTAACAATGGCTTCATTAGTTATTCTCAGTGCAATAAAATGAGTTGGTCTTTCCTGTCTTTTAGCTGCATATTTTTCCAGCTCATAACTTGACATGAACTCTGCTCCTATTTTAATGTCATCAACTCCATCCCAAATCTTCTCATTTCTATCTGAATAAGATTTGTTGCTATCTTCCCATGCAGAACTGTTGTTCAGCTCTTGCTTCTCTTACATTTTTATAGCATTTAAACTTTTTATTTTTTTTCACCTCTGTCTTTGCCTGTGGTTCTTCAGGTTTTATCAAACGACAACCTTCATTAGCTAAAGCTAGAAGCATCTGATGGCCTTTTAAAGATGAAGCTTTCTTTTCCAATAATCTGATCAGGTCATTTGTGGTTGTCTTTGTCAGGCAATCAGAACTGATGGAAATCTGTGGTGGCAGTTCTGGATATTGGACATGGAGATGTAATCTAAGAAAAATATTTTTTTCATGGAATAGCTGGACTACCATTGTCATTGAGCCATCAAGTTCAAGACTACTGGTTGATAACCTTTTTGTGTTTGGATAAATCTCAGTCAAACTCTGAATTTCATTAAGTAGAAATTGAGATGTGGAAGATGCTGAGTACTTGGGTACATTTTCCAGAGTCATTGCTCATGAGTCCTGACATAAAAAAAAATGTGCATGTTATAAATTATGGTTAGCAACATAATAATATATTTTAATAATGCATTTTTAGATCTCAAAACTTAATAATGTGTCTATGATTGAAAAATTCATTTTTTAAAAAGAAAATGTGATTATTATTTTTTTACCACTCTTTACTTCTTTGGAATTGTTTTCTTCACAATTCCTATTGAAAATTCTTTTAATTACACTAGTGAAAGTGGTAGAAATGTTATTTGAAATTGAACCTCTTATTTGCATTGCCTAAAAAAAAATACTGGACTGAAAACAGAATGAAATTAATATACATACATGTAATTTATATTAGCACTTTCACTTTTGGTGTAATTTATCTCCATATAAATTCAGAGAAATCCAGTTAATCATTAGTGGAATTCAATGGAAAATATAAAGGAAAGAAGGTGTCCAATAGATCATTAATCACTTTGAGCTTTGATTTGGGTACCGATGATTATGTTGTAGTGGCAGATTTTTAGTAAAGGTCGATATTCAACACCACAGCTCCTATATGGAGCAGAAACATGGTAAACAGAAGCTGGTTTAAAAAAGCTACAAACATTTATAAACTCATGTCTCCAAATGATTCTCTGAATCCGCTGGCCCATTCTCATCTCCAACGAGGACCTCTGGTGACGCACACAACAAAAACCAGTGGAAGAGTTAATCTGCCAGCGCAGATGGAGATGGATTGGCCACACTCTCAGAAAGCCTACATCTAGTATCCAGAGACAAGCCGCCTCAAGAGAAAAAGAGATTGACCCAGATTGACTTGGAGAAGGGAACTGGAGGCAGTCACCGAAAAGAGTGGGCACAACTGGGGAGACTGGCTCAAGACCAGTATGCCTGGAGAGCCTTGGTTTGTGGCCTATGCCCCAGATAGGACGACAGGTGATGTTGATGATGCTGAAGTTTTTAAGAATGGAAAAAAGAGCAGTGCCAAAAGTAAATATTTCATCCTTTTGTAAATCGGGGTTGGCAAACTTGGTTGCCTGATACCCCAAAATATAAAATTTTATGAAGATGTTACCCCAAAAGGAGTGGATTCTAGCTGAGTTTTTGTAATACTCCCAATGAGTCGGCATCACCGCCTTTTCACCCCAAATGGGTTAATACACCCTGTTTTGCCACCAACCCCTGTTGTTAGTTAATGGACAAGGAACTGCTGAGCTGTAAATGTAAATTAGTGTTTCTAATTTCAAATATCTAAACCATAAATCAATAAAAATGATTTAAATTGTCCTGATTTAAATTAGCCGATTATGAGGTTTAAGTTTAAATTGGATGCATCTGGCAGCAGGAACAAACAATTATTTTCATTTAATTTTCAAGCCTATTACTAAGTATTAGTATTAGGCATTAGGTTTTATTCCATACCTACCACTTATCACTATGAGTACTATGACTAGCTTATATTTACAGCCTACTTATACTATAACTAGTAATTATAACAATGACTATAGTTATAGCCAATGTTGAGCCTGTTAAATACTATTATATAAATATAGTATAGTTTGATAATGATCATGATAAAAAATATTAATAATATTATTATATAATTTATATTATATTTATATTATTAAATTTATATACTATGTACCTTTTCACCAATGTAAATGTGACTTAGTATTACACAACATATTTTCTGGATAATTATTTTGAACATTAGTTTGTCATTTAAGTTTTTTTTTAGACTATCTAAAACCATAATCATTATTATTTTTATTTAATCACGTAGGTCAATAGAAACTTATAAATACTAGCTTATACTGCGATCGTTATTATTTCCTGTTGGAACTCTTCTATAATTTTGAAACAAGAATACCTTTCATTTCCGCCAGACCCAGCCCTCTGGTTTCAGGGTTGGCAAATTTTGTGTAAAATAACTTGTGTTTTGAATGGTGTTTTGTAAAGCCTTACAGTTTACTTAAATTTATTTAAAATGCCGAAGACGGATGAGCCTACATATCCTTTTTGTCCCGATGAAACAAAATATGAAAAGCTAGCCAAAATTGGACAAGGAACATTTGGGTTAGTGACTACTGACTTAACTTAACGGATGTTGCTAGCTAACGCTAGCCAGGAAACTAGTGCTACGACATGTCGTAGCAGCAGACGATTCGGCGGGATGTTGCTAGCGTTACGACATGAACTGTCGTAGCAGCAGATGATTCGGCGGGATGTTGCTAGTGTTACGACATGTCGTAGCGCTAGCCAGGAAACTGCTGCTATGACATGTCGTAGCTGCAGACGATTCGGCGGGATGTTGCTAGTGTTACGACATGTCGTAGTGCTAGCCAGGAAACTGCTGCTACGACTGTCGTAGCAGCAGACAATTCGACGGGATGTTGCTAGCGTTACGACGTGTTTTTTTTTAAATTATAAAAAAATTAAATCAACAAAAAACTCGCTGAGAGCGAGATTAGAACCCAAGTATCGTTTTAACAATCAAAGTTGTTGTTCGTCCGTCGTAGTCGACGATGACCACTCTCATCATATTTGTATTTGACCTGTGCTAGGCCGCCACGTGTGTCCTCTGGTGGCTTATTAACCCTATTCATGCACGCAATTTGCGTCGGCATGTTGGAGAAGAGATGGATGGGAACCCTTCAGGATGGTGTTTGATACGGTCCTTCCTGGCTTGACGTTTTGTCTTGGCAGCCTGTTGTCTATTACCCTCACAGACAACTGCGCCATTCCGTATCATAGAGCGCCAGTGGGCTCGGTTACTGGCTGCTGCTTCCCAGGAGTCATGTCTAATGTCAAAGGCCTTTAGAGCAGTTTTAAGTGCATCCTTGTATCACTTACGTGGACCACTGCATGCTCTATAGCAGGGGTTCCTAACCAGTGGTGCATGCACCCCCAAGGGGTGCATGAGCAGGTTCCAGGGGGTGCATGAACCATTAAGAGAAAAAAAGAAAAAAGGAAGAAAAAAAAAGAAGACGGAAAAAAAGAAAGTAAAACTGATAATCTGAAAATTTAAACCATAAGCAAGGCATGCCGCGTTAAAGGGCACCCATATACAACATTTTTATACTAGTTAGCGCATCGTTCTGCGCATGTCGAAAATTGACGGAAAAACTGTTTCGCAAAATGAACGGTTCGCTCTACGTGTTCCTCGGAATTTCGTGTTTTACGTCAATTTTCTAAAAATAATTTAATTTTGTCATCAAATACGTCAGATATATGTCTTCCGGTGACCCTCTAACTGTTTTGAGCGGATGTACACGTTGGGATTTTTTTTCCTTCACTTTTTTTGCTCGGTGCGCTGCAAAAGTCTTAAAAACGTTAATTGTAAGCCATTATTCGTCATTGAAACCTAAAATCTTGAGTCGAGCATCCAGTTCCGCTCGTTAAAAAATCAACTTCGTCAGTTAAAAATTTGCCTCAGACTGGTACGACTTTCCGATCGTCATCACCCCCTCAAAATCGTTAAAAAATATTTTTTAAAAAAAGAGAGAGAGATGGAACACAAAAGCCTCAGTGCTTCCTCTGTATAAAAATCCTGTGCAATGACAACATGAGGCCTGTTAGACTCCGAGAGCATTTGGAGAAAGTCCATCCAACCAGTTCAAAGGACAGTGTTGAGGTCTTCAAGCAGAAGAGAGCTTGCTTCTTGACCTCAGGTACCTTGCCCAAGCTTGGATTTTCTTTGTCACAGAAACCTGCACTGGAGGCATCATTCAAGGTTGCATATCTTATTGCAAAGAGCAAGAAGCCCCACAACATTGGAGAACTTTGGTGAAGTCTTGTACTCTGGAGAGGGTGGAACTGATGTGTGGTCACCAGCAGAGGAAGCAGGTTGAGAAAGTTCCTTTCTCCAATAACACTATTTATTCCAGGATTAGTGACATGGCTGCAGACATTCTGGATCAAGTCTTGTGCGAGATGAGAAGCAGTCCTTTTCCATTTAGCATGCAGCTGGATGAATCCACTGATGTAGCACAATGCAGTCAGATTCTTGTATTTCTGAGATATGTTCTCAGTGGATTGCTGAAGGAGGAATTTCTCTTTTGTAAGCCACTCCTAGCTACTACCAAAGCTGCTGATGTGATGCAGCTAGTCAGGTTATTCTTCACTGAAAACCAGTTTGACTTGAATTCAAGAATTTCTTCAATTTGCACAGATGGTGCTCCCTTCATAATCGGTAATAAGTCAATATTTTCAGCACTGGTAAAGAAAGAAGTTCCAGATATTTTCACTACACACTGTATCCTTCATCGTCTGGCCCTCGCATGCAAAACTCTACCCCCAACCTTGAAATCAATTCTTTCTACTGTAGTCCAAGTTGTAAATTTTATCCGCTCACATGCCTTGAACCACTGCCTCTTCAAGTTGTTCTGTCAGGAGGTGGTCTCTGAGCATGAAGTTCTGCTCTACCACACTGAGGTGGGCTGGTTGTCCAGGAGACGAATACTTTCTCGGTTAGTAGAACTGAGAGAGGAGCTTGCCTTTTATTGCGAGAAAAAGAGAGAGACCTTGCTGACAAGTTTGACTGTCAAAATGTCATTCATTACTTGGCATAGCTGGCTGACATATTCACCATCTTGAATGAGTTGAACACATCTCTCCAAGGACCTGCTGTGACTGTAATGGATGCTACTTAGAGATTGCAAACCTTCCTTAACAAAGTGCCACTATTCCAACGACGACTCGAAAAGTCCAACTTGGCCAACTTTCCACTCTTGGATGAAGTTGTAATATATGGTGCAGAAGGACGCACTGAGGGATCACTGCCGGACAACATCAAAGGGGAAATTTCAGAGCACCTTTCAACATTGTAAAAGTCCTTTGATGGGTATTTTTATCAAGAAATTGCTAGGAAAGACCTTTGGATTCGCAATCCTTTTCTCTGTGACTTGGGCAATATTGATGACAGTGACTTTGCTAACGATGACCTGATTGATTTGAGAACCAGAGAAGTACTGAGGAGTGCCTTTAGTTGCAATACGTTCATTGAATTTTGGTGCGCCCAGCTAGATGCCTACCCGCAACTTGCCAAGAGGGCAGTACTGACTCTCCTTCCATTTGCCACAACCCATCTATGTGAAGCAGGATTCTCCACACCTTTGACGATTAAAACCAAGGAAAGGAATAAGTTGAATTCCGAGGATGACATGAGAGTTGCTTTGTCCAAAACAGTCCCCAGATTTAAATCGCTAGTTGATCATAAGAAGCAGCAGATCTCTCACTAAATTCCCTATTGTCAAAACTGTTGTGTTCCTAAAATAAACATAGTTTATTATGCATTTTCTGCACGTTTCACGAGGGGGTGCATGAACTTTTTTGGTCGTCTGAAGGGGTGCATGGACCCCAAAAGGTTAGGAACCACTGCTCTATAGTCTATGCCCTGCAGTAAACTGACCATAGCCTCTAGCGAGGCGATGGTCGGGCATGCGCACTACATGGCCCACCCAGCGTAGTTGGCTCTGCATGAGGTTAGTATGGATGCTGGATAAATAGGCTTATTTATAATATATAGCCTATAGTTACTACAGTATAGGCTGAGTATAGGCTATACTATACATGAACATCATTATTCATTGTCATTACGATTATCAAAATAATTTCCCAGAAGAATGGGGGCATTTAAAATTGAACCATTACTAATAGTTTTAATAATACATTGTTTTTACCTCTTTGTGTTAACCTTTTGAGTTAGAGAAATATATTCCATTACTGAAAAAACTGGTAGGGGCCATCCATATATTACGTACGCAAGGAGGGGGGGTCTTCAATTAACGACATTTTGCGTATGGATTGAAGTTTTCTCTTACTCTTTCACCGTTATACCCGTTATAAACACACAACGGGACGGCGATTTCACTGTTTGTATTGTTCTTTTTATCAGTTTTGTTATGTAATGTTCAAGACAATAAAATTTGAATGCTCTATTGTATTTCTTCAATAATTTCAACATGAAAAACACGATATTACAAAAAACTATAATAGGTCCGTCCATGAATGACGTCACTCGATTTTGGCCGATGTATACCCTCCCCGTCGCACTTCGTTACAAAAACTTAGACCACCCTTCTCCACAATTACGCCTCAAAGGGGCCATCCATAAATGACACCACGCACCTAGGGAGGAGGGGGGTCTACATATTTGTGACGTGGAGGAGGGGGGTGTGACTTCACATCAAAACTCGCAACTTTGCATAAAAGTTCCACTTAAATATTTGATTTGTTACATGGCGTTTTACATGACTTCATGCGTGTTATGATATTAGAATGCAGGCCTATACTAAATAAATACTTAAATGACAAAAAAAGTGATTTTAAACATGCTCTTTTTCCAATAAAATACAGATTTTATGGGGGGGGCGCCGAAAAGCTTTGTGACGTCATCTTGGAGGGGGTGGTCTCAGGGCCGTCTTAACGCATAGGCCCGTTGGGTATTAGCCCAGGGGCCCACGAGCATAGGGGCCCCATGGGAATATGTTTATGTATATATATTATGTATATTTATTTTTTATTCCTGCGGGGGAGGGGGCCCAGCACTATTTCTTTGCCCGGGGGCCCAAACTGGTGTAAAGACGGCTCTGGGTGGTCTAAGTTTTTGTGACGACGCTTTAATAGGGGGGGGGGTAATGAAAAATCTGCCAAAATCGCGTGTCGTCATTTATGGACAGTCCCTTCTCGGGGCCGTCCGTAAATGACGTTACGCACCTGGAGGGGGGTTGGGGCAGGGGGTCGACCATTTGTGACGAAGGGGAGGGGGAGTATAAGAAATGTCACGTCACATCAAAACGCGTAACTTAAAATAAAAGTTGTACTTAAAAATGTGTCTGTTTACAATTTATTTAATGACGTTTTACATGGGCTTCGCGCGTGTTACGATATTAAAGTGCAGCCTTACACTCAATACATACTTAAACTTAAATGACAAAAGTGATTTGAAACATGTCGTAACGCTAGCCAGGAAACTAGTGCTACGACATGTCGTAGCAGCAGACGATTCGGCGGGATGTTGCTAGCGTTACGACATGTCGTAACACTAGCCAGGAAAGGTTTGCTTGGCTAGTGTTACGACTAGCACTTGCTACGACTAGCCTTAGTACTATTAGTTATTAGCAGTAGCAGTAAACACTTCGGAAAAACTAAGTCGCTGTAATATTTTAACAAACTCTTCATAATATTTTAATTTTATACGCATAAAATATAACATATATTATATATAAATATATAATTAATAATAATATAAATATCGTATTATAATAATACGATATTAATAGATCTGGCAGCTGGGCTTATTTATGTGTTATATTTATATGTGTATTAATTCTAAAATCTAAATTTATTTAAATAGATTTAATCAACGTATCCGCTTTTCAGAATAAGGAGAACAAAAATTACAATTACCAGCACACTCATTTGAAAAGATAAGTATTTTTATTAAACAAAACACGCCGGGAGCGGGAATAGAACCCTAGCTTTGCTTTTATTATCAAAGATCGTCCAGCACTAACACTTCATCTAGCGGAGCACATGTCTGGAAATTTGTGTCTAAACAATTATATCTGTTTGTCATTAAATAGACACCAATCAAGTTTTTTTTAACCTTTAAAATTCATTATCCGGCTTACCTAGTAATCATGAAATTTTATTATGATAACTATTTTGTATTTTTAAAGTATTAGTATTAGCATAATTAAAATACAGCATATTTTTACGACTAGTCGTAGCAGCAGACAACTCGACGGGATGTTGCTTGTGTTACGACATGTCGTAGCACTAGCAACAGCCCGTCGAGTTGTCTGCCGTTACTTTGTCGTAGCAGCAGACACTTCGTAACTTAACACTACTTTCTAAACTTTCTTTCTCTCGTTACTTATTTTTTTACGTTGAATATTAAAGAGTATTAGTTATATTTTAACCAGGGGTGCCACCGCTCCGGTTTGTCCCGGAATTCCGGATTCGTGAAGCTAAATATTTTTATTTTCCGGATTCGCGAGTTTTTGATTTTGCTCTTTCCGGATTCGCGAGGTTTTTTTTCTCGCTCTTGCCGGATTTTCCGGATTTGCGAGTTTAGTTTTTCAAATTTGGCTTCTGGGTTTAAAAGAAGGGGGGAAAAGTCATAACGGGCGGAAAGCCTATTCAGGGATATGCGGACTCGCTATATAAATAGGACTGGTACCGTGACCTCTCCCTTCCCTTTGCTAGTATGTCATTGTCGCGCGATCGCGCATCGTTCTGCGCATAACAATAATATTTGGAAAAACTTAGACAAAATAATTGAACGGATCACACTCCGTTTGAATCGGAATTTTGTGCTTGAATTCAGTTTTCTAAAAAAATAGTTTAATTTTATCATAAATTACGTGATATGTGTGCTTTCGGATGACCGCTTTACTTTTTATAAATACGAACATGGTGTTAGGATTTTTTCTTCTTCTTACTTTTAGTAAAAGTTTCACAGTTGACTTGGCTAGAACTAGAAGGGTCTCAACTGCTTTCGTTTTAGCATGCATTATTTATTAATTATCAAAACATGAAGAAAAAAATGATTGCGGTTGCATCTAAACTGACTGGGTTGGAAAAACACAATATTTAATTTAAAATTTTTTCTGCGCTATTTTTTTCAAAATTTTTATAATTAGATTAGGTCTAGGCCTATGCCTCTACTATGTACAGATACAAAAATAAAACATTGGAAAAAAAAACGACATTTAAGTTTGAAGACTTGACGACTTTGCGCGTTGGCAATACTAAATAATAATAATTTTCACGGCTACGTCTCTTTTAGTAGTTAAAATTCAAGTAACTATCCAATAGTTGTAATAGTAGTAGTAAATGTAATTATAACCAAACCTAAATTATAGTTATAATAGTTATACTTACTTATACTATTCATTTACATCAGGCCTCTACTTCTACTCTTACAAGTTAAACAGTATAAGTAGTATAAGAACAAGATAAAGCTAATAGTCTATAGACAATAATAATTATTAAATTATGAACCTACTATAAACTATAATTTATGTAATAAATATATTGAGTTAATTTCAAAACAAGCCCACAAAATGACTTAACACAAAGAAATAAAATTCAAAATAATAATAATTTATTTAATTATCACATTATAATACAGTTTATAAATAATATGAAATATTAGTGTAAGTTATTGAAGGGAATTCTATATTATAGATAATCTAAGTAGTATCGGCATGCTTTTTTTGTATTCTACATATTGCCTAGCCTATATATATATATATATGTATATACAATTATGTACATATATACTTTTTCCTTTATAAACTGTCTCAAAATTCTTATTACGAATGTGAAATAAATATTGTCGATATGGGAAAAAGTGTTAAACACATGTGGTGATGGATATAAGTGGTTGGAAAATGAAAATTAAAGTTCACTTTGTTACGTTTAAATTTTCAGTGTTTGAAAAATTTATAAAAGAATTTTCAGGATTCAAGAAATTTTTAAAAAGGGATTTCAGGGTTCACAGCTCCCAGTGAGTGGCACCCCTGATTTTAACTGCGTAATACTATGTCTCTGATTTCATGGAAATGAAGACGATATGGCTGTCATTTTGTCTTTTACAAGTCAGGTTAGGCCTAATTATTAAAAATTAAATTCTAATAATCACTCCCACCATTCCATTGTCATAGCTGTGACTGTGGTATGACTAGGTAACTAGATTGAACATTTTCTATTTAACCATACCATGTTGTTTTCTACATCCAAAATATAAATATGCTGTCACAGTCGGATACAGTGGATGTTATGGTGTGAGTGAGCACCCACTTTCTTTTGTAGAGTTCGGGCTGTTTCTAGTGCGCTCCATATGCGCCTCTGTTTCCGACACCATGGCCCACAGTTGTGTTATAAATTGTTGTCATCAGATTGATGCACTTCCTGTGGGGCAGAGTTTTTTTGTGTACAGAAGGACGGTACGTTATGTGAGATGAGAGACTGGGTTGTACTGTTCTTTGAACTACGATGTTATTTTAAAGTTGTGATTAAACTTTTTAAATGAATCAAATATTGTTCAATACATCTAACCTCCAGTGTTTACTGTGTGTTTTTCATTACCCAGCAGAGTTGTTGACGCTGGGTGATGTATGTGGCAAAGGGAGGACCTAGATCCCCCTAGACAAACAGATCCATCACATATGCTACATTTATAATAGAAGTACCAATAATTCAGAGTTATAAAATTCAAATATAGTAATCTAGAGCTATCCTTCTGAATATTTATTTGTCTCAAAATTAAACATTTCAATTTAATCATTAAAATCAATATTACGAAAGCAATAATTTCATTTTGTTTCAGTGAGGTTTTCAAAGCCAGAGATAAGAAAACCAAGACTGTTGTTGCTATGAAGAAGGTTCTTATGGAGAATGAAAAGGAAGGGGTGAGCATTACGTAATTACCAAATGACATATTTTAAAAGTAGATAAATAAAATAATAAATGCATTTTAATCTCATGAAAATCGCATGTAATGGTACAATATATTTTGTTAAAACTGTAAATTGGCTGGCCTTCACAAAAATGTTAGTTACACATTTGAATATGGCTACCACCAAAGCTGTATGTAGGAAGCATTGTGTCTAAAAATTAGGGGTGTACCAGATTCCGGCTCTGGCAAATCCAGAATCCTACCATTTTTACATATCCGGCTCTTGCTGGATTTCACTTCATAAATTTGACCAATCCCGCTCTGGTCGGATTTCAAAAATTTGAATCCGATACAGCCCTACTAAAAATGTTGCATGTCAATAAATTAAAAAAGTTCTTCTTGTATTGGAATGGAAAAATAAAGATTTTATGGCGCTGCTTGTTTTTATGAAGTACATGGTATTATTTAGCTTAATTCAAGTGCCTATGTAAAGATGAAAGTGGAGCTCTCTATTGTGGAAAAATATAGATAATGATTGCTTCCTGTTGCTCTATTTGTATTTTAAGTATAACTTTATAATTGGTATTGTTGGAGATATTTATATAAATAAAGACTTTACATTTTTCTGTATGTAAATCTTTTTTTTTCTTTTTAGTTTCCCATAACAGCCCTGAGAGAAATAAAAATTCTTCAAGTTCTCAAAAATGATAACATTGTAAACCTGCTAGAGATTTGCAGAGCAAAAGGTTGTTGCCAGTTTTCTTGACCGATGTTATATTTTTATATATAAACATTTTCTGCTATCAATTTTAACTAAAACTACTATTACCTACCATAATATTGTTTTCTTATTTGAATGCTTTGTTTTTTTCATTATCACCTTACAAGCTTTACAATTTTCAAATTCTTTTCTTCATGCAGCAACCCCTTTCAATAGATTCAAGTCAACTGTTTACCTGGTCTTTGAGTTCTGTGAGCACGATCTGGCAGGACTTCTTAGTAACCCACAGGTCAAGTTCAGTCTGGCAGAGATAAAAAAAGTTATGCAACAGCTTCTCAATGGTCTATACTACATTCATAGGTATGACTTGACCTTTATGATTTAAAACATTTCTAAGGAAACAGTGTTTAATGCTGAAGACATTCTTAAACTCTTGAGAGAACAACTGTTGTTATTTTTAAATTTATTTTGCTTTTATTTTTAAAAGGCATTTCTTATTAATTAAATTATGGACTTTGCAAATGTATTTTTTCACGCAAAGAACAAAATATCTGTCTTGTAATACTAGACTTATATTCATAAGCACTTCATTTATTCTTCTTCCTAGTAACAAAATTCTTCACAGAGACATGAAGGCGGCAAATATTCTCATCACAAAGACTGGCAAATTAAAGCTGGCTGATTTTGGCCTAGCCAGAGCTTTTAGGTGAGATACATCACTGCATCATTATCAATAATACTGCCATTATATGACTATACTATTCATAGATTTGCTGTATTTCCAAATTAAATTTTTTTGTTGTTTTGAAATACCTCATTGGAATAGGTTGGCAGGTCATGGGAGATTTTTGTAAGCTGTAATGAAATTATTTTTTTAATTTGACAGATCTATGATATTCTCATATGTTATCAGGAACTTATTTAAATCTTTTCATAACTTCATTATTGTATTCTTGAAGTAAAATACAATTTCAATGTAATGTTAAACCTCTTGATTTCATAAGCAACCTTTAATTCACAAGCTATTGCAACTGCACAATACCGAAGTGGATGACAATCTGCAATCATTTTTTACTCTTGCAAATTGTTTTACTTGTCTGGGTAATCTATCCCACTTTTTATTGATATTCTATTCTTAAACAAGGGAGGTCAGCTCATGAATAAAAGTGGGATTAGCATGAGAACCAACAGTAGTAGCATAATATCTCCTAACCAATTCATTACTGCCTGCTTTGTAGTGACAAGCTGAACAGATACACTAACAGAGTGGTCACACTGTGGTACAGACCCCCTGAGCTGCTGCTCGGAGAGAGAAACTATGGGCCGGCTATTGACCTGTGGGGAGCAGGCTGCATCATGGCAGAGATGTGGACCAGGAGTCCCATCATGCAGGGCAACACAGAGCAGCATCAGGTTACTGCCCTTTTATTAGAGAAAACATCTGGATCTTGGGTTTTTGAAGTCTCCTTCAATTTCAGGATGTCTGGCAATGTCAAGAATTTTTTTTTAAAATCCTTGACAACACGATAAATAACTCATTTTTTCCTTAACCCTTTACAGTCCAATGCGCTTCTGCCTTTTCTACTCCCTGCGACCAAGCAAGGGAAGATAACACTTTCTTAAATCAATGTTTTTTTCCTAATTAATTCATAGAAAATAAACTATTTGTAGGAAAATGAAGGTAAAAATAACTAAGTACAAACAAATGGACACACTTATTATCCATTGGTCTTAATGTGTATAATACAAATAATGTTCACATAAAAAATTCCAGAAAACCCCCCCAAAAAATTTTAACAAATTTTTCCATGTAATTAGATATATCTCTTATCCATTTTCAAGTCTATTACAGCTCTGCTAAAGCAGGCATTATTAGCAGGCACCCTTGCACAAGTATGAGTCAACCACAGGCATGTTGTGAATGCCAACATTATATTTTTATTTAAAAAACTTCTTTATGTCAATGGAGAAAACTGGCTGCAAGTAAATTCTTTTTTGTAGCACATTGTACTAGTTGTAGTGCAAACAAAGTTCGTTTTTTTGTAGTAATTGTCTGGTATGACTAAGAAAATTAATCACATGCAATAGCATCATCAGGCAAATTTTAATTATGTCAAGGGCCTGACTGTTTGATAAATGGGAGAAAAAATGATTGCGGAAAAATTAATCGACCACTATCGATCTGATTATGGTCTGTAGAACCATTTCCATCCATGTCGTGTCACTATTTCTATCATTTTTTATCAGTGTTTTTATAACTATCACTAGTGTTATTTAAATTAAAATCAATAATCATATTAATCACTGCTATATTCATTGAATAAGGAAGCCCCATTATGCCTAAGTTCCTTCAAAATTTTGTCCATTGCACTAAAATCCCCCTGAAAAAACGACACTTTTCAAAAAGTTGTAAAAAATTAGCCTTTCGGTACACCACCTTCAAACTAGTATCAAAATAAACATAGAAAGCAAGGCTCTCTTCCAGTAAAGTTTACGCCAGTAATGCGCGACGGATATGCGCGGCGCTATGCAACAAAGTAAACAACCTCAATGCTGGCGGTTTGGCGTTATCGGACTGTACGCTTAAGAAAAAAAAATGACGCGTTTCGGGGGCATCGGACTGTAAAGGGTTAAAATGTCTTGTGTTGAGAGTGTTATGAAAAATTTCACTGCACACTGTCTTTTCTTATTTTTTCTTTCTCTCGGCACAGCAATATTTCAGTTTATTTAACCACTAATTGATGATCTACAATTCTTAAAAGTATCATGAAATTTTGAGATCTAGGGAAAACTTCTGGAATTTTATTTAGATTTGGTACAAGAACCCTGTTTGCATGTTGTTTTTTCTGACACGCTAAAATTTTAAAGTACAATATTTGTTTACATGTATTTAAAATGTGTTGACAAAATTCTTAATGGCCTTTAAAGTATGTTTTCTATTTTAATGACTAGTTTTGATTTCTGTTACATTATCTTTGACTGTTATCATCTTCCAGCTCACATTAATCAGTCAGCTGTGTGGCTCTATCACACCTGAAACCTGGCCAGGGGTGGACAAGCTTGACCTCTTCACAAAAATAGAACTTCCCAAAGGCCAGAAGCGAAAGGTTAAAGAGCGCCTCCATGGCTACGTCAAAGACCAGTACGCCCTGGACTTACTGGACAAACTTCTCACCCTTGACCCGACCAAGCGGGTCAACTCAGACGATGCTTTAAACCACGACTTCTTCTGGGTGGATCCGTTGCCCCAAGATCTGAACCACATGCTGTCTCGTCACAACAAATCCATGTTTGAGTACCTGGCGCCACCACGCAGGCGGGCTCCCATAAATCAACCCCCTCAGCCACCGGGTGCCGTCAGACCTCCTGGTCACAACCCTGACCAACATTTTGAGAGAATATTCTGAGCGGCGGGAAACTTTGATGCCTACTGTTACACGTGTCAGTTTTTGGGATTATAAGAGCCAAGTTCTAGGAATATGGAGGGAATAACAAGTTGGATCAAAATCAATTTTGTTGTTGTCTTTGACTCCATGTTTCTGACAGCAGTGGTGACTAAAGATCTGAATAAACTACGCCACCAGCATCTTTTGTGTAAACATTCATCAATTCTGCACTGCTATAACTGGATGATATCACAGTGACAGTGATGAGATGGTCTGAAGTCATTGGTTCAACACCTCAGTATCAGCGACTAACATGGAATCTTTTCATTATTTTAAATGACCTTTGAAAGAGATGTTTTTCAAAAATTGTTTGATCCTGTTTGAGGACACTTGCTGATGTAGACCTGTGATGTGTTCAACAATGATTTTTATAAACACATTATTTGCTCAAACAAATAGGAAATTATTACTTTTGTAAATATATCATTAACATATGGGGCTTATTTCAAATACATTTCCTTATCTTATCTATTACAGACACTTCATCTATACAGATTAGTGTTAATAAATTGATAACACACTTATCGTCTACGTGGCCATGTTTCTATGTTATGATAAGTTGTAGATTTGTTTATGGGGAAGTGCAGAAAAAAAGAAAGAAGACCTTCTTTTTAAATGAATTCTAAAGGTTGAAATTTTTGTTTGCTAGTGGTAGTTATTTTCATTTTACTTTATAGAACAACTTAATTTTAGTCAGTACTTTTGCTTTAGGGCAGTGAGGCCCTGGGGTATTGTTTTTATGCTACCCATCACAAAGACATCGGTCAAATATGTTTGGACAAATGTTACACCATTTGTCATTCAGCAAACCACCACTGAGTGTTGTGAGGTACCTCGAGTAGGTGTGCCACCAAGTGACTTGGTCAGTGTGCCACCAAGTGACTTGGTCACTGTGCCACCAAGTGGCCTGGTCTCTCTCATCATTTCTGATGCCAACTTTTTCCTGGTTTTATTTTCTAGTTTACCAGTGATTGTTTACATGGACAGAAATCATTTGATTTGAGGTCCTACACCTATTCGGATGTGAACATTTCAAGGTCTAATCTTCTACATAAATTATCTAGACATCATTTCAGGACCAATGATTGCTTAGTGTTGATAAGTTCTTTGTGGTGTATTTACACTTTTTGAAATACTTCACTTTTTGTTGTTGTTGTAATGATCATTCAACTTTGGGACGGAAAATCCATTTTAGACATATCTGTACACCCAAGCTCCTCCAATATAAGTGGATATGAAGCAATTTTCTTAACCATTTTCTCTTGATTAAAAAATCGTCACAAAATTGTTTAAAAAAATTATTTTTTTTACCCGTCATGCCTTATTTAAAAAATAGTTCCATATTGGAGCTGGTGATTTATTTTGGTATCATCCTATGTAAATTTGAGTTGCCTGTGTATGGGTGGTACCATTAAATATATATGGGTTTGTACAGTCTTTTCTATTTACGTTAAGAGGATGAATGTTCCAAGTGATTTGTATGTGTTGGTGTGTAAGGTCAAATCAGATCATGTCTTAGGAATGCCTACAGATATTTTTGTATTATTTCTCTCTGTTGTAATAGGAATACTTTTACTCATCTCATGTCCCATGCATTTTCAATTGAATTCATAAAGATAGAGTTTGACTTGACACTGTAATGTGTTGTTGTAAGATGAAGAGTACAGGTTAGATCTGAGAGTTAACTCTGTAAATCATTACATGATTTCATAAAGATAGAGTTTGACTTGACACTGTAATGTGTTGTTGTAAGATGAAGAGTACAGGTTAGATCTGAGAGTTAACTCTGTAAATCATTACATGATTTCATAAAGATAGAGTTTGACTTGACACTGTAATGTGTTGTTGTAAGATGAAGAGTACAGGTTAGATCTGAGAGTTAACTCTGTAAATCATTACATGATTTCATAAAGATAGAGTTTGACTTGACACTGTAATGTGTTGTTGTAAGATGAAGAGTACAGGTTAGATCTGAGAGTTAACTCTGTAAATCATTACATGATTTCATAAAGATAGAGTTTGACTTGACACTGTAATGTGTTGTTGTAAGATGAAGAGTACAGGTTAGATCTGAGAGTTAACTCTGTAAATCATTACATGATTTCATAAAGATAGAGTTTGACTTGACACTGTAATGTGTTGTTGTAAGATGAAGAGTACAGGTTAGATCTGAGAGTTAACTCTGTAAATCATTACATGATTTCATAAAGATAGAGTTTGACTTGACACTGTAATGTGTTGTTGTAAGATGAAGAGTACAGGTTAGATCTGAGAGTTAACTCTGTAAATCATTACATGATTTCATAAAGATAGAGTTTGACTTGACACTGTAATGTGTTGTTGTAAGATGAAGAGTACAGGTTAGATCTGAGAGTTAACTCTGTAAATCATTACATGATTTCATAAAGATAGAGTTTGACTTGACACTGTAATGTGTTGTTGTAAGATGAAGAGTACAGGTTAGATCTGAGAGTTAACTCTGTAAATCGTTACATGATTTCATAAAGATAGAGTTTGACTTGACACTGTAATGTGTTGTTGTAAGATGAAGAATACAGGTTAGATCTGAGAGTTAACTCTGTAAATCGTTACATGATTTCATAAAGATAGAGTTTGACTTGACACTGTAATGTGTTGTTGTAAGATGAAGAGTACAGGTTAGATCTGAGAGTTAACTCTGTAAATCGTTACATGATTTCATAAAGATAGAGTTTGACTTGACACTGTAATGTGTTGTTGTAAGATGAAGAGTACAGGTTAGATCTGAGAGTTAACTCTGTAAATCATTACATGATTTCATAAAGATAGAGTTTGACTTGACACTGTAATGTGTTGTTGTAAGATGAAGAGTACAGGTTAGATCTGAGAGTTAACTCTTAAATCGTTACATGATTTCATAAGGCAAAGTTACAGCCTTGTTTACGGAAGTCATTTAAAAAATAAAAATACCAAAAAACTAAAAATGTATTCCTTCCCTCACGTAATCCTTCCCTCATGTATTCCTTCCCTCACGTGTGTGTTTTGAGTTGAGGTATTTTAAGAATGTTTAGCATGCTACCCACAGAAATAGAAATATTTCCTTGTCTTTTGAGAGCCGCATAAGGGATGAGAAGAAATGTGCTATAAAATGGCTCAATGAACTAGTATACTTAGGGTGTGCAATGTGGTGAAGGCTTCATAGGATGATGTCTTTATAATTTGGCCAACTGTAGAATGACAAAAAATATGACAGGAATAGTCTATGGGCTGCAACTTATCAAAGGGAGGAAGGAACTCTCTGAATTGAAGCCCTCAGATGGAGTCCTGTAGATGGCAAAAAATTAAAAGACAAAAAGTTCCAGAAACTGCTGTGATGCTACTGATACCAGACTGTATCACACACATAATGTACCTTTGGAATCCAGTTGTGCAGAGAAAAGTCATGTGTTGATTAGTGACCCAGCTTATCCTAATGGTGGAAGGTGATTTGTTGTATAGGGAACCAGAAAATCCCAATGGAGGGAAGTGATTTGTTGTATAGGGAGCCAGTTATCCTAATGGTGGAAGGTGATTTGTTGTATAGGGAACCAGAAAATCCCAATGGAGGGAAGTGATTTGTTGTATAGGGAACCAGAAAATCCCAATGGAGGGAAGTGATTTGTTGTATAGGGAACCAGAAAATCCCAAATGGAGGGAAGTGATTTGTTGTATAGGGAACCAGAAAATCCCAAATGGAGGGAGGTGAAAAATGATTTTTGGCAAACTTTTTATCTCCTAAAACTGCAATAAGCTCAATTTTTAACACATTTCACATGCTTTAATCTGAGCCCTGGATCGTGCTTTGCAAGCATCAGTTCCATAATATTGCTTATATGTGCACTAGTATTGTCCTCTCTTTGACCGCGAAAAGCCAAATTATATTTTCCAGGATTTATTAATGTCGAAAATTCTAACAAGAACTTTTTGCCACTATGTTTTCTTTGAAGAACTACGTACTGTAGTTCTTTTAAAATAGTATATTCTTTTTTTAAGTTCGGTTTCTGAGCAATTTTGTTCCTCCTTTGTGTTAAAGTTAATGTTACAAAACAAAAGACATTTAAACAAAAACAATGTTGCTCTAGAAGGAGAATAACTCATAAGACATTGAATTACGCAAGCAATTTATTTCCATTATTTTACTAAAATATCTTCGCGTCACTCATCTCATCTCTATTCTGGTGTAAGGTCTAATTTGGAGAATTTAATGTTTATTTTGGACACTCTCATAATCTCCTACTCGCAATAATCGCAAATTTTCATTTTTACGTACGGGCAATTGAATTTTATCCATGCAATAAGTTGAAAATGTATTGGTTGTTGTTGAAATTTAACGGATACAGCAATGTTTCGCTTCTACAAGATGAGTGGCTGACAAACTTGAATCAATTATAGGTACCAGCACATCAATGTCATCTTCTAATGCTACTTCAGCCCCTTATTTTTTCAGTTCGATATCATTAGTATCAGAAGAATTTATATTGAAATAAAAATGTGTATTTTAGGGACCGTCCATAAATGACGTCTAGCGATTTTGGTCGTTTTTCACGCCCCCCCCTCATCCCACTTCGCCACAAGAACACCCCTCCAATATTACGTCACAAAGCTTTAATCCCCCACTAAAAGTCGTATTTTCTAATTGAAAATTAGCATGTTGCAAATAAATTTCTTTTTTTTTGCCATTTAACTATACTATATACTTAATACTATATATTTAGTGTAAGACATCACTCTAATATCGTAAAACGTGTGAAGCCATTGAAAATATCATTACATAAATTGAAAGCAATCAAATATTTAAGTGGAACTTTTATTTAAAGTAGCGCGTTTTGATGCGACGTCACATTTCTTAACCCCCCCTCCCCCTCGTCACACATCATCACTAATGCTCGACCCGCCTCTGATACTGATACAGAAGAATGTATGCCCAATATCGAGTTTAACGTTTTTGGCGTTAAGAAATGTTCACATTGTTTAAGATAATTCCTTCATTTCTTTTATTAATTTTTACTGTAGCTTTTAATTTTGTATTTTATTAAACCTTTTTTTAAAAAAAAACGTTTTTCATTTTTAGAATCTAATTAACAACGAGGGATTAGCGCCCCCCCCCCTTTCCCAACATAGTGCCGCCCGCAGCATTCGAGTTGTTCGTGTTTGAAATTCATTGATAGGTCACGGTAAGTTTCGCTTTGTGAACAGGAGCGTCTGCCAAATCTAACTAAGTTACCAACAGATCAATGTTACATTCTCTTGGTTTTTCAGTTCATTAGCATTATTATCTGGAAGAATTTATATCCAATATGGAGTCTGAAATCTTAGCAGTTTGAATATTTTAAGATAGTTCCTTTATTTTTTAAAAAAAAGTAATATAATATATTTTTTCAATTACTATTTCATTTTCATAAACAGCTTCACTTTCTTTTTCAAATTTCTAAGAAGCAAATTAACGACGATGAATTTGCCACCCCTAACAAAGTGCCGCCCGGGGCATTTTCCCCCCTCTTGCTAGGCAACTGGTTTTATGATACGGAACAGCGCGGCAGTCTGTTAGGCAAACAGACAAAAGGCTGCCAAGTCCAGACGTCAGGCCAGGAAAGATCGTGTTCAAAACCATCCTAATGGCATTCCAACCATCTCTTGTCCGACATGCGGAGGCAGCTTTCATGCAACATTAGGGCTAATAAGCCATCAAAGGACACATGTGTCTGCTTTAAGCACAAGATTAGGGCTAATAAACCATCAAAGGACACATGTGGCTGCTTTAAGCACAAGATTAGGGCTAATAAACCATCAAAGGACACATGTGGCTGCTTTAAGCACAAGATTAGGGCTAATAAGCCATCAAAGGACACATGTGGCTGCTTTAAGCACAAGATTAGGGCTAATAAGCCATCAAAGGACACATGTGGCTGCTTTAAGCACAAGATTAGGGCTAATAAGCCATCAAAGGACACATGTGGCTGCTTTAAGCACAACATTATCATGATGAGATTGGTCCACGTCTATTACGACAGACAAACAAAAATATTGTTATTGAAACAAAACAAATATATTTTAAAGATGGTTTAGCATTCGAACAGTTTTATTATTTAAAAAAATATATTTTCATATTTATATAAATGACATACGTGTTAATTATTTGTCAAAAAAAGTATTTCAAATATTATATATCTTGTAAATTGGGACTGTAATTATGAGTGAAGGCAAGGGTAAAAAAAAAGTACACATTTGACAAGAAGTCTAATTGTTCATGTTTAAAAATCAATTGATTATTGTAAGAGACAACATTTCGAATACACTAACACTAGTACACTTCCTAATTTGTCTTTGATAGTAAATATATTAGTTATTTTATTTTAATTTTTTAAATTAAATTTTTTTTGAAAAAAAAGGGGGGGGGGCTTAATATATGAATTCATTGTAAGCTATCAGTGCTATCAGGGAAATTAAGTTGACACCTCAGTGTTGACATGTCAATGTTGACACCTCAATCTTGACATGCCAATGTTGACACCTCAATCTCGACATGTCAATGCGTCAACGAAGTTCTGTTGATCCCAACCACTAAATTTTTTGTCAAGTCTCTTGTTTTGCCCCAGTTAAATTTAACCAATCAACTAACAGATGCACTGAAACAATGGCTGCCTGTCACACTGCTGACTTTGTTTTTTTCCTGGCCTATGCTCTCTTAATTTCGTTAGCTTGCCGCTAATACGTTGTAAATCCACTAAAAATCCTTCATAAACATCAAAAAAACTTGCTCCAGACTCGTTTGGTGGACCGTGTAGAACTGAAATTGAAACTTCTGCCTGGCATATTCCAGTTTAGAGAAGAGCGCGGACAGTGGCACCGTGTCAGGTACTTGTAGGTGAACGTAGGATTCCTGGACAGCAAACACCTGGCAAATTTGGTAGAAATTTAGTAGAAAATATGACTTCCCTGTGTGTGCTTGTAGACTTAAGAGGCATTTTTAAAAAAAGCGTTTTTTTTAATGGCTGTTCTGCTTCTGGTGTGTGGTAATTAATGCCATTAAACTAACATCGAAGTCCAAAATATTGACAGATAATTAACACATATATACATTTTTATTGTCAACAGGAAGTATTGGGGGTTATTTAAATTGTATAAACCATTCCATACAGTTTCCATAATAACCAGCAATAATGTATTGCCCGACGGGTCTTGGGCAAACAGTTTGAGATTATCGTTCAGTATCCCACTACATCTGAACTACTTCTATCCCCTAACACCAACTGTAATCTACTTCTTTTCAATCACTTCATTTTTTACCGCAGCTTATTGCTCTTTGTGCAACGCTGGAGTTCATCAACGTCTCACCTGTTGTTACCAACGTCTCACCTGTTGTTACCAACGTCTCACATGTTGTTACCAACGTCTCACATGTTGTTACCAACGTCTCACCTGTTGTTACCAACGTCTCACCTGTTGTTACCAACGTCTCACATGTTGTTACCAACGTCTCACCTGTTGTTACCAACGTCTCACCTGTTGTTATCAACGTCTCACATGTTGTTACCAACGTCTCACATGTTGTTACCAACGTCTCACATGTTGTTACCAACGTCTCACCTGTTGTTATCAACGCCTCACCTGAGTTCTGGGGAATGTGTGAATCATAAACTCCTGGGCCTCGTTCAAGGGCTGCGCTCTCCCGTGCTCGTCAACCTGTGCCCTGAGTATGACGGTGTAGCCCTGTGCGTACTTGTTCTTGAGGTGCTGAGGACTTCCGAGACACAGGATTTTACCCTTGGCCATGATCACTATCCTTGTACACAGCGCCTCGCATTCTTCCATACTGCAGGTGAAAAGTTGGTCATGTGTCATGTGTACTGAGGTAAAAGTTGGTCGTAGGTCATGTGTACCGAGGTAAAAGTTGGTCATATGTCATGTGTAGCACGCTAGGATAGTTAAATGTCATTACGTGTTTTGTTTTACCTGATGATAATTAAAAACATCAAAGCGGATGCGTGTATTCCAAATGAATGTGTCTATGGTCTATGGAATACTAGCAGCTGTCTTTTTGAAAGGGTTTGATGGCGGTTGGTGGGAAGTCGGGTGTTCAAAGAATTGTGAGAAGCCAGCACCAGTTGATCCTCTCACCCGTGAGAGGTCAGCACCAGTTGTTCGCCTCACCTGTGAGAAGCCAGCACGCAACAGTTGTTCCACTCACCTGTGACAGGTCAGCACCATTGTTCGTCTCACCTGTGACAGGTCAGCACCAGTTGTTCCACTCACCTGTGACAGGTCAGCACCATTGTTCGTCTCACCTGTGTGAGGTCAGCACCAGAGTCCGACCCGATGCTCTGATCAGGTGTAGAACCTTCCACAGTGACCTCCTAGCCACGGGGTCCATCCCGGCTGTCGGCTCGTCTAGCATGATGAACATCGGGTCACCGACGATGGACAGTCCGACGGACAGCTTTCTTTTGTTGCCACCGCTGTCGTGTGTTGGGGGGGGGGAGATGGAGATATAAGAACACGAGTTGAGGTTACACAGAGCGGTCCTCACGTTTAAATACTGGGGGGAGATGGAGATATAAGAACACGAGTTGAGGTTACACAGAGCGGTCCTCACGTTTAAATACTGGGGGGAGATGGAGATATAAGAACACGAGTTGAGGTTACACAGAGCGGTCCTCACGTTTAAATACTGGGGGGAGATGGAGATATAAGAACACGAGTTGAGGTTACACAGAGCGGTCCTCACGTTTAAATACTGGGGGGAGATGGAGATATAAGAACACGAGTTGAGGTTACACAGAGCGGTCCTCACGTTTAAATACTGGGGGGAGATGGAGATATAAGAACACGAGTTGAGGTTACACAGAGCGGTCCTCACGTTTAAATACTGGGGGGAGATGGAGATATAAGAACACGAGTTGAGGTTACACAGAGCGGTCCTCACGTTTAAATACTGGGGGGAGATGGAGATATAAGAACACGAGTTGAGGTTACACAGAGCGGTCCTCACGTTTAAATACTGGGGGGAGATGGAGATATAAGAACACGAGTTGAGGTTACACAGAGCGGTCCTCACGTTTAAATACTGGGGGGAGATGGAGATATAAGAACACGAGTTGAGGTTACACAGAGCGGTCCTCACGTTTAAATACTGGGGGGAGATGGAGATATAAGAACACGAGTTGAGGTTACACAGAGCGGTCCTCACGTTTAAATACTGGGGGGAGATGGAGATATAAGAACACGAGTTGAGGTTACACAGAGTGGTCCTCACGTTTAAATAGTTTTCTTCAGCAATCGGACGAGAAGGTTTATAAGCCATGCGGCCGTTCTTTCTTTTTGTTTTCGCCCAGCGGTTCCCGGACAGCTGTCAGTCGAGAAAATGTTTAAGAGCCCCAAATAAAGTTTAAAAGACCCTAGCGCTAGAAGTCACAAATGTGTCGAAGTCAGTCTTAACTGTGATGTTATTCACATCTTGTTTAGAAAAATAAATTTACAGTACCAACTGGAAAACAATAAAATGGAGCTAGGTCCAACTTTATTGCTAAACAGTCTAGAATTTAGAAAATTGAAAATACTAACATTTCAAAGACACAAAAGTTTCGCACCTGATTATCTTAAAACTAGGGTTTGTAGGGCCTAAGTAACTTATCCTTGTTTGATAAATACGAAATATTAAACTTCCTGAAATGTAAACAAAGTATTTATAATTATAAATCGTCAAATCCTCTTTTTACATCGCTCTCTTTTCCAAAATTAAAAAAATAAGCTACAACAATGACGTCATATACTATTTTTTAACGGCGTCAATCTTTTAATTTACAATTATTTTGCACACCTCCTGATGCGCGCCTTGTATACATATATTTAAATATAAGGTCAAAAAATGACGTCATATCGTTACGGATACATACTCCAACCAACTTGTGACTTGGGCTATTATATTGTTTATGAGTTTTCTGTGCCACTCAGCACCAGCACCGAGGTCATTTTACTCACAACTTAAATAAAGTGTTTAAAATATTCAGTTCAGATCTTGAACCAAAACAAGACTTTTACCTCCACAGACTCCTGCAATTTTCCCCAGTTTAAACACTAGTATCCATTAGTATCTACTTTTATGTTCGGCCCAGATAAGAACGTCTTTCGTATAAGAATGATCGTGAAAGTTGTTTTTATTTGTTCTTCAAATTCACTTACACACGTTTCTTAAATTTTTATTCATTCAAAGTAGCACCAAAAAAAGTCTTACCTGTCATTGACAGACAGTTATTGCTGACAGGCTCCACTTACCTGTCATTGACAGACAGTTTTTGCCGACCAGCTCCACTTACCTGCAATTGACGGACAGTTTTTTCCGACCAGCTCCACTTACCTGTAATTGACGGACAGTTTTTGCCGACCAGCTCCACTTACCTGTAATTGACGGACAGTTTTTGCCGACCAGCTCGACTTACCTGTAATTGACGGACAGTTTTTGCCGACCAGCTCCACTTACCTGTAATTGACGGTCAGTTTGTTCTCATGAGGCCGGAGTGTGACGAAGTCGATGATGGCGTCGGTGACAGACTTCAAGCAGTCCTCAGGTACCCCCCTCAGCCTGGCGTAGAGATACAGGGTCTCTGCCCCAGTCAGTCTGTCGTGCAGGGCATCGTGCTGGGGGCAGTAGCCCATCATGGCGTGGATCTGGGCAGTGGATAACAGGGTTTGGTGTTACACGCAGACAAGCTGAGGCACGCGAGGAATGGGAATAGGGTTCAAAGGTCAATATTGTTAGGCTGACCATAGGTGCACGAAGAATGTAGGCGCGGATTGACAATAACTGCAACAAAAATGTATTATGTTAGGAGACAATCAGAAATGGAAGAGTGGATACATTGTGATGGAAGGTAAAGGTGAGATAGTAGTAGGGATACATTGTGAAGGAAGGTAAAGGTGATACAGTAGTAGGCATAAATTGAATAGGGAAGGTAAAGGAGAATTATAAAGGGGTATCTGGTGAATAAAATATGCAACAAATGTTTTAAATAATTTTAGGTTACTGGTGAAATATATACATGTGTAAGTAAAAAATGTATTCATGATATTTGTATTAATAATATAGTTAAATATAAAGAATTGGTATCACGTGTCATTTAATCATTAACATAGAGGATATCGCTAAATGACGTCATCCTTACTTTCTTCATATAATACTTTATACTGTAACCCTTTACGAAGGCGTCACCCCCGGACAGCATGTGGTCCCCCGTCAGAATCTTAAACGTGGTCGACTTGCCGGCGCCGTTCTGTCCCAGCAGCCCGAAGCATTCGTCGTCCGGAAGTGCCAGACTGGACGACTGCACGGCAACAAAGCACGAAAACCTGACCCAGAACCTCTTGTGGAGGTTCTTGAGAACAATGGAGTCTGGGAAATAAAGATGGGGTGCCAAAAGTATTAGGTGGTCGCCCCTTGACGACGTGGGGCAAATTCAGTCAAGTCAACAAGTAACGCTGAAACTCAAGTTTAGACACGACAACCATGTTCAAGTTTAGTGACAGTTTAGAGACGACAAACATGTTCAAGTTTAGTGACAGTTGAGACACGACAAACATGTTCAAGTTTAGTGACAGTTTAGACACGACAAACATGTTCAAGTTTAGTGACAGTTTAGACACGACAAACATGTTCAATTTTAGTGACAGTTTAGACACGACAAAAATGTTCAAGTTCAGTGACAGTTTAGACACGACAAAAATGTTCAAGTTTAGTGACAGTTTAGACACGACAAACATGTTCAAGTTTAGTGACAGTTTAGACACGACATGACAAACATGTTAAAATATAGTGACAGACACGACAAACATGTTCAAGTTTATTGACAAACAGATAAAACAATTGTACAAAGTACTAATAACTAAACAAAAACAAACAAAAAAATTACTGAAAAATTCGTTCAGTTTTTTTGTAAGAACCGGAAACTTTTTTATATTAAAAAAATAATATAGTATAAAAAAGATTTTTTTTTCCTTTTAAAATGGACAACAATTCATCCTCCAATCACTTTAATTTACTATTAATAGTTAATCTTTTGCTGCTAACATCCGTTTGGACAAAACCTTTAAAAAAATTTCTTTAAATGTATTAAATTTAATTTGAAAAATGTTAAGGCTTTGAACGTGCCGACAATTTCAACTCTCTGTTTTGTGGAGAAGTTGGCTTAAATTAGGTGACGAGATTTCCTGGCCGACGGGTCGGCTTGTTAAATAATTGGATGGGAAATCAAGTGACGGGGTTCAAGGAAAAGAACTAATCACATCTAAGTCAACAGCACAATACAGAAATACTAACTGTCGCGGCACAGTTCCTCTATCGGGGCTTTATCAATGCGCTCTCGTTCCCTCCGTACGTCGTCATCTTCCAGCATGCGGCCCTTCTCTGCGTGGACAATGTTATCCGTGTCCGCCGCGCAGAGTTTGTCCATGCATATTGCGTACCTGAACAAAACAGCAGACGCTGATGATGTTAACAGCAGACGACTTAAATAAACCGCCATTTGTTAACAAATCTTGTCCGAAATATCGGCGATTTTTTAAACTCTAAACTTCGAATGCAGCTCCATAATATTTATCACAAACATAATTAAAAAATATATAAACAGCATTGTTTGAATATCCCCCCCCCCTTTTTTTCCGAGACACACATTTTTCATGTAAATCCTTGCTTAAAAGTATTTTTATATTTCAGAAACTTCCTTAAACTTCCTTATTTTATAAAGTTATTTATTATACATTTATTTGATGAGCGATTCAAGCAAACATCAACCTTTGTTTAAAAACTGAAAATGACTTTTGTGTGGTTTCTCTAAATATCATTTCAAATATCAATACGTGTTTTTATAACTCATAAAAGATATAAATTTACTCAAATTAAAAGGTTTTGGGGGGGGGGTCTAAAATTAATAAGTTATTTCTAATCCCTGAGAATAAATAAAATGAATAGTAAAATTGTTAAGAAAAGAATTCTCCAATGACCTTTACATTATCACTTTTTATTCTTACAATTTAAAAAAATTTTATGAAAAAAAACTTTATAAAAACCGATCTAATTTTCATAACTTCTTACAAATTTCGTAAAACGATTCCAACCTTTACTTGTCGTACGAATACTTGTAATTTATATGAGCTGTCTCTATCTCTTTCAATACTCAATCAATGAAGGAATCGCTTTCTATATGATCCTGTCTATACGATACTCAGTCAATGAAGGAATAGCTTACCATATATGTCTGTCTATTCGATACTCGGTCAAAGAAGGAATAGCTTACCATATAAGTCGATCTATTCGATACTCAGTCAGTGCAATCACAATCCAGGCTCCCACAAATAGTACGTAGAAAGTAAACAGCTGATCAAGAATACTTGTTCCAAACGGACCTTCTTTTAACTGCGTCATAACTCCAACTGAAATTAGAGGAAAACCTCCATTACTATCACTGAAATTGGAGGAAATTTCATTTTTAAGCAGCAATTCTCAAAGTCTCTCTCGCGTCTTGTACAACTGAAACACTCCCCACCCCAGCCCCATAACTCAGCACTCAAAACCGTAATCGATTCTGCTGGTTCTAGCTCAACAAATAGAAGTAATGCCACCCACAGTATATAAATGTTATCTTGTAGGTGATATCGATACTATCTCTTCTAAAGTCTAAGTCCGAGTCTAACTCAGTTAGATGTTAAAGTGTAAACAACAGCCCCCCCCCCTTTCCCCCTTGTTTCCACACTTGACAACACACTTGACCACACACTTGACCACACACGTGACCACACACTTGACCACACACTTGACCACACACTTGACCACACACTTGACCACCCACACGATGACACCCATTACCATCGTCTTTGTAGTCCTTCTGCGACAGGTTGGTGAACGATAAGAGACAGAACATCAGGATGTAGTTTGGTGTAAGGATGACACACGTCCAGTGGAAGATCGTGAGCCAGATGTTGCCAGGCACAATACTTTGGATGAGGAAGAGTATGACTCCCGCAATGATACCTGGTGGGATGAGTTTAGAGAAGATCAGCGGCGGCGCTTCTTACACGCTTTTATTTAAGTCACACTGTTTGTATCCGTCAAATCTTGTAACGTAAAATTACGCCACTTCTGGTGGTCCTAGAGATCTCAAAATTTTACCACAGAAAGATCGTGGATGACAATGCATTGTATCAAAATTTCAGATCGATCGAATGTACCGTAATTAAATGAATTCATTTTCAGTTTATGTCTATATTATCGCTCACCCAATGAACCACGCCACAATTCGCCCTAGAGGGATACACGCAATTTCAATGTGTTGATGTCAGAATTTGTCAGAAATTGGTGGTCGAATTGTTAGCGATAGTGTAATAGAGCTGACCTGGAGGTGCGGGGTTCAATTTTCAGTTGGGGAAACTTTTTTTTTATGACATAAATTTGTAATTAATAATCTCTTTTTAATCACATTTAAGATATTGACAATGAAGTTAAACGAATTAAATTGAATTGATAAGGTCGAAAAATCGGTAAAAAAAATTTTGATACTAAAAGGTAGAAAATAAAATATATATATATATATTTTTTTAAACGACACGCTCTTATTTACATATAGAAAGTGCACTAAAAAGAAGAAAATAAAATTTTTCAATCCGTGAACAATTTATCGACTGCACATAAAAGCGTGGGGCCCTCATCACAACTCGCTATCATGTACAAGACTGCGAAACATAAATACAAATTTATATGAATATTAATAAACATTAAAAGTTTCACAACTTTGATCATATACATGCTACTATCATATTAATTATAAAAAATTATCTATATGCAAAAAGAGTAGTTGCGAAAAGAAATGAGTTGTGATGGGCGCCCCACGCTTTTATGTGCAGTCGATAGGTTCACGGATTGAAAGTTTTTATTTTCTTCTTTTTAGTGCACTTTCTATATGTAAATAAAAGCGTGTCGTTTTAAAAAAAAGATTTTTTAAATATTTTTATAAAATCCTTCATATCAACTCGTGGCGTCTGGTTGCTTGATTGCTTGACGAAAAAACTTTGGATCGATTTTTAACCCACTTCCTCGTATGCTAGCGAGCTGAAATTTTGTAGTCAGACTCGTGCTGACGATCAAAATGATCTATCAAAATTTCAGATCGATCGACTGTACTGTAATTAAATTAATGAACTTTTAGATTATCTCTATTTATCTTTATAATGTAGCATGTTAATTTTTGTGGTAGAGTTTTGCGGTGCGTATTATATTGAACAACCTTTTTAATACTTTCCTGTCGCGCGGTGCGGTGCGTATTGTATTGACGATACTTTAAAAGTGTATTCCCGATCTGTAAATGTAAATGCTTATATTAAACATGTTTTTATAACCATTTTCCCGTGATCAAATCGAGCTGAAATTTAGCAAGCAGACTGTAGTAGTTTTTTTTAAATACTGTAACTCCTTTATATATTTGAGACATAACTAAAATTTTTGGATTTTTGGATTGTCGTGCTATGCGTATTATTATAATGAACATTCTGTTAGTTATGTCTCGTATAAAAAAGGATTTATAGTCAAAAACTTTGTTTTTTACGTTTTATTTTTTTATTTAAACATCAGATTTGAGAGATTATCAGGTTGTTTAAGAGCAAGGCGAGTTAGTCCAGTGTCCTTTGGAGCCGACCATAAATGACATCACGAGCCTGAGAGGGGGGGGAGGGGGTCACGCATGTGTGACGAGGGGAGGGGGGTGTTTAAGAAAAACAACTTCACATCAAAACGCACAAATTTAAATAAAAGTTTGACTTAAATATTTGATTCATCATCATCATCTGTCCTTTGAGTTCCTTGTGGAACATAGGGCATCTGTCAAAGCTCGCCGCTCTACATGGTCCCGTGCTAGTCGCTTCAATTCTTCCCAGTTCTTCCATCCTCATCTAAAATGCTCCGTCTCCATGTACGCTAGGGTCTTCCTCGCTGTAGTTTGCCCTGAGGGTTCCAATCTAAGGCCTGCCTAGCCCTGCTGTTATCTTTCCTAAGGGTGTGTTCACTCCATCTCCACTTTCTTTCCATGATTTGTTGTTCTACTGTTCTTTGTCCACACCTCTCCCACAGCTTGGAGTTTGCAAATATTTGATTGCTTGCCATTTATTAATTGACGTTTTCAATGGCTTCACACGGGTTACGATATTAGAGTGCAATCTTACACTAAATACATATTTAAATGACAAAAAAAGTAATTTGCAATATTCTAATTTTCGATTTTATTTTAAATACGGATTTAAAATTAAAAAAATATATAAAAAATTTTTTTGGGGGGAGGGTCAAAGCTTTGTAACGTAATATTGTGACGTAATATTGGAGAGAGGTCTAAGTTTTTGTGACGAACTGTGACCGGGGGGGGGGCCTCGACGAAAATCGTGTGACGTCATTTATGGACGTCCCCATTCATGTTTTGTGTAGATCATGTTGTTTAATCTAATATTTGTTTAGAAGTAAGGTGCCCATTAAGCCACAACTAGGCTCTTTAGAACCACCACCCACCCCATTGTTGCAGACCTTACCTATGAATATGTTGAAGGACAGGATCGCGATAACACCATTGGCGGGATTCTTGAAGCAGATCTGTACGGCGTACAGGTGGGGGAAGGTGGCCATGACGAATGATATCAGGACCATCAAGGTGAGGACCCACCTGCTCTGGCTGATGTAGACCCCGGGGTTGTAGGTGAAGGCCACGACGATGGTCAAGATGTTGACCATCAAGATGGACCAGTCGAAGATGAAGGTTCCCAGCCAGTAGGCAATGGGGTTTACGCCACTCAAAGACTGCAAGTGTTTGGCTCCGACCTGCAAGACCAAAACAAGTGTTTAACTCCGGCCTGTGTATGTAGATGACATACAGCACGCTCAGATATTAGGCGTGTATGTAGATGACATACTTACAACCAACTCAGATATTAGGCGTGTATGTAGATGACATACTTACAGCCCACTCAGATATGAGGTGTGTATGTAGATGACATACTTACAGCCCACTCAGATATGAGGCCGTGTATGTAGATGACATACTTATAGCCCGCTCAGATATGAGGTGTGTATGTAGATGACATACTTACAGCCCGCTCAGCTATGAGGCCGTGTATGTAGATGACATACTTACATCCCGATCAGCTATGAGGCCGTGTATGTAGATGACATACTTACAGCCCGCTCAGCTATGAGGCCGTGTATGTAGATGACATACTTACAGCCCGCTCAGCTATGAGGCCGTGTATGTAGATGACATACTTACAGCCCGCTCAGCTATGAGGCCGTGTATGTAGATGACGGGGACGAGGACCATGGCAAAGCACAAGGCAATCAGTGTGGCTATCTGCATCTTATAAACCATCTTCCAACCTTCAGACAACTCGTGAAACACCCCTATCTGTATCGAGTAGGCGGGGCCGAGCTCTGACTGGCAGAGGGCGTTCATCAGTAGTTGTATCTGAGGGTCAAAGCATGAGGAACAAGGTTAGGGTTAGTGTTAGGGTTAGGGTTATTGTTAGGTGTTAGTGTTAGGGTTAGTGTTAGGGTTAGTGTTAGGGTTAGTGTTAAGGTTAGGGTTAGTGTTAGTGTAAGGGTTAGTGTTAGTGTTAGGGATAAGGTTAGGGTTAGTGTTAGGGTTAGTGTTTGGGTTAGGGTTAGTGTTAAGGTTAGTGTTAGGGCTAGTGTTGTGGTTATGGTTAGGGTTAGTGTTTGATTATTGTGAATATTTGTGTTCTGTTTAGTGTTGTGGTTAGTGCTGGGGGTAGTAATAGTGTTAGGTTTTGTTTTGGGGTTAGTGTTTGGGTTAACGTTAGTGTTACAGTCTGTTTAGAAAATTGAAGACGAGGCTGGCAATATGGGTTGGTTAAACAGGAAAGACTTATGTCAGTGCGGTGTCAAAAATGGGGAGGTAGCAAATGTATCATTTCTATGAAATATTGGGGATATATTCACGAATTCTTTAGATAATAATGTCACGGCTATGATGTCACAGCTATGATGTCACTCCTACTGATGACACGGCTATGATGTCACAGCTATGATGTCACCCCTACTGTTGACACGGCTATGAATGATGTCACAGCTATGATGTCACACCTACTGATGACACGGCTATGATGTCACAGCTATGATGTCACCCCTACTGTTGACACGGCTATGATGTCACAGCTATGATGTCACACCTACTGATGACATGGCTATGATGTCACAGCTATGATGTCACCCCTACTGTTGACACGGCTATGATGTCACAGCTATGATGTCACCCCTACTGATGACACGGCTATGATGTCACAGCTATGATGTCACACCTACTGATGACACGGCTATGATGTCACAGCTATGATGTCACCCCTACTGTTGACACGGCTATGATGTCACAGCTATGATGTCACCCCTACTGATGACACGGCTATGATGTCACAGCTATGATGTCACCCCTACTGTTGACACGGCTATGATGTCACAGCTATGATGTCACCCCTACTGATGACAGGGCTATGATGTCACAGCTATGATGTCACCCTACTGATGACACGGCTATGAATGATGTCACAGCTATGATGTCACCACTACTGATGACACGGCTATGATGTCACATCTATGAAATCACACCTACTGATGACACGGCTATGATGTCACAGCTATGATGTCACCCCTACTGTTGACACGGCTATGATGTCACATCTATGATGTCACCACTACTGTTGACACGGCTATGACGTCACAGCTATGATGTCACAGCTATGATGTCACCCCTACTGTTGACACGGCTATGATGAAACAGCTATGATGTCACCCCTACTGTTGACACGGCTATGATGTCACAGCTAAGATGTCACCCCTACTGTTGACACGGCTATGATGACACAGCTATGATGTCACAGCTATGATGTCACCCCTACTGTTGACACGGCTATGATGTCACAGCTATGATGTCACACCCTACCGTTGACACGGCTATGATGTCACAGCTATGATGTCACACCCTACCGTTGACACGGATATGATGTCACAGCTTTGATGTCACCCCTACCGTTGACACGGCTATGATGTCACAGCTATGATGTCACCCCTACCGTTGACACGGCTATGATGTCACAGCTATGATGTCACCCCTACTGTTGACACGGCTATGATGTCACAGCTGTAACACAGTGATATAACCGTGAAGCAATGGATGGTTACAGCAAACATTGACAGTATCAGTGGAACTAGTCATCATGAACGTTTACAATCTGTTGTGTGAGTACAGACGGGAGAGGAATGAATCCAAGACACGAGGCAATGTTGAGACGCAGTGACGACACTAGTGGGGTGCGGGGATGCGGACCGAATTGGGTGACACCATCACAAGGGGTGACACCATCACAAGGTGTGACACCATCACAAGGGGTGACACGATCACAAGGGGTGACATCATTACAAGGGGTGACATAAAATGTAAAATTCCTTATGTTCCAGTTACTTGCAACAGGTGGTCTATGGGGATACTTTCCGCGACTTACCGAGATGAGACTTTCCGAGACTTACCGAGATGAGACTTTCCGAGACTTACCGAGATGAGACTTTCCGAGACTTACCGAGATGAGACTTTCCGAGACTTACCGAGATGTCGAGACTTACCGAGATGTCGAGACTTTCCAAGATGTCGAGACTTTCCGAGACTTACCGAGATGCCGAGACTTACCGAGATATCTAGACTTTCCGAGACTTACCGAGATGTCGAGACTTTCCGAGACTTACCGAGATGTCGAGACTTTCTGAGACTTACCGAGATGTCGAGACTTTCCGAGACTTACCGAGATGTCGAGACTTTCTGAGACTTACCGAGATGTCGAGACTTTCCGAGACTTACCGAGATGTCGAGACTTTCCGAGACTTACCGAGATGACGAGACTTACCGAGATGTCGAGACTTTCCGAGACTTACCGAGATGGCGAGACTTACCGAGATGCCGAGACTTACCGAGATGCCGAGACTTGCCGAGATGCCAAGACTTGCCGAGATGCCGAGACTTGCCGAGATGCCGAGACTTACCGAGATGCCGAGACTTACCGAAATGTCGAGACTTACCGAGATACCGAGACTTGCCGAGATGCCGAGACTTACTGAGATGCCGAGACTTACTGAGATGCCGAGACTTACTGAGATGCCGAGATGCCGAGACTTTCCGAGATGCCGAGACTTGCCGAGATGCCGAGACTTGCCGAGATGCCGAGACTTACCGAGATGCCGAGACTTGCCGAGATGCCGAGACTTACCGAGATGACGATGCTGTGTATGGCAGTCAGGTGGACCAGGGTGGTGTAGGACCTACCGAGATGCCGATGCTGTGTATGGCAGTCAGGTGGACCAGGGTGGTGTAGGACCTACCGAGATGCCGATGCTGTGTATGGCAGTCAGGTGGACCAGGGTGGTGTAGGACCTACCGAGATGCCGATGCTGTGTATGGCAGTCAGGTGGACCAGGGTGGTGTAGGACCTACCGAGATGCCGATGCCGTGTATGGCAGTCATGTGGACCAGGGTGGTGTAGGACGTGTCGTTTATGATGATGCCGAACAGCACCTTGTCGTCGTACTTTGCTTTGCCGATTTCGTATCCGAGTTTTAAGAGGTAGTCACTGACTTCATCTGGCTGTCATCATGAAATACACGGTTAGCAGGGAATTGTGTGTCCGTATTTATTGTTAAACATTGAATCGTGTCTGTACTTCTTTGACAGTGAACGTTGTCTGTACTTGTTTAATAGTGAATTTTATCTGTATTTGTTAAATTGTGAATTTTGTCTCTATTTGCTAAACAGTAAATTTTGTCTGAACTTGTTTAACAGTGACTTTTTAAAATGTATTTGGTCAGCTGTGCCATCCGTCTGTATTGTGTATCTAAAATGTGTAATCGTGATATTTGGACATGGGTAATGTAATGGTGATGTTTGGACATCAGTAACTTCTGTTGGAGATGGGGAAAATCCAAGGGAATGAATAATGAATAAAAGAGTTTAAAGGGCGCCTACTCTCGAGTGCTAGCTTCAGGGAGTGTCAAAATAAATTAAATACATTCACTTCACAATGTCATAAAGTGCACAAAACATCTATCACTATGGACAACCTAAGTATTGTTTATCACTGGGCAAACCAAGGTATGTCTACCACTATGGGCACCTTAGTATTGTTTATCAATAGTCAGCTCCAGTTATGTCTAGCAATGGTCAACCCTGGCCAGCCGTTTTCACCTGGCGCATCCCAAAAAGAGATAATTATTCATAACCTATTTATATCTCAACAGTTCTATCTTATCTTATCTTATCTTATCTATACAGACGCTCCTTCTATGCAGAAGATACTTGCGTCCACATACCATGACAGATGATCTGTTGGCAAGTGATGCAGCGTTCACAGGCCACGGCTATGAGGGTTCCACGCATTACCCAGCCGCCTAACTAGTGTTAGGTGCCCATTTGGAGCTGGGTGACTCAGGGGCGTCCTAGGTCCCGGGAACAAATCCTTGCCTTCACATGGATTCGAACCCGTGACCATCGGTACGCCAGTCGAGCGCGCTGCCACTCTAACACAAATGGGCTAATGCCGAATCGAGTTCATACTTACATCCGTCACGTCCGACTCCCGGAAGGTCACTCCGGGTGATGACATGAACTGATTCTTGAAGGCATCCTTCATTTTCTGTGAACTGGTCGGGGTGCTGAAGATCGGAACAATTAGATCAGTGAAACGGTCAAGGTTGAAGTCCAGCGGTGGCGCGACTTTATTGGCGTCGCTGCTCATGTCACTTCTGATGCCCAGGATGGTCAGGCCCGGGGGCAGGACCAACATGATGAGGGCCGATACGATACTCCGCTTGAACAGTATCGCCCGCTTGACGAGGATGGCCTTGACCTGCTGAACGAACAGCGGGACCTTCTCGTTTTTCGTGTATCTGGTCATAGCCGCAAACTTGGCTGTGGAGAACACACACAAACTCGAGTCACTAGTTGCCTAGGTGATGACAAACAACGAGTCCTAACAGTAACTATTGTTGGTTGTCACAAGTGGGAGAACTAATATGGGAAAAGTGAAATTGCCAATTTGTTATTTTTAAAATTTGTTTCAGCCTTTCACTTACTAGATAAAAGAAAGTGGACGGGAGGGGTGGGGCCTGAATGTGTGTAGGACTGTTGGTGTGAACCATAAGTAAAAACCGTTATACTTGACTTTCGAAACACACAGTTTGTTAAGTCAGACTGTATGTTTTATAATTTTTCTCTGGTATCGGAGGCAAATGGTCTCTGAGCAGGTGGACATCTGATAAGGGAGATAAAAGGTCTCTGAGCAGGTGGACATCTGATAAGGGAGATAAAATGTCTCTGAGCAGGTGGACATCTGATAAGGGAGATAAAAGGTCTCTGAGCAGGTGGACATCTGATAAGGGAGATAAAAGGTCTCTGAGCAGGTGGACATCTGATAAGGGAGATAAAAGGTCTCTGAGCAGGTGGACATCTGATAAGGGAGATAAAAGGTCTCTGAGCAGGTGGACATCTGATAAGGGAGATAAAATATATCTGAGCAGGTGGACATCTGATAAGGGAGGCAAATAGTCTCTGAGCAGGTGGACATCTGATAAGGGAAATAAATGGTCTTCGAGCAGGAAGACATCTGATAAGTGAGAGCATAAATGGTAACTGAACATTATAAAAGTTAACACTACGGTGATAGACTTCTACAAGCCCACGCTGACCGCTCTTCAAAGTCGTTTAACTTCAATTTACAACATATAATTTAGCATTGTCACAATGTGTGATTTCAGTGTTCCCACTCAAAAAGAGCGATAGCCGCCAATCTGTTAGGGATAGCACTACCCTTGATGGTTTCAACACGCGTCACGTTTAACACATACCGTAACAGCTGCCAGCTATGGGGCCGTCCATAAAGTACGTCACGTTATTTTTAACCATTTTTGACCCCCCCTCCCCCTGTCACAAACCGTCACAAATCTCGGGGACCCCCCCCCCTCTAAAGTACGTCACACTTTCCAAATTTTTTAAAAATTAACACCTAATTAAAATATTTAATTTAATACTTAAAATACACTACACTATTAAATTGTATTAAAATATAAAATTTCCACTTAAAAGTAGGGATGTACCGGATTCAAAATTTTGAAATCCGGCTGGAGCTGAAGTGGGCCGGATTTATGAAGTGAAATCCGGCTGGAGCCAGAATCAAATTTGTTATAATGGCCAGATTCCGGATTTTCCGGGGCCATTGTGATTATGAATATATATATATAAATTAGGGATCTACCGGCCAGCCGGATTTATGAAGTGAAATCCTGCCGGAGACGAAGCCGGATTTTTTAAAGTACATAATAAAAAGGAAACAAAAAAATGTGACTAAAAAAAAGACTAGATTGACAAATTATGTGACCAACTCTTGTGCTATATTTAATGTTTATTATGGTCCTATGAATTATATTTCATTCAAAAATATTCACTCGACATCATCTGTGTTCATCAATAGTTACGACTGACATCAATCTTTCACAATCATCGTTTCCTGGAAGGATAATTGCAGACAGATCAACTCGTCCTCATCTAGCCACTCAACAGCCTCTGGATGTGCATTTTCTCCTCTGGCAATAACTGCCATGGGTTCTCTTTGACTTATAGAAGTGATTCTCAAAGGACGGATGCGTTTTATCTGAGTTGATTCTTGAACAGTTTGGGTGGGCACATTATCCTGAGCCCGAGCTCTGTGTTGTCCTGTATGTTTCTTCAACATTGTTTGTGAGGCAAAATATGAGTGACATACTTTGCAAAGTCGATCAAATAAGCAGATAATCATATGGTTGAACTTTGAAAGCTCCTGTTGATCTTGGCATAATTTCATCAAATTTGAGAGTTTGTGCTACAAACAAGGAAGGACATTTATGAGAATCTGCATCTGCTCTTTCTTAAGCTTTGAGTCCATCATTTGTTTGGTTGATTGGGATTGGAGGAGGGAAGAATCTTTAAGGTAAAACGTTAAAATATGAGCTTCGTGCTTTGTCGCAACATTTCATGTCCGTATATTTAATAACAATTTGAGTGAAATATTGGCTGGTGCGAACATGATTGTCAAACCATTCCTGGTCCTTCGATATCAGTCCTGCTGTATCCAATTCAGATTTATGAACAACACATTCAGGAGATACACATTTCAATGCTATTTTGACATAAAACTAATTCTAATGTTTCAAAAAAATTTTGAAAATTATTTTAAAGCTATTTAAATTCTACTAAAAAATTATAATTAAATTAGAAAAAAATACTAAAAATAATAAATGTGTGACATCACACATGGCCTTACCGCCCTCCCCCCTGTCACAAAGTGTCACACTTTCTTAGACCCCCTCCCCCCCCCCTCGGAGCGTGACGTACTTTATGGGCGGCCCCTATAGTCAAATTAACTGAAACGGTACCAGCTGTTTAGTGTGGTCGAATTCATGCAAATATCACTGAACACCTATCTTTATTTATTCATATCAGACCGGAAACTGTACAACTAAATTTTGCACGTGTCGAAGTTTGCCGTGGGCAATAAAGCATCAAAACGTCCACATTTTATTGTACTGTCATCTGCCTAACGAAGAACGCGGGGGTGGGGGGTGCTTAGGGGCAGGTGGGGCAAAGTTTCGAGAACCGTTGTTTAAAACTGTTGAACCCTTACCCAACTCCTGGGCCCGGCGCTCCAGCTCCATGACTGACCCGTTTTCATCCGGACCAGTCGCCATCTTCCTGTCGGTCCCGTTCATATTCTCATTTCCAGTAGATGACGAGTTTTGACCCCCGAGGGTGGGGGGATGAAGGAGGCTTGTTATTCAATAACAGTCCACATGTTATTTGTATTATCAAGCAATTAACAATGTTACATAAAATTACCGTACTGTTTCGATTAAAGCTGCCCTCCTAAAAGGACCTTGCAGAAAATTAAAATAATTAAAATAAAGATTAATTTGTTACTTTTCTACTGAGGACGCATGTGAGAGACGGGAAAGAAAAGCTATACACTTAGGCATCACGCAAAGTAAGTATGTAAAGTAGTGACAACCAGCAACTAATGGGAAGATGGGGAGGTTGTCCACCCTAAGGTTGTCGAGGCACCTGACCACATTTTAAAGGTCACGACCCCGCCCCCCTTTTCCCTACACTGGATTAAGGTTGGACTTTCAATCAATCTTTTTGTGATAGGTTAAGTGTTCGTGTTGGAACATGTTTGTGATTGTCAGGTTAGGGTTAGGGTTACTGTTGGAATTTGTTTGTGATTGTCAGGTTAGGGTTAGTGTTGGAATTTGTTTGTGGTTGTCAGGTTAGAGTTCCTGTTGGAATTTGTTTGTGATTGTCAGGTTAGGGTTTGTGTTGGAATTTGTTTGTGATTGTCAGGTTAGGGTTTGTGTTGGAATTTGTTTGTGATTGTCAGGTTAGGGTTAGTGTTGGAATTTGTTTGTGATTGTCAGGTTAGGGTTAGTGTTGGAATTTGTTTGTGATTGTCAGGTTAGGGTTACTGTTGGAATTTGTTTGTGATTGTCAGGTTAGGGTTTGTGTTGGAATTTGTTTGTGATTGTCAGGTTAGGGTTAGTGTTGGAATTTGTTTGTGATTGTCAGGTTAGGGTTTGTGTTGGAATTTGTTTGTGATTGTCAGGTTAGAGTTACTGTTGGAATTTGTTTGTGATTGTCAGGTTAGGGTTTGTGTTGGAATTTGTTTGTGATTGTCAGGTTAGGGTTTGTGTTGGAATTTGTTTGTGATTGTCAGGTTAGAGTTACTGTTGGAATTTCTTTGTGATTGTCAGGTTAGGGTTTGTGTTGGAATTTGTTTGTGATTGTCAGGTTAGGGTTAGTGTTGGAATTTGTTTGTGATTGTCAGGTTAGGGTTTGTGTTGGAATTTGTTTGTGATTGTCAGGTTAGAGTTACTGTTGGAATGTGTTTGTGATTGTCAGGTTAGGGTTAGTGTTGGAATTTGTTTGTGATTGTCAGTAAAACTGTATATCCGGCCAAGAACTCGTGAATCTTTTAAAATTGGTGGAAATTTAATTACAAAAGATTATTGTTTACTAATAAATGAATAGTACAGAGTTCAAACTTGAATGTCCGACACTGACCATGTTGAGGGACACACACAGTCTTATATTGAGGGGCCCACACAGTCCCATATTGACGGACACACACACAGTCCCATATTGAGGGACCCACACAGGTCCATATTGAGGGACCAAAACAGTCACATGTTCAGGGACACGCACAGTCAACGTTAAGGGACCCACACAGTCCCACATTGAGGGACCCACACAGTCCCATATTGAGGGACCAAAACAGTCACATGTTCAGGGACACGCACAGTCAACGTTAAGGGACCCACACAGTCCCACATTGAGGGACACACACAGTCCCACGTTGAGGGGCACACACAGTCCCACATTGAGGGACACATACAGTCCCACGTTGAGAGACACACATAGTCCCATGTTGAGGGACACACACAGTCCCATGTTTAGGGACACACACTAACCACTTTGTCTGTTGGCAGTGTACTAACCCTAAATACCTAGTCGGTATGCAAGGTACTAATTCTAAACAATAGTCTGTTGGCAGTGTACTTATCCTGATCATATTCTACTACATGTATATATTTTTGCAATTTTCTAAACCTAATCCGACCTTAATCACATACATCTAACCCTAACCATCACTCTAATGAGATAGATCTAACTCTAAACATCAGCGTATTCACAAAGAGCTAAACCAAACCCTTACTCTAATTATATAAAGCTAACCCTTACCCTAATCACATGGAGCTAACCTAACCCTTACCCTAATCACATAGAGCTAAACCTAACCCTTACCCTAATCACATAGAGCTAAACCTAACCCTAACCCTAATCACATAGAGTTAAACCTAACCCTTACCCTAATCACATAGAGTTAAACCTAACCCTTACCCTAATCACATAGAGCTAACCCTTACCCTAATCACATAGAGTTAAACCTAACCCTTACCCTAATCACATAGAGTTAAACCTAACCCTTACCCTAATCGCATAGAGCTAAACCTAACCCTTACCCTAATCGCATAGAGCTAAACCTAACCCTTACCCTAATCACATAGAGTTAAACATAACCCTTACCCTAATCACATAGAGTTAAACCTAACCCTTACCCTAATCACATAGAGCTAACCCTTACCCTAATCACGTAGAGTTAAACCTAACCCTTACCCTAATCACATAGAGTTAAACCTAACCCTTACCCTAATCGCATAGAGCTAAACCTAACCCTTACCCTAATCGCATAGAGTTAAACCTAACCCTTACCCTAATCACATAGAGTTAAACCTAACCCTTACCCTAATCACATAGAGTTAAACCTAACCCTTACCCTAATCGCATAGAGCTAAACCTAACCCTAATCACGTAGAGTTAAACCTAACCCTTACCCTAATCACATAGAGTTAAACCTAACCCTTACCCTTATCGCATAGAGCTAAACCTAACCCTTACCCTAATCGCATAGAGTTAAACCTAACCCTTACCCTAATCACATAGAGTTAAACCTAACCCTTACCCTAATCACATAGAGTTAAACCTAACCATTACCCTAATCACATAGAGTTAAACCTAACCCTTACCCTAATCACATAGAGTTAAACCTAACCCTTACCCTAATCACATAGAGTAACTTACTCATTTTGATATGCTTGCGATATTTGCGAGGCCCTGCTTCTTGGAGACCTTGAGGACATAAACATTTGTAATTCGTGTACACAAAGATGACTATAGCCCATGTACAAGTGTACACACGAAGATAACTATAACCAGTGTACACATGGATATTACAATTTCTCATGTAGACATGATTATTACTATATCTCATGAATGAATAAATATTACAATATCTCGTGTACACATTAATATTACACCATCTCGTGTACAAATGACTATTACAATATTTTGTGTACACATGAATATTACGACAGCCCACAAACACAAGAAGATTAAAACAGTACATGTACACTTAAGGATGACCAGAGCCTAATAGGATTACAAAAAACGGGAAGACGCATAAAGCTTACAATTAAGCGTGTACATCCAAAGATTTCTATAGCGCGTGTACACGCGAAGCTGAAGAGACATACCAACCTCAAGGGCAGACGACCCAACATAAAGGACAGACAACCTATCATAGAGTGCCAAGCCCCGTTCTGTTCCCTCAACCCATTATGCACGGGCCTTCACTTATAACGGATTGATGAAGATATATGACATCACCAACAAACATGCCCCCCCCCCAATGTGCCCTCCATGCACCCCCCCCCCAAGCACCAAGCCAAAGACTTACACTGACTGACTGTCCCTCATCATATTCGGGTTTTCCTCATCCTGCCAAGGCCTGTGGGGAAATGGGAAATCATTGAAGCACGCGTCATCATTGCAGTGTCTCTGATTGTGTCACTGATAAGAGTGTGTCAGCGATTAGTGTGTGTCGCCAGTGTCACTGCATGTTTGGAGTGTGTCTATGATTTGACCGTGTCACTGATTGGAGTGTTTCACTTATTGAGTCACTGTTTGGAGTGTGTCAACTGCGTCACTGATTGTACTGAGCCTTTGATTAGAGTGTGTCGCCAGTGTCTCTGATTGGAGTATGTCTCTGATTGGAGTGTGTCTCTGGTTGGAGTGTGTCTATGATTTGACTGTGCCACTGATTGGAGTGTGTCTCTGATTGAAGTGTGTCTCTGATTGGAGTGTGTCTCGGATTGGAGTGTGTCTCTGATTGGAGTGTGTCTCTGATTGAAGTGTGTCTATGATTTGACTGTGTCACTGATTGGAGTGTTTCACTGATTGAGACACCTTTCGGAGTGTGTCACGTGCGTCACTGATTTGATTCTGTCACCGATTGTACTGAGCCTTTGATTAGACTTGATTAGAGTGTGTCGCCAATGTATATGATTGGAGTGTGTCACTGATTAATGTGTGTATCTGATTGGAGTGTGTCCCTGATTGGATTGTGTCTCGGATTGGATTGTGTCTCGTATTGGAGTGTCTCTGATTGAAGTTTGTCTCTGATTGGAGTGTGTCTCTGATTGGAGTGTGTCTCTGTGTCTCTGATTGGAGTGTGTCTCTCATTGGAGTGTCTCTGATTGAAGTGTGTCTCTCATTGGAGTGTGTCTCTGATTGAAATGTGTCTCTGATTGGAGTGTGACACTGATTAGAGTGTGACACTGATTGGTGTGTCACTGTTGTGAGTGTGTCACTGTTGTGAGTGTGTCACTGTTGTGAGTGTGTCACTGTTGTGAGTGTGTCACTGTTGTGAGTGTGTCACTGTTGTGAGTGTGTCACTGTTGTGAGTGTGTCACTGTTGTTAGTGTGTCACTGTTGTGAGTGTGTCACTGTTGTGAGTGTGTCACTGTTGTGAGTGTGCCACTGTTGTGAGTGTGTCACTGTTGTGAGTGTGTCACTGTTGTGAGTGTGTCACTGTTGTGAGTGTGTCTCTGACTGGACTGTATCGCCGATTGCAGAAAAATTTTCGCGCCTCACCCCGGGGGTCACTAAACCTTAACTAAACAAATAAAATTGCCCGAAATTGGAATATGAACCAAAGCCGTTTTAATAATTGAGCTGCAAACATCGTAAGACCTAACATAACGGGAAAATGTAATGTACAGAACAGTGGTGGGCAAACATTTCACGGCGAGGGCCGCATTAGTAAGATATGAAACGTCGTTGGGCCGCGCCAAACCAAAATTTAGCCCCAGTTCAATTACAAAATCCATCTTTAACATAAATTTATTGTTTTGTTTTTTTCTTTCGATGGTACTGAAGTTTTCCGCGGGCCACTAAGTGCTCCGCATGCGGCCCGCGGGCCGTAGTTTGCCACCGCTGGTATAGAAGGATCGTAAATAATAAATAACACTTACGCTTCTTCTGCTGGTTCTTCTATAGTAGGCATATACGGTTTCGGCTCGAATCCCTCTCCAACCCTGTAAATTTATGAGAGAAAGTTCTAAAAAAGAAACACACCAACCTTGTTCCCACTCCCCCCTCCCGCTCACACGCACAAAACAACAACATGAAACACCACCCATCCAGCAACACGACACACCACCCATCCTGCAACAACATCACACACCACCCACAACAACAACATCACACACCACCCACAACAACAACATGACACACACCCCATCCTGCAACACGACATACAAACACCCAGAAACAACACGGCACACCAGCCACAACAACACGGCACACCAGCCACAACAACACGGCACACCAGCCACAACAACACGGCACACCAGCCACAACAACACGGCACACCAGCCACAACAACACGGCACACCAGCCACAACAACACGGCACACCAGCCACAACAACACGGCACACCAGCCACAACAACACGGCACACCAGCCACAAGAACACGGCACACCAGCCACAACAACAACACGACACACCAACACCCAGGAACACGACACACCACCCACCCAGCAAGACGACACATCACCGACAAAAACCACTCGACACACCAACACCCGACAACACGACACACCACCCACCCAGCAACACGACACACCACCCACCCAGCAACACGACACACCACCCACATCAACAACACGACACACCACCCACATCAACAACAACACGACACACCACCCACCGGATGAACACATCTTCCATTGACGTGGCTGAGATGCCGAAGCTTGAGATGTGCAGCATCTCGCTGTTCTTCTCCATGTCCTCAAACAAAGCGGGCAGGATCTTGAGCTGCTCGTCTGGTAGGATGTAGTAGATCTCGCTGTTTGTCTCCCCCTTATGGTTTAGAATGTATCTTTTAAAAGTTCATTATGAACACAGTCGTAAATATATATTATTGAAAAAGCCAATGAGGTAGAGGGGGGGGGGCTTTGGGAACTTAATACAGCGGCGCCCAGACTTCCGAATAAGTGAAAACGTCACAGACCAGGTAATAGGAGAAACTCCCAATTGTGACGTCATTGAGCATGCTTCCAGTTCACACTTACAAGGTAGAAATGGGAATCGAGCCCTATCTTTTAAGGACAAGAGTCTTTTAGCAACAGACATTGACTTAACCTCTGTTAGCTGAAGACTTTGACTAGGCCTCTTTTGGCTAAAGACTTAGACTAAGCCTCGGTTAAGTCACCGCTATGTTCTTAACGTTTTAACCCCTTCTTCTTTTTTTTCCCCCCTGAATATGGCGTCTTCCAACAAGAACGATGTTCTGTTGTGTCTTATAGCTGTGTCACCCGTTCATTACTTATGTTGTGTCTTATAGCTGTGTCACCCGTTCATTACTTATGTTGTGTCTTATAGCTGTGTCACCAGTTCATTACTTATGTTGTGTCTTATAGCTGTGTCACCAGTTCATTACATATGTTGTGTCTTATAGCTGTGTCACCCGTTCATTACTTATCTTGTGTCTTATAGCTGTGTCACCAGTTCATTACTTATGTTGTGTCTTATAGCTGTGTCACCAGTTCATTACATATGTTGTGTCTTATAGCTGTGTCACCCGTTCATTACTTATGTTGTGTCTTATAGCTGTGTCACCAGTTCATTACTTATGTTGTGTCTTATAGCTGTGTCACCAGTTCATTACATATGTTGTGTCTTATAGCTGTGTCACCCGTTCATTACTTATGTTGTGTCTTATAGCTGTGTCACCAGTTCATTACTTATGTTGTGTCTTATAGTTGTGTCACCCGTTCATTACTTATGTTGTGTCTTATAGCTGTGTCACCCGTTCATTACTTATGTTGTGTCTTATAGCTGTGTCACCCGTTCATTACTTATGTTGACCAAAGGGCGAACCATTTTTAGGATAGCACAAATAAATGTTCCCAGCATAAGCGCACGTATTTCAACAATGTTAAACTAACGCTGCTAAATTCAACTAAGACTTTCTGTAAAAGCTAAACTACCACTTACTGTTATTGCTAAACTAACACTTACTATAATTGCTAAACTAACACTTACGGTTAATGCTAAATTAACACTTACTGTAAATGCCAAACTAACACTTACTGTAAATGCCAAACTAACACTTACTGTAAATGCTAAACTAACACTTACTATAATTGCTAAACTAACACTTACGGTTAATGCTAAATTAACACTTACTGTAAATCCCAAACTAACACTTACTGTAAATGTTTAATTACTACTTACTGTAAACTGCGCCTCACGAAGGTACTTGTTTATCAGTTGAGTAACAGAGTTGACGCTGCAGCCAGGAAGTTTGACCACATTCATCTGGTATCCGGTGCCTGGTCGGATTCAACGAGAGAGAGGGGGAGAGTGAGTTGTGTGTGTGTGTGAGAGAGAGAGAGGGAGAGAGAGAGAGAGATAGAGAGTGAGAGAGAGAGAGAGAGAGAGAGAGAGAGAGAGAGAGAGAGAGAGAGAGAGAGAGAGAGAGAGAGAGAGAGAGAGGGAGTGGGCATTAATAGAAGGTATGTGGTCTAAAGCGTGCAACATTTACTAGTCCCATTTTTAGCCAGTCTGTTCAAATTCAAAGAGAACGAGAAAGAGAGAGAGAGAGAGAGAGAGAGAGAGCTAGAGAAAAAGAGAGCGAGAGAGAGAGAGAGAGGGAGAGAGAGAGAGAGAAAGAGTGAGAGCAAGAGATAAATAAAGACATACAGAGAGACAGATTTATAGAAATTGTGACATAAGAACGTGCTACATTTACGTGCCGCACCAGGTGGCCAGTCTCTGTTGAGATTCAATGAGATAAGTCAGAAACGTTACTGGGTTTTCCGAGCCCTTGGCTAATTCTTTTTTGGCGCCCTTGGCTAATTCTTTTTTGGCGCCCTTGGCTAATTCCTTTTTGGCGCCCTTGGCTAATTCTTTTTTGGCGCCCTTGGCTAATTCTTTTTTGGCGCCCTTGGCTAACTCTTTTTTGGCGCCCTTGAGAAATACTAAATTATACAGAATAAATTGACTATTCAAAGATTAGCCATTGGCGCCCTCGGCAACTACCCCGATGGCAAGTCGTTGTTACGCCTCTGAGATAAGTCAAAATGTCACAATAAGTTCCACGAGTTGACCATGTATAGAACATTCGAGTCCAAATAGAGCCAACTGTTTATACAGGATCTATTGCCGTGGCTTCGTATTGAATATACTAAAAGAAGCAGTAAAGAAGGTGTTATTAACTAGGGGTGGGGTATGGGGCTCATACAGTGAGTGGCTTTAACTTTTGTTTACTACGGATCCAAGCGCTGGAAGCGATCGTGTCCCCAAAAAACATCGGTAAAAAATAAATAGAGGTAAAAAAAAAGATTTTTAAAAACCACGTTTTTATAAGTGCACTAAAATGAAGAAAATAATTTAAAACTAATAAGGACAAGTACCTTCGTTTAATATGACTAAAAACGTTTGGCGCGGCGCTTATGAGGTTTAACATATGCAGTTCACTCATTCTCTCACTTATAGATCTCTTTTTTGCCTTCTTAATTATAAATCTGTAAGTTTTATACCAAACACCCGCCCCACGTTTTTAGTCATATCATAAGAAAGTACTTGAACTTATTAGTTTTAAATTATTTTATTCATTTTAGCACACTTATAAAAACGTGGTTTTTAAAAATCTTTTTTCCCCTCTATTTCTACCAAACCCCTCATAAGCGCCCGCCCAACGTTTTAAAAACACGGTGATGTGGTCACGGGGTGAACTCATGGATGTCAACAAAAGCAGACGGTACAGATGCTTATATATAGATAAACTAAAAAGTTCAATATTTTAATAACGGTACATTCGATCGATCTGAAATTTTGATACAATGCATCGTCATCCAAGATCTATCTGTGGTAAAATTTTGAGATCTCTAGGACCATCAGAAGTGGTTTAATTTTACGTTGGCGGATTTGAAAAAATTGTGGACGGACAAACAAATCCACAGGAACGAAAGCGAGTTAATAAAACGTGGTTAAAATGACAAACTAAGCGCCACGGTCAACGATAAATTGTCCCACCGTAAATCCGTTTGAGGAACATCGGGGTTCCACCACACTTGACAGTCCCCTCGGCCATGATCATGATCCTGTCCCCCAGAACGTCAGCCTCGTCCATGTAGTGGGTGGTCAGCAGGATGGTGCGGCCAGGTCGCATGGCTTTTAAGAAATCCCAGAGTTCACGGCGAGCACTCGGGTCAAGGCCAGATGACGGCTCGTCCAGGAACACCGTCTGTAGTGGTGAGGGGGGGGGCAGATAATATATTAATATATTATTATAATATAAACTTATACAGAATTTTTATAGAAATGTGTAAATACACAGATAAACGCGGCTGAATCCTGAAAAAAAATATCGTTTTTTGCATGGCTATACCTCACTTTACATACTATAACATACCTTTACTCACCTGAGATAGTATAACATATATGCTCACATGAAATATTATCAAATATTTAAACTCAAATAGGATAGTCTCTCATATCTTACCTCCCCTGATATAGCACCCCAGTTCTTTCATCCCCTTAGAAAGCATCTTACCTCCCTTTTGCTGTCGTCCAGTGAACTCTTACCAGCGCTATCGTCCAACGAGATCTTAAATGTGCTATCGTCCAACGAGATCTTACCTGTGCTATCGTCCAACGAGATCTTACCTGTGATATCGTCCAACGAGATCTTACCTGTGCTATCGTCCAACGAGATCTTACCTGTGCTATCGTCCAACGAGATCTTACCTGTGCTATCGTCCAACGAGATCTTACCTGTGCTATCGTCCAACGAGATCTTACCTGTGCTATCGTCCAACGAGATCTTACCTGTGCTATCGTCCAACGAGATCTTACCTGTGTTATCGTCCAACGAGATCTTACCTGTGCTATCGTGCAACGAGATCTTACCTGTGCTATCGTCCAACGAGATCTTACCCGTGCTATCGTCCAACGAGATCTTACCCGTGATATCGTCCAACGAGATCTTACCTGTGCTATCGTCCAACGAGATCTTACCTGTGCTATCGTCCATCGAGATCTTACATGTGCTATCGTCCAACGAGATCTTACCTGTGCTATCGTCCAACGAGATCTTACATGTGCTATCGTCCAACGAGATCTTACCTGTGCTATCGTCCAATGAGATCTTACCTGTGCTATCGTCCAACGAGATCTTACCTGTGCTATCGTCCAACGAGATCTTACCTGTGCTATCGTCCAACGAGATCTTACCTGTGCTATCGTCCAACGAGATCTTACCTGTGCTATCGTCCAACGAGATCTTACCCGTGCTATCGTCCAACGAGATCTTACCCGTGATATCGTCCAACGAGATCTTACCTGTGCTATCGTCCAACGAGATCTTACCTGTGCTATCGTCCAACGAGATCTTACATGTGCTATCGTCCAACGAGATCTTACCTGTGCTATCGTCCAACGAGATCTTACCTGGGCGTTCCCAATGAAGGCACACGCCACAGACAGTTTCCTCTTTTGGCCGCCTGACAAGTTCATGGCGTAGGTTAACATCTTGGTCTCAAGACCCACATCATACAGTATTTTCCGGATCTCCTCATTAGAGCTGCTGGTATACCTCCCACGTAGCTGTGGCAGATGTTCAACGGAGAATGTCATATCAATCGAATCATCAAGTTAAACCAAAATTTCATATAAAATCTTCATGTTAAATCAAAATGTCATATCAATTCGCCAAGTTAAACCAAAATGGCATATCAAATCGTCAGGTTAAACTCTTGTTTAAAGAAATTGGTCTTTCTTGAAAATCTCATGATTTATTCACGATCTTCTCGAAAACTTTTTCGAAACGACTCACTTTAGACAACTATCAGATGTATACAATAAAGACTAGTATGGTTATTTAACTCAGTTTATCGATATCATACAACAGCGGTTCCAAAAATGTGCACCGAAAAGACCCAACACTTCCATGTATACTTCTAATGGGCTCAGGGCTTCTCAAAGCCATGAAGTAATCTATGAATACCAATATTACCTCTGTCAAACTCAGGGCTTCTCAAGGCAATAAAATAGACAATTAACTCCATTAACTTTAATGAAGCAGGATTTAATAGCGTCTCAAAAAACCATTTAAAAGATAAGCCCTAATATGGTATCGTGTGACAGTTATGTTAAGAGCTACTCCATTACCAACAGTAAAAAATCTAAGCATTACTTGGACGAGCTTACCATACAGTAAAAGATCAAGTGTTCCTTGCAAGTGAGCTTGTTGAATAAAATGTCGTGTTGGGGACAGAGTCCGAGGCTCGCCCTAGCCTGGGTCAGTTGTTTGGTGATGTCAAAGCCGTTGACAATAGCAGTGCCTCTCGTGGGCTTCAGAAATCCTATAAAATTTATGGGTGGGGGTGATTGGAACAATCAATTTCCAATTTTAAATCTACTAAACTATGACCTCCACATTTACATGAGCTGTGACCTCCACATTTACATGAGCTGTGACCTCCACATTTACATGAGCTGTGACCTCCACATTTACATGAGCTGTGACCTCCCCGACTACATAAGCTATGACCTCCACATCTACATAAGCTATGACCTCCACATCTACATAAGCTATGACCTCCACATCTACATAAGCTATGACCTCCACATCTACATAAGCTTTGACCTCACCATCTACATAAGCTATGACCTCCACATCTACATAAGCTTTGACCTCCACATCTACATAAGCACCGACCGTGACCCTTTGCCAACCTTTCTCACCTGTTATCATCCCAATTGTCGTGGTCTTGCCCGCCCCGTTGTGGCCCAGTAACACAGTGATCTGATCTTGGTACAGGTCCATATTCGTGCCAGCCACGGCGATATGACTGCCAAACATCTTAACAAGATTTGGGGGGGGGGTTTGGGCGGGGGGGGGGAGACTTTTATAAGATGAAACGTTTGATAGGAGATAGGGTGCACTTGTCTGACTAAACTGGTTTTATAATTAAATTTGCCAGCAGATATAAATCTAGAATCTAAAATAATCTAAACCATATTCCATAAGCACATCAAATACATTTAATAAAACTGCCATTTTAAAGTTTTACTTATTTATTTTTGGCGATATCAGTTATACCTTTATATACCTTTATATACCTTTATATACCTTTTCTGAAATAAAATGTAATGTAAACAAAAGAATAGAATCCTATTAAAAGGTGCGGACCTCATCTAAAGATCCGCTACCAGGAAGTGGCCCCGGAGCCAAAACAATTGCACACCCCTGATTTGAACATTATAATTTTTCAAAACATCCTTTTTTCTACCTTGACCAAACCCCGATAGATGACCCCTTTCTCCTACCTTGACCAAACCCCGATAGATGACCCCTTTCTCCCACCTTGACCAAACCCCGATTGATGATCCCTTTCTCCTACCTTGACCAAACCCCGATCGATGACCCCTTTCTCCCACATTTACCAAACCCCTATCGATGACCCCTTTCTCCCACCTTGACCGAACCCCGATCGATGACCCCTTTCTCCCACCTTGACCAAACCCCGATCGATGACCCCTTTCTCCTACCTTGACCAAACCCCGAACCATGACTCCTGGCTTGAGGTCTAGAGGAGGGGGTTCAAACAGACGGCTGTCCGCTTGCGGCAACGCAGGAACATCGACAGTCGATTCATCGGGTGGGAACCAGTACTCTTTCTGGGGGAAAATTTCACAGGCAAAACTTGGCATAAGTCTTAGACAGCTGTTACTTTAACTCACAGGCAAAACTTGGCATGTCTTAGACTGCTGTTACATTAACGCACAGGCAAAACTTGGCATGTCTTAGACTGCTGTTACATTAACTCACAGGCAAAACTTGGCATGTCTTAGACTGCTGTTACATTAACGCACTGGCAAAACTTGGCATGTCTTAGACTGCTGTTACATTAACTCACAGGCAAAACTTGGCATGTCTTAGACTGCTGTTACATTAACTCACAGGCAAAACTTGGCATGTCTTAGACTGCTGTTACATTAACGCACAGGCAAAACTTGACATGTCTTAGACTGCTGTTACATTAACTCACAGGCAAAACTTGGCATGTCTTAGACTGCTGTTACATTAACGCACAGGCAAAACTTGACATGTCTTAGACTGCTGTTACATTAACTCACAGGCAAAACTTGGCATGTCTTAGACTGCTGTTACATTAACTCACAGGCAAAACTTGGCATGTCTCAGACTGCTGTTACATTAACTCACAGGCAAAACTTGGCATGTCTCAGACTGCTGTTACATTAACTCACAGGCAAAACTTGACATGTCTTAGACTGCTGTTACATTAACTCAAAGGCAAAACTTGACATGTCTTAGACTGCTGTTACATTAACTCACAGGCAAAACTTGACATTAACTTTGCTGTGACATTATCTTAGCTTGATGCCTTATCTCAAAATTCAACAGCTATTTCTGAATGTGTAATGTGACATTTGACAAATCTGGTTATTGACTGTGTAATGTGATTTTTTTTTCCTAATGTGTTGCGTGACTTTTGACACATCTGTTTTCTGTGTAATGTGACATTTGACATATCTGTTTTCTAACTGTGTAATGTGACATTTGACATGTCGTGTTTCTGACTGTGTAATGTGACATTCGGCACATCTGGATTCCGACATGCAATGTGACCTCTGACACGCCTCTTTCTGGTATGCATCACGTGACTTCGACACATGTATTCCTTCTACTCTACCGACTCACGTTCAAGAAGAAGTTGTACGGGAGCGGAACGCCATACTCCCCAGGGTTAACAGCGTCCACGTAGGACAAGACCAGCACGTTAAAAATGGTGTTGAGGACCAGCACGAGGATGGCCTCCAGGCAGGTTTGGTAGGGCACTGCAGGGTTGTCCATGATGTTGGAGAACGACAAGCCTCGACCTAAGATGAAGCATCGATCTCTTTGTCGGACATTGGAAAAATGCAGGTTATATTTTTTTTAACGTACAAACTTCTCCCGCGTAATATTATAATTTATTTTATTACTTCATGTGGACCGGCAGACGTCAACTAAAAAATGGCTGACAGGACAGCATCAGCGCAGTTAAATTTAAATATATAACTAGAAAGTTGAGCAAAAATTTTGTTTTTAAGCCAACTGCGGATGGCAAAGTCGAAGATGGTGAAAAAGTTTACTGTGTTCACTGCCATAAACAATTCTCTTTTAAAGAATCAAATACATCGCTGACGTACCACCTTCAGCACAAACATCCGATCAAGTATCAACACATTGTCATAAAATTTAGTTCAAAATATTCTTAATTGTCAATGTCCGTGAGAATTAATCAGTTTAATGACGTCATAGATTTCTATTTTTGGCTTTAATAGAAATTATCGATTAATTAATCGATAATTTTTCAAAAGTTAACGAATAAATTTAAATTAATCGATAACAGCCCTAATTATATATATATATATATATATATATATATATATATATATATATATATATATATATATATATATATATTATATATATATATATATATATATATATATATATATATATTAGGGCTGTTATCGATTAATTTAAATTTAATCGTTAACTTTTGAAAAATTATCGATTAATTAATCGATAATTTCGATTAAATCCAAAATTAGAAATTTATGACGTCATTAAAATGAACATTTCTCAAGGACATTGAAAATTAAGAATATTTTGAACTAAATTTCATTACAATGTGTTGATACTTGATTTGTGCTGAAGGTGGTACGTCAGCGATGTATTTGATCCTTTAAAAGAGAATTGTTTATGGCAGTGAACACAGTAAACGTTTTCACCATCTTCGACTTTGCCATCCGCAGTTAGCTTAAAAACAACATATTTGCTCAACTTTCTAGTTATATGTTTAAATTTAACTGCGCTGATGCTGTCAGCAGGGCCGTCTTAACGCATAGGCCCTTTGGGCATTTGCCCGGGGGCCCACGAGCATATGGCCACATGGGAATATGTTTATTTATATATATTATATATATTCATTTTTTATTCCTTTGGGGGAAGGGCCCAACACTATTTCTTTGCCCTGGGGCCCAAAATGGTGTAAAGACGGCCCTGGCTGTCAGCCATTTTTTAGTTGACGTCTGCCGGTCAACATATATTAATAAAATAAATTTTAATATTACGCGGGAGATGTTTGTACGTAAAAAAATATATAAATTATTATTAATTAAATTAAATTTAATTATTTTAATTCTTACATTTTAATCGAATTTTTATCGATTAAAATTATTTTAATCGATATTTAATCGATAAAAAATTTTAACGATTAATCAAGAAATTAATCGATAATTTCCGCAGCCCTAATATATATATAATATATACCTGTTGTACTAAATAATGGCATCTAGGGAAGTATACTATAACATTACTGCTAATAAATGGCCACTAGGTAAATATATTAGCTTTGTGTTTAAGGCCTCTATGTCAGCTGTTCTTATAGCCCCTATATCAGCTGTTGTTCTTATGGCCCCTATGTCAGCTGTTGTTCTTATGTCCCCTATATCAGCTGTTGTTCTTATGTCCCCTATATCAGCTGTTGTTCTTATGTCCCCTATATCAGATGTTGTTCTTATGTCCCCTATATCAGCTGTTGTTCTTATGTCCCCTATATCAGCTGTTGTTCTTAAGGCCCCTATATCAGCTGTTGTTCTTATGTCCCCTATATCAGCTGTTGTTCTTATGTCCCCTATATCAGCTGTTGTTCTTATGTCCCCTATATCAGCTGTTGTTCTTAAGGCCCCTATATCAGCTGTTGTTCTTATGTCCCCTATATCAGCTGTTGTTCTTATGTCCCCTATATCAGCTGTTGTTCTTATGTCCCCTATATCAGCTGTTGTTCTTATGTCCCCTATATCAGCTGTTGTTCTTATGTCCCCTATGTTAGCTGTTGTTCTTATGTCCCCTATATCAGCTGTTGTTCTTATGTCCCCTATATCAGCTGTTGTTCTTATGTCCCCTATATCAGCTGTTGTTCTTATGTCCCCTATATCAGCTGTTGTTCTTATGTCCCCTATATCAGCTGTTGTTCTTATGTCCCCTATGTCAGCTGTTGTTCTTATGTCCCCTATGTCAGCTGTTGTTCTTAAGGCCCCTATATCAGCTGTTGTTCTTATGTCCCCTATGTCAGCTGTTGTTCTTATGTCCCCTATATCAGCTGTTGTTCTTATGTCCCCTATATCAGCTGTTGTTCTTATGTCCCCTATGTCAGCTGTTGTTCTTATGTCCCCTATGTCAGCTGTTGTTCTTATGTCCCCTATGTCAGCTGTTGTTCTTAAGGCCCCTATATCAGCTGTTGTTCTTATGTCCCCTATGTCAGCTGTTGTTCTTAAGGCCCCTATATCAGCTGTTGTTCTTATGTCCCCTATGTCAGCTGTTGTTCTTATGTCCCCTATATCAGCTGTTGTTCTTATAGCCCCTATATCAGCTGTTGTTCTTATGTCCCCTATATCAGCTGTTGTTCTTATGTCCCCTATATCAGCTGTTGTTCTTATAGCCCCTATATCAGCTGTTGTTCTTATGTCCCCTATATCAGCTGTTGTTCTTATGTCCCCTATATCAGCTGTTGTTCTTATGTCCCCTATGTCAGCTGTTGTTCTTATGTCCCCTATATCAGCTGTTGTTCTTATGTCCCCTATATCAGCTGTTGTTCTTATGGCCCCTATATCAGCTGTTGTTCTTATGTCCCCTATATCAGCTGTTGTTCTTAAGGCCCCTATATCAGCTGTTGTTCTTATGTCCCCTATGTCAGCTGTTGTTCTTAAGGCCCCTATATCAGCTGTTGTTCTTATGTCCCCTATGTCAGCTGTTGTTCTTAAGGCCCCTATATCAGCTGTTGTTCTTATGTCCCCTATGTCAGCTGTTGTTCTTAAGGCCCCTATATCAGCTGTTGTTCTTATGTCCCCTATGTCAGCTGTTGTTCTTATGTCCCCTATATCAGATGTTGCTCTTATGTCCCCTATGTCAGCTGTTGTTCTTAAGGCCCCTATATCAGCTGTTGTTCTTATGTCCCCTATGTCAGCTGTTGTTCTTAAGGCCCCTATATCAGCTGTTGTTCTTATGTCCCCTATGTCAGCTGTTGTTCTTATGGCCCCTATGTTAGCTGTTGTTCTTATGTCCCCTATATCAGCTGTTGTTCTTATGGCCCCTATGTCAGCTGTTGTTCTTAAGGCCCCTATATCAGCTGTTGTTCTTATGTCCCCTATATCAGCTGTTGTTCTTATGGCCCCTATGTCAGCTGTTGTTCTTAAGGCCCCTATATCAGCTGTTGTTCTTATGTCCCCTATGTCAGCTGTTGTTCTTAAGGCCCCTATATCAGCTGTTGTTCTTATGTCCCCTATGTCAGCTGTTGTTCTTATGTCCCCTATGTCAGCTGTTGTTCTTATGTCCCCTATATCAGCTGTTGTTCTTATGGCCCCTATGTCAGCTGTTGTTCTTAAGGCCCCTAACACGCGTAACACGAACCTCTGAGTTCCATCTTGGTGAGTATTTGTGTGAAGATTTCGATCCCCGTCATAGGGACGATGGTCCCCAGGAGCAGAGTCATTGTTCGTGACGTCATATACTCCAACGCCTGGTTTGACCCAATTTTGGTCACCACAAAAAGTGTCGCTGCCGCCATAACAGCGTTGCGAGCTGACGTCATTTGAATTCAAAATGAAAAGAACATGATTTCAATAATAGGAGTAGAGAGACAAAGGGGGGGGGGAGACGATAAGAAAGGAAGAGAAAGGGAGGGGGTAAAGGAGATGAAGGGAGTTTATACCAAAGTTAACGTCTTTAATTTTATTTTTTTTAAATATAAAATACTCTGATATTAAACCTAACACGGCCAGAATATTAAAATACTCTGATATTAAACCTAACACGGCCAGAATATTAAAATACTCTGATATTAAACCTAACACGGCCAGAATATTAAAATACTCTGATATTAAACCTAACACGGCCAGAATATTAAAATACTCTGATATTAAACCTAACACGGCCAGAATATTAAAATACTCTGATATTAAACCTAACACGGCCAGAATATTAAAATACTCTGATATTAAACCTAACGCGGCCAGAATATTAAAATACTCTGATATTAACCCTAACACGGCCAGAATATTAAAATACTCTGATATTAACCCTAACGCGGCCAGAATATTAAAATACTCTGATATTAAACCTAACACGGCCAGAATATTAAAATACTCTGATATTAAACCTAACACGGCCAGAATATTAAAATACTCTGATATTAAACCTAACACGGCCAGAATATTAAAATACTCTGATATTAAACCTAACGCGGCCAGAATATTAAAATACTCTGATATTAAACCTAACGCGGCCAGAATATTAAAATACTCTGATATTAAACATAACACGGCCAGAATATTAAAATGCTCTGATATTAAACCTAACACGGCCAGAATATTAAAATACTCTGATATTAAACCTAACACGGCCAGAATATTAAAATACTCTGATATTAAACCTAACACGGCCAGAATATTAAAATACTCTGATATTAAACCTAACACGGCAAGAATATTAAAATACTCTGATATTAAACCTAACACGGCCAGAATATTAACATACTCTGATATTAAACCTAACACGGCCAGAATATTAAAATACTCTGATATTAAACCTAACACGGCCAGAATATTAAAATACTCTGATATTAAACCTAACACGGCCAGAATATTAAAATACTCTGATATTAAACCTAACACGGCCAGAATATTAAAATACTCTGATATTAAACCTAACACGGCCAGAATATTAAAATACTAGATATTAAACCTAACACGGCCAGAATATTAAAATACTCTGATATTAAACCTAACACGGCCAGAATATTAAAATACTCTGATATTAAACCTAACACGGCCAGAATATTAAAATACTCTGATATTAAACCTAACACGGCCAGAATATTAAAATACTCTGATATTAAACCTAACACGGCCAGAATATTAAAATACTCTGATATTAAACCTAACACGGCAAGAATATTAAAATACTCTGATATTAAACCTAACACGGCCAGAATATTAAAATACTCTGATATTAAACCTAACACGGCCAGAATATTAAAATACTCTGATATTAAACCTAACACGGCAAGAATATTAAAATACTCTGATATTAAACCTAACACGGCCAGAATATTAACATACTCTGATATTAAACCTAACACGGCCAGAATATTAAAATACTCTGATATTAAACCTAACACGGCCAGAATATTAAAATACTCTGATATTAAACCTAACACGGCCAGAATATTAAAATACTCTGATATTAAACCTAACACGGCCAGAATATTAAAATACTCTGATATTAAACCTAACACGGCCAGAATATTAAAATACTCTGATATTAAACCTAACACGGCCAGAATATTAAAATACTCTTATATTAAACCTAACACGGCCATAATATTAAAATACTCTGATATTAAACCTAACGCGGCCAGAATATTAAAATACTCTGATATTAAACCTAACGCGGCCAGAATATTAAAATACTCTGATATTAAACCTAACACGGCCAGAATATTAAAATACTCTGATATTAAACCTAACACGGCCAGAATATTAAAATACTCTGATATTAAACCTAACACGGCCAGAATATTAAAATACTCTGATATTAAACCTAACACGGCCAGAATATTAAAATACTCTGATATTATACCTAACACGGCCAGAATATTAACATACTCTGATATTAAACCTAACACGGCCAGAATATTAAAATACTCTGATATTAAACCTAACACGGCCAGAATATTAAAATACTCTGATATTAAACCTAACACGGCCAGAATATTAAAATACTCTGATATTAAACCTAACACGGCCAGAATATTAAAATACTCTGATATTAAACCTAACACGGCCAGAATATTAAAATACTCTGATATTAATCCTAACACGGCCAGAATATTAAAATACTCTGATATTAAACCTAACACGGCCAGAATATTAAAATACTCTGATATTAAACCTAACACGGCCAGAATATTAAAATACTCTGATATTAAACCTAACACGGCCAGAATATTAAAATACTCTGATATTAAACCTAACACGGCCAGAATATTAAAATACTCTGATATTAAACCTAACACTGCAAGAATATTAAAATACTCTGATATTAAACCTAACACGGCCAGAATATTAACATACTCTGATATTAAACCTAACACGGCCAGAATATTAAAATACTCTGATATTAAACCTAACACGGCCAGAATATTAAAATACTCTGATATTAAACCTAACACGGCCAGAATATTAAAATACTCTGATATTAAACCTAACACGGCCAGAATATTAAAATACTCTGATATTAAACCTAACACGGCCAGAATATTAAAATACTCTGATATTAAACCTAACACGGCCAGAATATTAAAATACTCTGATATTAAACCTAACACGGCCAGAATGTTAAAATACTCTGATATTAACCCTAACACGGCCAGAATATTAAAATACTCTGATATTAACCCTAACGCGGCCACGATTGCAAAATACTCTGATATTTGGGTACGCTCATAATTGTAAAATACTTTGATATGAACCCAAACACGTTCATAATTGTAAAATACTGCGATATTAACCATAACATGGCTGGTATTATAAAATACTTAAACGCCGACGTTATTGTCAATTGATTTTAGTCCGCGTCTGCTAAATTTTTATTTTCAAATTTAAACTGTTGTTTTTGTTAGGATCGATCGTAGTCCGCACACCAATCATTGATTTAGCGATGGTATCGATATTCATAGATCCACTGTCTGATCGATTGAATGAACTCACATTTATTGATGAAACTGCTGAGCAGGAAGGCGAACGTGCTGATGTTGATGGTGAAGATGGTGAGGACGATGAGCAGCAGGACGACGTTGGTCTTCAAGAGGGCGCCAGCTTCAAAGAACGGAATACAGCTGGAGCCGACAAACAGCAATGTTATGATGATACCCAGAGGCAAGGCCCCCAGGAGGCACGAGATCCAGTACATGGCAGACGTGAGGCCCATTAGCTTCATGGATTCCTGAAACATAACGGAAAGTACGAGGGGAAACAGGTTCATGGATAACTGACACATAACGGAAAGTACGAGGGGAAACAGGTTCATGGATAACTGACACATAACGGAAAGTACGAGGGGAAACAGGTTCATGGATAACTGACACATAACGGAAAGTACGAGGGGAAACAGGTTCATGGATAACTGACACATAACGGAAAGTACGAGGGGAAACAGGTTCATGGATAACTGACACATAACGGAAAGTACGAGGGGAAACAGGTTCATGGATAACTGACACATAACGGAAAGTACGAGGGGAAACAGGTTCATGGATAACTGACACATAACGGAAAGTACGAGGGGAAACAGGTTCATAGATAACTGACACATAACGGAAAGTACGTGTGCGGGTTCATGGATAACTGACACATAACGGAAAGTACGAGGGGAAACAGGTTCATGGATAACTGACACATAACGGAAAGTACGTGTGCGGGTTCATGGATAACTGACACATAACGGAAAGTACGAGGGGAAACAGGTTCATGGATAACTGACACATAACGGAAAGTACGTGTGCGGGTTCATGGATAACTGACACATAACGGAAAGTACGTGTGCGGGTTCATGGATAACTGACACATAACGGAAAGTACGAGGGGAAACAGGTTCATGGATAACTGACACATAACGGAAAGTACGAGGGGAAACAGGTTCATGGATAACTGACACATAACGGAAAGTACGTGTGCGGGTTCATGGATAACTGACACATAACGGAAAGTACGAGGGGAAACAGGTTCATGGATAACTGACACATAACGGAAAGTACGTGTGCGGGTTCATGGATAACTGACACATAACGGAAAGTACGAGGGGAAACAGGTTCATGGATAACTGACACATAACGGAAAGTACGTGTGCGGGTTCATGGATAACTGAAACATAACGGAAAGTACGAGGGGAAACAGGTTCATGGATAACTGACACATAACGGAAAGTACGTGTGCGGGTTCATGGATAACTGAAACATAACGGAAAGTACGAGGGGAAACAGGTTCATGGATAACTGACACATAACGGAAAGTACGTGTGCGGGTTCATGGATAACTGACACATAATGGAAAGTACGAGGGGAAACAGGTTCATGGATAACTGACACATAACGGAAAGTACGTGTGCGGGTTCATGGATAACTGACACATAACGGAAAGGGCGTGGGTGACAGGTTTATGGATAACTGACACATAACGGAAAGTACTTGGATTAGAGGTTATAGGTTTGCGGATAACTGTGACATAACAACTACGTGGGTTAAAGTTCAATAGATAACTACAACACAACGAGTAATGGAGTCGTTTTGTGTCGTGGGAATTATTGGGACATTGTGTGTGTGTGGGGGGCGGGGGGGGGGTAACTCCTTTGTGTGACTGGGTGCAGCATAAAATGGTGAGACTTCCATTGTGTGTGGGGGTAACTCCTTTGTGTGACTGGGTGCAGCATAAAATGGTGAGACTTCCATTGTGTGTGGGGGTAACTCCATAGTGTGACTGGGTGCAGCATAAAATGGTGAGACTTCCATTGTGTGTGTGTGGGGGGGGTAACTCCTTTGTGTGACTGGGTGCAGCATAAAATGGTGAGACTTCCTTTGTGTGTGGGGGTAACTCCTTTGTGTGACTGGGTGCAGCATAAAATGGTGAGACTTCCATTGTGTGTGGGGGTAACTCCATTGTGTGACTGGGTGCAGCATAAAATGGTGAGACTTCCATTGTGTGTGGGGGTTAACTCCTTTGTGTGACTGGGTGCAGCATAAAATGGTGAGACTTCCATTGTGTGTGGGGGTTAACTCATTTGTGTGACTGGGTGCAGCATAAAATGGTGAGACTTCCATTGTGTGAATGAGTGGTGATGTGGTGAGACTTCTGGTGATGGTGTTTTGGAGATGTGTGTTGGGATGTATGATGTGTTTGATGTATTTATGTTTAACCACCCAATTTTCTTGCCCACACCACTCAATGCAATGTTCCCTCTAAGGTTCGTTGGCCCATGGACAAAGTAAAATTTAAAAAACAAAACAAGCAAACAAAAACAAAAAAACTCGTGTGTAAAATTGCATAGCACGATTTTTGTGCAGTTTTTTACACGATTTTCTGCGCGATAATTCTAAGCTCCCGCGCGGCGTCGGTCAGATATCTGCGTGGCCGCGCAGCTAAATGGAAACTTGTTCGACGGGTATGTGAATTCTGTGACGTTTGAGATTCAGGACACAAGCTCTTACTTTAACTTTAGTCTCTTTGTCCTCCACTACAGCCTTGGACGTGTAACACAGGTACCCGAAGTAGTAGAAGAGGAGCATATAGTCGAGAGCGTTTAATGTCATGTCCCTGTCTGACAGCACTGTGGTAAGTGTCGGCATTGGCAGGAATTTGATGGGCTGCCGGGCTTGGGAGAGATTCAGATTCCGCTGCCAGTAGTTGATGAACGTTTGAGCGGTGTAATAAACCAAGGAAAGAAACCCTTGCCTGTACGCTGCAGATATACAACAAATTTAAAAAAAACACTGGCCTGTACCCTGCAGATGTACACCCTGGCTTGTATCCTGCAGATATACACCCTGGCTTGTATCCTTCAGATATACACCCTGGCTTGTAACCTGCAGATATACACTCTTGCTTGTATCCTGCAGATATACAACAAACTTAGAAACCATTGCTTGTATCCTGCAGATATACACCCTGGCTTGTATCCTGCAGATATACACCCTGGCTTGTAACCTGCAGATATACACTCTTGCTTGTATCCTGCAGATATACAACAAACTTAGAAACCATTGCTTGTATCCTGCAGATATACGCCAAGGCCATAAACCATTGCTTGTACCAAGATACACGGGGCTTGTACAAGGCAGATATACGCTTAACTTAGAAACTGTGGGCTGTACCCTACTGAGATGCACGGGGCTTGTACAAGGCAGATATACGCTCAACCTAGAAACTGTTGGCTGTACCCTACTGAGATGCACGGGGCTTGTACAAGGCAGATATACGCTCAACTTAGAAACTGTGGGCTGTACCCTACTGAGATATTTGTCTTTAAAATTACAATTTCGTTTATTACTGCTAATCGTGTGTTTGACTTTTTGTGCTCATTATTGACATTGACGCAGCGCCGGAGAAAGGAGGGAAGCCAATCACAATGGGAACAAACACTATCACGGTTTAAGACCCTTGCCCGTGTGACCCAAATGGAAGTAGCTGACATTAACACATGCACATTTAAACAGTCGTTAATAAAACTTATTAGTTTATCTGAATATTCTAGGCTTTTTTTTTGGGGGGGGAGGGTGTCTAGCAATCTTGGAGCTGCATAAGCAAGAATAAAACCGGGAGAGGGGCTGGTGATGGGTTTGTCTGCAGCTGCCCCCAGTGTGTGTTGGGCCCACCCCCCCACCCATTGGACCGCAGCGTCCAACTCTTTTCAGAGTTTTGGCATCCAAAGGGAGACCACACCACGACCTATTTATCTTTATGAACCAGAGACCTTTCAACTCTCGGGCAATCGAATGACAGAATTCCCGTACCGAGCCACCAGTCGTACCCAAAGAAGACTTACCGACAGACACCGCGTACACTTCCTTAGTTTTGTAAGCTGTGCCAACGACGGCCTTGAACTTGAGATTCTTTGGGACGGTCGTCTTGTCGTCCAGCTCAAGTTTTATCGTGTTGTAGCTGTCGACGTCATCTTTCTTAGCCTCCTTATCGTCCTCTTTAAGGCCCGCCATCTCGGCCAATTTCTTCTTAACTTTCTTCATCTCATCCAATGTCATGACCTTGACATCTGGGAGGGGGTAGGTGTGGATGGGAAGGTTAGTAGGTGTGGGTTAGGAAGTGTGGGTTAGGAAGTGTGGGTTAGGAAGTGTGGGTTAGGGAGTGTGGGTTAGGAAGTGTGGGTTAGGAAGTGTGGGTTACCTTTTAAGTTACCTGGCTAAGATTATCAGAGAACTTGTCAAGTTACCTGGCTAAGATGGTCAGAGAACTTGTCAAGTTACCTGGCTAAGATGGTCAGAGAACTTGTCAAGTTACCTGGCTAAGATGGTCAGAGAACTTGTCAAATTACCTGGGAAGAGATACTCTACTAGCATGAAGAGCTGCTGTGCTGCCGTTGACGCGGGAATGTAGGTCATATACAATGTGTAGTCTGGATTGTCCGCGGGGACATCGTAAACTTGAAACTTCTGGGCTTTAACTTCTGTCTTTCCCTTTGTGCCAATGTTGTACATCGAGAACACCAGTGTAAATGACAGCCATATTGGAAATACTGGGTTAAAAAAAAAGATTTTGCAGGGTAGGGTCAATAAAAAAAGCAGAAATTCAATATCGACACATTCTAATGGCTCTGATTGTTTGACAGCATATGGTCAGTCTATTGAAGGAATTATGTTTGACAATGTATGGTCAGTCTATTAAAGTAATGATGTTTGACAATATATGGTCAGTCTATTAAAGTAATGATTAAACAATATAATTTGCAATTGTCACGCAAGTAGTGTCTGTCAGTCCTGACGCTACTAATTTTAGAAAGCAGGGAAAACCAAATTACTGCACCAATGCATCAAAAGGTGTGCAAATTAAAGATGCGCTGGCAAGCAATGCCGAAGTCCGATATGTTAGGTGTTAGGTGCTAGTCACATATGATTACAGTCCCTGTACGGATCTTAGGCAAAGCATCTAGATGCAATGCCGATGATGAAAACAAAAGTACCCGTTGAGGGTCGGGTTACTCCGAAGTGACCGTTTCGTCCCCCTCATTTTTACTAGCAACGCCATGGAGCGGTGCCGGTTTAGGGCAAGGAGCGCCAGTACGGATTAGCAAAAGGAACCGCGAAGAACGCAGCGAACGCCAGCTCTGAGGAAACCTTCCAGTGAGGGTTACACCCTAGGTAGGTCATTGATGATCCCCCGCTTAGCGGCGGTCCTAACCATGGAGACTTGTGTGCTTTGCCAGGGTGGCGCCAAAGTGGTAGTGGGTCGTAGTAAGGAATTCCACCCCTCCTTGTGAGGTCAATTTAGTGGGAGGCATTTTCGACTCTCTGTCCTGGATGCCCAGGTGGCCGCTTCAGAAGTGACAGCTCGGGGGGGGGGTTCTCATCTGTTACGTCCCCTTGGGGGGCCAGATACCTGAGAGGGTCTTCGGGGAGACCCATAAAGAGCACTAGGCTCGGGGCTACTGATTTTCTTCCACATGTAGATTATTGAGTAAAAAAATAAATCATCTACCATGCCATTGGAAAGAAAGGCTAGACAAGAAAGAGATTATCTATCCTGCCATTGGAAACAAAGGCTTGACAAGGCATAGATAATTATCTACCCGGCCATCCGAAACAAAGACTAGACAAGAAAGAGATTATCTACCCTACCAGTGGGAACAAATGCTAGACAAGAAAGAGATTATCTACCCTACCAGTGGAAACAAGGGCTAGACAAGAGAGAGATTATCTACCCTACCAGTTGAAACAAAGGCTAGTCAAGAAATAGATTATCTACCCTACCAGTGGAAACAAAGGCCAGACAAGAAAGAGATTATCTACCCTACCAGTGGAAACAAAGGGGAGACAAAGAAAAAAAGATCTGATAACAAGCAACAAAGCTCCGAATAAACGAAGAGCAGCATATTTTAATTTTATATTTTTACACTGAAAAATATACTGCAGTTATGGAAGTTTGTGCGTTTGTTTCGTAACATATGTAAATAATCCAACAATATTTTAATTTTTATTTCTTAATTGTTTTTTTTCTTCCTTTCAATACTTCTTAGCTTTGTATGACCAATTGTTGTGTATGATACCTTACGTAACATGATGACAATTGTTGACCAATTGTTGTGTATGATACCTTACGTAACATGATGACAATTGTTGACCAATTGTTGTGTATGATACCTTACGTAACATGATGACAATTGTTGACCAATTGTTGTGTATGATACCTTACGTAACATGATGACAATTGTGACAATAACTTGAAGAATTGTATCAACAATTATTGTATAACTTACAGAATTTGTTCAACAATTATTGTATAACTTACAGAATAGTTTCAACAATTATTGTATAACTTACAGCATTGTTTCAACAACTATTGTATAACTTACAGAATTGAATGATCAAGCTGCTCCAATTGCGAAGACGGAGTTTGGTATTTTTCCATTGCAAGGCTCTCAGCTGATGAATGCAGGTTGTCATGGCGAGGCTTGGTGTGCGGAGAGATAACGGTTAAAACCACTGTGTGTAACATATGGTGTGTGGCTCTTAGGTTATGTGTGGTGTGTGGCTCTTAGGTTATGTGTGGTGTGTGGCTCATAGGTTATGTATGATGTGTGGCTCATAGGTTCTGTGTGGTCTATGGCTCTTAGGTTATGTATGGTCTATGGCTCTTAGGTTATGTGTGGTCTATGGCTCTTAGGTTATATATGAGGTATGGCTCATAGGTTCTGTATGGTCTAAAGCACTTAGGTTATGTATGGTGTATGGCTGTATAGATTCTGTGTTGTTTATGGCTCTTATGTTTTGTATGGTGCGGTACACATAGGTTCTGTGTGGTGTATGGCTATTATGTTTTGTATTGCGTGTGGCTCACAGTTTCTGTATGATATGTGACTCATAGGTTCTGTATGATGTGTGGCTCTTATGTTCTGTATGATGTGTGGCTCATAGGTTCTGCATGATGTGTGGCTCATAGGTTCCGTATGATGTGTGGCTCATAGGTTCTGTATGATGTGTGACTCATAGTTTCTGCATGGTGTGTGGCTCACAGTTTCTGTATGATGTGTGGCTCATAGGTTATGTGTGGTGTGTGGCTCATAGGTTTTGTCATAAAATTAAAAGATATGTTGCAGTGTTGCTATGCAGAGGAAGAGATATCGTCTGCCCCCTACTTATACAGTTGGTGTTTTTAAAAATGGGGCCCTTTTAGTGTTATTGCATTTTAATGTTTGTCCATTGTTTGTTTTTAAAATCTTGTACACATTACTTTTTTTAAGTTTAATAGTAAAACAAAGTTGTTGTGTTTATGAAAAAAATAAACAGTCAAATTTCTTTAAAATATACAATTATCCTTCATTACTTTATTTTATCTTCTATTATATTTTTATTTTAGTTATCATAAAACATTAGGCTCCTATGATTTCTGTGACGCTTTGTAGAATGCCTCAAAGACACCCGCAAAGCGCTATCTCTATGACAGCCTCAAAGACACCCACAAAGCGGTATCTCTATGACAGCCTCAAAGACACCCACAAAGCGGTATCTCTAGGACAGCCTCAAAGACACCCACAAAGCGGTATCTCTAGGACAGCCTCAAAGACACCAGCAAAGCGCTATCTCTATGACAGCCTCAAAGACACCCACAAAGCGGTATCTCTTGAACAGTACAGCCTCAAAGACACCCGCAAAGCGGTATCTCTAGGACAGCCTCAAAGACACCAGCAAAGCAGTATCTCTAGGACAGCTTCAAAGACACCGGCAAAGCGGTATCTCTAGGAAGCATCAAAGACACCCGCAAAGCGGTATCTCTAGGACAGCCTCAAAGACACCGGCAAAGCGGTATCTCTAGGAAGCATCAAAGACACCGGCAAAGCGGTATCTCTAGGACAGCCTCAAAGACACCAGCAAAGCGGTATCTCTAGGACAGCCTCAAAGACACCCGCAAAGCGGTATCTCTAGGACAGCCTCAAAGACACCCACAAAGCGGTATCTCTAGAACAGCCTCAAAGACACCCACAAAGCGGTATCTCTAGGACAGCCTGAAAGACACCCACAAAACGGTATCTCTACGACAGCCTCAAAGACACTACCAAAGTGGTATCTCTAGGACAGCCTCAAAGACACCAGCAAAGCGGTATCTCTAGGACAGCCTCAAAGACACCCACAAAGCGGTATCTCTACGACAGCCTCAAAGACACTAGCAAAGCGGTATCTCTAGGACAGCCTCAAAGACACCCACAAATCGGTATCTCTACGACAGCCTCAAAGACACCAGCAAAGCGGTATCTCTAGGACAGCCTCAAAGACACCCGCAAAGCAGTATCTCTAGGACAGCCTCAAAGACACCCGCAAAACAGTATCTCTATGACAGCCTCAAAGACACCCGCAAAGCGGTATCTCTAGGACAGCATCAAAGACACCCGCAAAGCAGTATCTCTAGGACAGCCTCAAAGACACCAGCAAAGCGGTATCTCTAGGACAGCCTCAAAGACACCCGCAAAGCGGTATCTCTAGGACAGCCTCAAAGACACCAGCAAAGCGGTATCTATAGGACAGCCTCAAAGACACTAGCAAAGTGGTATCTCTAGGACAGCCTGAAAGACACCCACAAAGCGGTATCTCTACGACAGCCTCAAAGACACTAGCAAAGTGGTATCTCTAGGACAGCCTCAAAGACACCAGCAAAGCGGTATCTCTAGGACAGCCTCAAAGACACCCACAAAGCGGTATCTCTACGACAGCCTCAAAGACACTAGCAAAGCGGTATCTCTAGGACAGCCTCAAAGACACCCACAAATCGGTATCTCTACGACAGCCTCAAAGACACCAGCAAAGCGGTATCTCTAGGACAGCCTCAAAGACACCGGCAAAGCGGTATCTCTAGGACAGCCTCAAAGACACCAGCAAAGCGCTATCTCTAGGACAGCCTCAAAGACACCCGCAAAGCGGTATCTCTAGGACAGCCTCAAAGACACCAGCAAAGCGGTATCTCTATGACAGCCTCAAAGACACCCACAAAGCGGTATCTCTAGGACAGCATCAAAGACACCGGCAAAGCGGTATCTCCATGACAGCCTCAAAGACACCCGCAAAGCGGTATCTCTAGGACAGCCTCAAAGACACCAGCAAAGCGCTATCTCTAGGACAGCATCAAAGACACCGGCAAAGCGGTATCTCTATGACAGCCTCAAAGACACCCACTAAGCGGGATCTCTAGGACAGCCTCAAAGACACCAGCAAAGCACTATCTCTAGGACAGCCTCAAAGACACCCGCAAAGCGGTATCTCTAGGACAGCCTCAAAGACACCAGCAAAGCGCTATCTCTAGGACAGCATCAAAGACACCGGCAAAGCGGAATCTCTATGACAGCCTCAAAGACACCCACAAAGCGGTATCTCTAGGACAGCCTCAAAGACACCAGCAAAGCGCTATCTCTAGGACATCCTCAAAGACACCCGCAAAGCGGTATCTCTAGGACAGCCTCAAAGACACCAGCAAAGCGGTATCTCTAGGACAGTCTCAAAGACACCCGAAAAGCGGTATCTCTATGACAGCCTCAAAGACACCCGCAAAGTGGTATCTCTTGAACAGTACAGCCTCAAAGACACCCGCAAAGCGCTATCTCTAGGACAGCATCAAAGACACCGGCAAAGCGGTATCTCTATGACAGCCTCAAAGACACCCACAAAGCGGTATCTTTAGGACAGCCTCAAAGACACCAGCAAAGCGCTATCTCTAGGACAGCCTCAAAGACACCAGCAAAGCGCTATCTCTAGGACAGCCTCAAAGACACCCGCAAAGCGGTATCTCTAGGACAGCCTCAAAGACACCAGCAAAGCGCTATCTCTAGGACAGCCTCAAAGACACCCGCAAAGTGGTATCTCTTGAACAGTACAGCCTCAAAGACACCCGCAAAGCGGTATCTCTATGACAGCCTCAAAGACACCCGCAAAGCGGTATCTCTATGACAGCCTCAAAGACACCCGCAAAGCGGTATCTCTATGACAGCCTCAAAGACACCAGCAAAGCGGTATCTCTATGACAGCCTCAAAGACACCCGCAAAGCGGTATCTCTATGACAGCCTCAAAGACACCAGCAAAGCACTATCTCTATGACAGCCTCAAAGACACCCGCAAAGTGGTATCTCTTGAACAGTACAGCCTCAAAGACACCCGCAAAGCGGTATCTCTATGACAGCCTCAAAGACACCCGCAAAGCGGTATCTCTATGACAGCCTCAAAGACACCAGCAAAGTGGTATCTCTTGAACAGTACAGCCTCAAAGACACCCGCAAAGCGGTATCTCTATGACAGCCTCAAAGACACCCGCAAAGCGGTATCTCTATGACAGCCTCAAAGACACCCGCAAAGCGCTATCTCTATGACAGCCTAAAAGACACCCGCAAAGTGGTATCTCTTGAACAGTACAGCCTCAAAGACACCCGCAAAGCGGTATCTCTATGACAGCCTCAAAGACACCCGCAAAGCGGTATCTCTATGACAGCCTCAAAGACACCCGCAAAGCGGTATCTCTATGACAGCCTCAAAGACACCCGCAAAGCGGTATCTCTATGACAGCCTCAAAGACACCAGCAAAGCGCTATCTCTAGGACAGCCTCAAAGACACCCGCAAAGCGGTATCTCTATGGCAGCCTCAAAGACACCAGCAAAGCGCTATCTCTAGGACAGCCTCAAAGACACCCGCAAAGCGCTATCTCTATGACAGCCTCAAAGACACCCGCAAAGCGGTATCTCTATGACAGCCTCAAAGACACCAGCAAAGCGCTAAGTCTAGGACAGCCTCAAAGACACCCGCAAGCGGTATCACTAGGACAGCCTCAAAGACACCAGAAAAGCGCTATCTCTAGGACAGCCTCAAAGACACCCACAAAGCGGTATCTCTATGACAGCCTCAAAGACACCCGCAAAGCAGTATCTCTAGGACAGCCTCAAAGACACCCGCAAAGCGGTATCTCTAGGACAGCCTCAAAGACACCCGCAAAGCGCTAAGTCTAGGACAGCCTCAAAGACACCCGCAAAGCGGTATCTCTAGGACAGCCTCAAAGACACCATCAAAGCGGTATCTCTAGGAAGCATCAAAGACACCCGCAAAGCGGTATCTCTAGGACAGCCTCAAAGACACCGGCAAAGCGGTATCTCTAGGAAGCATCAAAGACACCCGCAAAGCGGTATCTCTAGAGAAGCCTCAAAGACGACAGCAAAGCGGTATCTCTAGGACAGCCTCAAAGACACCAGCAAAGCGGTATCTCTAGGACAGCCTCAAAGACACCAGCAAAGCGGTATCTCTAGGACAGCTTCAAAGACACCAGCAAAGCGGTATCTCTAGGACAGCCTCAAAGACACCCGCAAAGCGGTATCTCTAGGACAGCCTCAAAGACACCGGCAAAGCGGTATCTCTAGGAAGCATCAAAGACACCCGCAAAGCGGTATCTCTAGGACAGCCTCAAAAACGACAGCAAAGCGGTATCTCTAGGACAGCCTCAAAGACACCCGCAAAGCGGTATCTCTAGGACAGCCTCAAAGACACCCACAAAGCGGTATCTCTAGGACAGCCTCAAAGACACTTACAAAGCGGTATCTCTAGGAAAGCCTCAAAGACATCAGCAAAGCGCTATCTCTATGACAGCCTCAAAGACACCCACAAAGCGGTATCTCTTGGACAGCCTCAAAGACACCAGCAAAGCGCTATCTCTATGACAGCCTCAAAGACACCCACAAAGCGGTATCTCTAGAACAGCCTCAAAGACACCCACAAAGCGGTATCTCTAGGACAGCCTGAAAGACACCCACAAAACGGTATCTCTACGACAGCCTCAAAGACACTACCAAAGTGGTATCTCTAGGACAGCCTCAAATACACCAGCAAAGCGGTATCTCTAGGACAGCCTCAAAGACACCCACAAAGCGGTATCTCTACGACAGCCTCAAAGACACTAGCAAAGCGGTATCTCTAGGACAGCCTCAAAGACACCCACAAATCGGTATCTCTACGACAGCCTCAAAGACACCAGCAAAGCGGTATCTCTAGGACAGCCTCAAAGACACCCGCAAAGCAGTATCTCTAGGACAGCCTCAAAGACACCCGCAAAACAGTATCTCTATGACAGCCTCAAAGACACCCGCAAAGCGGTATCTCTAGGACAGCATCAAAGACACCCGCAAAGCAGTATCTCTAGGACAGCATCAAAGACACCAGCAAAGCGGTATCTCTAGGACAGCATCAAAGACACCCGCAAAGCAGTATCTCTAGGACAGCATCAAAGACACCGGCAAAGCGGTATCTCTAGGACAGCCTCAAAGACACCAGCAAAGCGCTATCTCTAGGACAGCTTCAAAGACACCAGCAAAGCGCTATCTCTAGGACAGCCTCAAAGACACCCGCAAAGTGGTATCTCTATGACAGCCTCAAAGACACCCGCAAAGCGCTATCTCTAGGACAGCCTCAAAGACACCCGCAAAGCGCTATCTCTAGGACAGCCTCAAAGACACCAGCAAAGCGCTATCTCTAGGACAGCCTCAAAGACACCCGCAAAGCGCTATCTCTATGACAGCCTCAAAGACACCCACAAAGCGGTATCTCTAGGACAGCCTCAAAGACACCCGCAAAGCGCTATCTCTATGACAGCCTCAAAGACACTTACAAAGCGGTATCTCTAGGAAAGCCTCAAAGACACCAGCAAAGCGCTATCTCTATGACAGCCTCAAAGACACCCACAAAGCGGTATCTCTTGGACAGCCTCAAAGACACCAGCAAAGCGCTATCTCTATGACAGCCTCAAAGACACCCACAAAGCGGTATCTCTAGAACAGCCTCAAAGACACCCACAAAGCGGTATCTCTAGGACAGTCTCAAAGACACCAGCAAAGCGGTATCTCTTAGACAGCCTCAAAGACACCCGCCGCAAAGCGGTATCTCTAGGACAGCCTCAAAGACACCCGCAAATGGGTATCTCTAGGACAGCCTCAAAGACACCAGCAAAGCGCTATCTCTAACTCTCTTTCGCTGAACCCCAGGCGGTGAGAGCAATGTTTCCATAATGCAAGGCATCAGTTACCACTCGCGTTACCTAACACATAATTGTTGTATTGTAAACGTCACCAATTGCCCTCGCAATGGCCACAAAGTTACTAGGTGAAGTCCAAACCCAGACGTTCATTGGCCAAGTCCAAACCCAGTCATTCATTGGCCAATTCCAAACCCAGTCGTTCATTGGCCAAGTCCAATCCCAGTCGTTCATTGGCCAAGTCCAAACCCAGTCGTTCCTTAGCCAAGTTCAAACCCAGTCGTTCATTGGCCAAGTTCAAACCCAGTCGTTCATTGGCCAAGTTCAAACCCAGTCGTTCATTGGCCAAGTCCAAACCCAGTCATTTATTGGCCAAGTCCAAACTCAGTCGTTCATTGGCCAAGTCCAAACTCAGTCATTCATTGGCCAAAACCAAACCCAGTCGTTCATTGGCCAAGTGCAAACCCAGTCGTTCCTTGGCCAAGTTCAAACCCAGTTGTTCATTGGCCAAGTTCAAACCCATTCGTTCATTGGCCAAGTTCAAACCCAGTCGTTCATTGGCCAAGTCCAAACCCAGTCATTCATTGGCCAAGTCCAAACCCAATCATTCATTGGCCAAATTCAAACCCATTCGTTCATTGGCCACGTTCAAAACCAGTCATTCATTGGCCAAGTTCAAACCCAGTCATTCATTGTCCAAGTCCAAACCCAGTCATTCATTGGCCAAATTCAAAACCAGCCATTCATTGGCCAAGTCCAAACCCAGGCATTCATTGGCCAAGTCCAAACCCAGTCATTCATTGGCCACGTTCAAAACCAGTCATTCATTGGCCAAGTCCAAACCCAGTCGTTCATTGGCCAAGTCCAAACCCAGTCGTTCATTTGTCAAATCCTATTTCATCTATCATTGACCGAGTTCTTTCCAGCCTTTCGTACATTGCCATGCCCATAGGTATAAATAAATTTTCTGAAACGCAACCTGAAAAAGCAGTAAGACCAAACATTCCAGGCATTAAATTCAGTAATAAAAAAGTGTGGGGGGAAAAAAGGTGCCGGGGCTAAAGCAAAGAGAACGGTGCTATCATTGTTGTTATAGCAGAGCGAGGCGTACTTCCGGGTATGAAATGTTGTATTTTTACACTTGAAAAGGGAATAAGTGCAATTATTTTATCCATAAAAGTAATTCAGGTTGTATTTTAGTTTTTTTAGGGTCTGGGTTAGGTTTAGTTGTCTATTTTTTAAAATTCAAATAGAAAAAAAATAGCAGCCAAAAATACCATATATGGAGCGCACCGCTCTCTTTGCTTTTACCGGGTGCCGGTACGCCGTTCCGGTGCGTTCTGCCCAGAAAAAGCACTGGTATCAGGTATTAATTTAATGTGAAATAGTAGTACAAGTACTTACTTACTTACTACTACTACTACTAGCAATGGCAATAGTTTTTACCTGTCACGGATATCGCTACTATATACCACGAGAAAATCTTTGCGAGTTCTCCTTTAGAAATGATCCTAATTGGTTTTCTTCAACTAAATTCAGTCTTTGGGGTGAATTGTACAATTTACAATTAACTGGAAATAATCAATTAATAAATGTATAGCTAAATCACTTAGATCTATACTTATTGATTTCTTTTATTTTTCCATTTCAAATAATGAAACATCTCCAGAGCAACAGTGTGTGACCTTGCAGCGGTGCGATTCGGTTCAAGTAAAATTTGACAGGGAAAATACATTTCGGGAATTTATTTTTATATACAGTTATGCAGTTTCTGCTTATAAGGGTCATATTCCATGAAGTAAAAACATGTTCGTGCAGGATTAAGAGGAAAGAGAAAAATCTAAATTGAATATTTTGTATTTTAAATTTAAAAATTTTTTTTTAAAAGGACAAGCTTTTATTTACATATAGAAAGTGCACTAAAAAGAAGAAAATAAAAATTTTCTATGATAACAGGTGAAATTCCACTACACATAAAAGAGTGGGGCGCCCATCACAACGATTTATCGACCCACCACCTATAAATGTACTTGAAGTCAAAAAGTAAAATATTTCGGCAGATAAATATAAACTAATTTCCGGACGATTACACAAACATTTTGGTTTTAAACTATTGACTGACGTGAATGTTCAAAATGTTGATTAAAGTTATTGTGGCCATTGAGAGAAATCGTTTGCCAACCATGCAATGTTCCCTCTAAGTCTAAGCTTCGTTGGTTCGTGTGCAAAGCTAAAAAAAAACAACTCGTGTGCAAAGTTGCACAACGTCCATTTTTGTGCAATATTTTACAAAATTTGCTGCGCGGTGATTCTAAACTCCTGCGTGGCGTCGGTCTAAAGCGTCGCTGCTAAAAAGGAACATTGCTACCATTGTTCTAACACTGCTTAAATATCACCTGCAAACCAAACATCCACTACAGTATCAGAAACTTCAGCTGAGACAATCTAAAGCTATGTGAACGATTGTTCAGCTGGGCTGGTTATATTGTAAATCAGACCCGCTCATCACTTGAACCAAATAATGCCAATACACCTTTCTGTTTGCGTTTTTGGTTAAAAGATGTCATATAAAGAAGACATTCCAGTGTTATTTCGATTTTCGACAAGTATTTTAATAAATGTTACATATGACACCATAAATTTCATTTTTTTGCTTTAATCGAAATTAACGACTAATAAATCGTTAATTTTTCAAAAGTTATCTATTAAATTTAAATTATTTGTTAACAGCCCTAAAATAAAGATGTTATTTTTTTACTAAGTACCTCACAAAATATAAAATGCGTTGTTTTTTTTTAAAGAGCCGAAAATGTTTGGTTAATATTGTGATGAAAAAAAACTGTTTTACAATAATTTTTAGCATACTAACGTCACATTCATTTCCTTTTCCGAGTTGGAAAAAATAAACAATATTATGACATAGATTTTTTTTTAAATTGTCGTAATCGATTTGCGGATACATAACAGCATATATCATCATCTGCCCTTTTTAAATCCCTTATATTAACTTCACCGCCGTCTCATTCGTCGTTCGTCACTCGACCGTCGTCCCGTCCGCGACGCCCATCCGCCCGCGGAAAAACAAAAGTCGAAAATGACCCATTTCCAGTGGAGCCATCGAGCTGATATTTGGCACACGGACCCGTCTCACCTAACAATGCATCGTATCAAAATTTCAGATCGATCGAACGTACCGTAATTAAATTAATGCATTTTAGTTTATCTATATAAATCACTTTTTAGAATGTTTAGTCGTCGTCTGCTAGAGTTTTGACCTAGTTTTAAAGCCAAGGGAGATAATTTCGGTTTCAGTCTGTAAATGTTTGTCACTTTTGAACATAATCAATACTTTTAGTTACGTCTCATATATAAGGGATTTATAGTCAAAAACGTTGTTTTTACGGGGTTGTTTATTGATGACTACTGACGTTAGTAAACCATCAAACTCCATTGATTGTTGTAATTATTTGACCTCATCGTATCATGTGTTCAATATATCTTAGCGTTTTGTCTCTTCTCATAAATGAAATGTTGACCGTACAAAATAGCGTCAGTCATTTGTTTGAGATGAGATTGCGGGCCAGTTACAATTTAAGGGCGGGCCTGATTTGTCTCGCGAGCCGGAATTGAGACACGTCTGGATGAAAGTAAAAGATCCCTCGGATGAAAGTGAACCACTTTTTGTAATTCCAAATGAACTTTATCTTATTATTTTATTTTTTAGGGATGGGTTACCTTGACACTTAAAAGCTGTTTCAAGTTAGATTATTCCAAGTTAGATCATTTCAAGTTAGATCATTTCAAGTTAGATTAATTTCAAGTTAGATTATTTCAAGTTAGATTAATTCAAGTTAGATAATTTCAAGTTAGATTATTACAAGGTAGATTATTTCAAGTTAGATTAATTTCAAGTTAGATTATTTCAAGTTAGATAATTTCAAGTTATATTATTTCAAGTTAGATTAATTTCAAGTTAGATTATTTCAAGTTAGATTATTTCAAGTTAGATAATTTCAAGTTAGATTATTTCAAGATAGATTATTTCAAGTTAGATTAATGTCAAGTTAGATTATTTCAAGTTAGATTATTTCAAGTTAGATTATTTCAAGTTAGATTATTTCAAGTTAGATAATTTCAAGTTAGATTATTTCAAGTTAGATAATTTCAAGTTAGATTATTTCAAGTTTTCACTTCACAGGTTTTCTCCCCATAAATATCTGAGAACAATTCCACCCCCACCCCAAGCAATCTATTCAATTGAATACACTACTTCAGCCACCATTCTGAATGTACTACTTCAGCCACAATTCGGACGGTGCTAATTCAGTCACCATTCTGAATATACTACTTCAGCAACCATTCTAAATGTACTACTTAAGCCACCATTCTGAATGTACTACTTCCGCCACCCTTCTAAATGTACTACGTCATTCACTTTCATCATTCTGAGTGTAGTACTCCAGCATTATGGCTATTGCAGCAACTTCTCGATAATCCATATATCCTCTATAATGCTTCATATATCGAAATCTCTATCTTCTTATCTTATCTATACAGACGCTCCTTCTATGCAGAAGATAATTGCGTCCACAGACCATGATGCAGCGTTCACAGGCCACGGCTTTGTGGGTTCCACGCATTACCCACTCAGCGGCGCCCTAAGAGACCCAGGGAACAAATCCTTGCCTTCACATGGATTCGAACCCGTGACCAGTACGCCAGTCGAGCGCACTGCCACTCGACCACCGCGCCCCGTGAGCAAAATAGCAAAAGATCTTACTTTGATGGATGATTTTTGTAAAACATTCCTAAATCGTTATGTTTTTGGTTTCACCTATGATTGTTATTATTTATTTTATATCAAAGTTGAAAGCAACGTAGCAAAAAATTAAAACCACTTCTTCAAACAATTTTCTCCGTTAATGCATAAATTGACACTGTTTACCGGAAGCTCTCAACATTTTAGGACAATGTGTACCAGTTTGAAATCGTAAATAAATAAACTTTTCAACATACACATAACACAGAAAGTAGAATTTTTTTCTCTGTAACTCTCAAATTTAATTTGAGTAAGGTCGAAACAATGCGTTAAAAATGTCACTCTCGTTTAACTTGAATATCTCCACGGACTTGTCTCTGTGAACCAGGGGAACTAGGGTTGCCAGATGTCCGGTTTTGTACCGGACTGACCGGTATAATCGTTATTTGTCCAGTGGAAAAATGTAAGCAATACCGGACATTTTACATTTAAATATTGTGCCATCGACAAAATTCGACACTAGTGTCCGGTATTTTTGAGACAGCCCCCTGGCAACCCTAAGGGGAACTCAAACTGACAGAGTTGGACACAACAAAAACAGATGCTAAAACCCCTCAAAAGTACCAGGCTCAGAAAAAGTCCATAATAAGATGATGAATTTAGACCGAGTGTATGGGCGTGGGGGGCATTCCCAAATCTGAAATATGAGCCAAATTTAAGACCATTTAAGCAAATTAACACCGGAATCAACACAAAAACAGGTGGTGGGAGGCAATCGTCTATGTAAGAATGATTATTGAAGATTTGTAGACTCGTTATTGTAGCCTTTCACGTGATTATTTTAGATTTCCTAATGATTATTATTAGATTATTTAATAAACGCATGGACTTACAGCCAAGCATAAGAAAGACAATGTGAGCTTTCACTGTTTGTACTTCAGTAACTGCCTTTACTTCAGTAACTGCCTTTACTTCAGTAACTGCCTTTACTTCAGTAACTGCCTTTACTTCAGTAACTGCCTTTACTTCAGTAACTGCCTTTACTTCAGTAACTGCCTTTACTTCAGTAACTGCCTTTACTTCAGTAACTGCCTTTACTTCAGTAACTGCCTTTACTTCATTAACTTCCTTTACTTCAGTAACTGCCTTTACTTCAGTAACTGCCTTTACTTCAGTAACTGCCTTTACTTCAGTAACTGCCTTTACTTCAGTAACTGCCTTTACTTCATTAACTTCCTTTACTTCAGTAACTGCCTTTACTTCAGTAACTGCCTTTACTTCAGTAACTGCCTTTACTTCAGTAACTGCCTTTACTTCAGTAACTGCCTTTACTTCAGTAACTGCCTTTACTTCAGTAACTGCCTTTACTTCAGTAACTGCCTTTACTTCAGTAACTGCCTTTACTTCAGTAACTGCCTTTACTTCAGTAACTGCCTTTACTTCAGTAACTGCCTTTACTTCAGTAACTGCCTTTACTTCAGTAACTGCCTTTACTTCAGTAACTGCCTTTACTTCAGTAACTGCCTTTACTTCAGTAACTGCCTTTACTTCAGTAACTGCCTTTACTTCAGTAACTGCCTTTACTTCAGTAACTGCCTTTACTTCAGTAACTGCCTTTACTTCAGTAACTGCCTTTACTTCAGTAACTGCCTTTACTTCAGTAACTGCCTTTACTTCAGTAACTGCCTTTACTTCAGTAACTGCCTTTACTTCAGTAACTGCCTTTACTTCAGTAACTGCCTTTACTTCAGTAACTGCCTTTACTTCAGTAACTGCCTTTACTTCAGTAACTGCCTTTACTTCAGTAACTGCCTTTACTTCAGTAACTGCCTTTACTTCAGTAACTTCCTTTACTTCAGTAACTGCCTTTACTTCAGTAACTGCCTTTACTTCAGTAACTTCCTTTACTTCAGTAACTGCCTTTACTTCAGTAACTGCCTTTACTTCAGTAACTGCCTTTACTTCAGTAACTGCCTTTACTTCAGTAACTTCCTTTACTTCAGTAACTGCCTTTACTTCAGTAACTGCCTTTACTTCAGTAACTGCCTTTACTTCAGTAACTTCCTTTACTTCAGTAACTGCCTTTACTTCAGTAACTGCCTTTACTTCAGTAACTGCCTTTACTTCAGTAACTGCCTTTACTTCAGTAACTGCCTTTACTTCAGTAACTGCCTTTACTTCAGTAACTGCCTTTACTTCAGTAACTTCCTTTACTTCAGTAACTTCCTTTACTTCAGTAACTGCCTTTACTTCAGTAACTGCCTTTACTTCAGTAACTGCCTTTACTTCAGTAACTGCCTTTACTTCAGTAACTGCCTTTACTTCAGTAACTGCCTTTACTTCAGTAACTGCCTTTACTTCAGTAACTGCCTTTACTTCAGTAACTGCCTTTACTTCAGTAACTGCCTTTACTTCAGTAACTTCCTTTACTTCAGTAACTTCCTTTACTTCAGTAACTGCCTTTACTTCAGTAACTGCCTTTACTTCAGTAACTGCCTTTACTTCAGTAACTGCCTTTACTTCAGTAACTGCCTTTACTTCAGTAACTGCCTTTACTTCAGTAACTGCCTTTACTTCAGTAACTGCCTTTACTTCAGTAACTGCCTTTACTTCAGTAACTGCCTTTACTTCAGTAACTGCCTTTACTTCAGTAACTGCCTTTACTTCAGTAACTGCCTTTACTTCAGTAACTGCCTTTACTTCAGTAACTGCCTTTACTTCAGTAACTGCCTTTACTTCAGTAACTGCCTTTACTTCAGTAACTGCCTTTACTTCAGTAACTGCCTTTACTTCAGTAACTGCCTTTACTTCAGTAACTGCCTTTACTTCAGTAACTGCCTTTACTTCAGTAACTGCCTTTACTTCAGTAACTGACTTTACTTCAGTAACTGCCTTTACTTCAGTAACTGCCTTTACTTCAGTAACTGACTTTACTTCAGTAACTGCCTTTACGTCACTTAACTTCATTCTGTTGAAAATAATTGAAGACAGCTTTGAATTGTCCTTATTTAAGAAATATTGATAATAATCCCCTGCGGCTTCACACTCTGAAAACGAGTTGTTTTTGTTTCATGCTTTTTTTAGCGTAAGTTTTCATGGAAAGGGCCTTGTCATAATATGGCGGAAATCTATTAATAGAAATATTATATCTATATTTATCTTTTTTAATGACAAATTTCATAAAAATGTAATAAAGGATACGAGTCAATACGTAAATGTAGGTACATTGATAAGGATGCAGGCTATCTTATCAGCTATTTGTTAATTCTTCGCTTATTTAAGACAGCTTATTGGAATTGAAAAAGGAAAAACAGTTTCGTAATTTTACTATGCTAACAATTTTGAGAACATAGTGATTCGACTGTATTTATGCTTCAAAACATTGTTCCGCTAAGATTTAATCTAAAAATAGAACATTACTCATTGAGCTATGACGTTTTCCGGTTTTAGAAATGACAAACCCTATTCCCAAATACGAACAGTCTGGATCAGGGGTCGGGAAACTATGGCTCGCGAGAAAAAAAAGGTGGCTCTATTGATGGCTGCATCTGGCTCTCAGACAAATGTTCCATTATTTAAACTCATTTGATATACACATTAATTGCATAGAAAAAAATAGCATAACAATGTTCTTAAAAAGAATTCAGACACATAATTATTGTACCTTTAGTGTTGAAATTACACAAAATGCACATATTTACTTCATTTTTTTAGTTTTAAACATAAGTTTCCCGACCACTGGTCTGGACCATCTAACCAACAAAAATTGATTTAAACTTCATATTGTCCTTGGGCAGGGGTCAGCGGTCAGCAACTTGCGGCTCTTTCGATGACAAGGTGCGGCTCTCTAGTTCCAAGCGCAACTATTAATAATTATATTATTTGATTTTCAAAACTCATCTTAATAGCGGCTCTTTAAAAACTGGAAAATGTTGTAAATTTTGACTTTCGGCTCTTCCGCTTCCAAACATTGCCGACCCCTGTTCTTGGGTTATTTCATTTTTAAGAAAGTAACATTTCATCATCACTTTGATTACTTTATTTTCATTTATGGCTGACTTTATTTTCATTCATGGCTGACTTTATTTCTCACATTCAGGAGGCCAATCGCTTATTATCTGTACTTTTTTTAGTGCGTTGAAAACAATTTATATTTACTGTAAAACAACATATGCTGAGGCCATTGTCTTGATGTTAGCGTTCTATTCTGTTCTTTTGATTGGAATTCCTCGTTATTTATACTGTAAACCCACTAATGTTGATGCCAATATCCCGACGCTAACGTTCTATTATGTTCGTTGATTGGAATTCCTCGTTATTTATACTGTAAACCCACTAATGTTGATGCCAATATCCCGACGCTAACGTTCTATTCCGTTCGTTGATTGGAAATCTTCATTACACCAAAAGTTGGCGACAACCAGGGCCCCGTATCAGAACAATGTATGGCACACGATTGGGAGACACACCATGTATGACGGTGTATGTCACGTGATCTTGGGGTATTGTCTGAGTGTGGAAGTCGTCAGCAGTCGGTTAGAACAATTCGTCCATTAGTTTGTGGATCACGTAAGTATTCATTAATTTGTTAGAAGCGAGTTGTGGCTAGTGTGACATATGACAAGTCGTTTATTTCCTTCCAATTTGACATATGTCAAGACTTTATTTTTTCAAAGTTAAAGAATAGTTGTGTCTCAAAGTACAGATGCGATGATTAATTTGTCTAATATGACACGTGTCACAATAGTTGTCAACTAGTCATATATCATGATAGTTTTATCCAACATGACATAATACTTGACAGTTTTCTTCAGTGTCACATTTACCGCGATAGGTTTGTCCATTATGTCATATGCCTCGATACCTGTGCCATGAAAGCTGTGTCCCATATGTCATATGCCTCGATAGCTGTGTCAAAAGTCATATGCCATGAAAGCTGTGTCCCATAAAACACGATAGCTGTATCAAATCTCATATGCCGTGAAAGCTGTGCCCCATATGACATATGACACGATAGATGTGTCAAATATGCCATATGCTATGTCATGTTTGACTTTCATCAATATATGTGTGACCAGCCTGACACCGACAAATGCCATGTTCGTTTAGTTTTCACACAAATTTGAAATTCAGTGAATTTTTTAAGCTCTTTTATTATTCCTCGCTCCTTTTCACCCCGACTAAATTCATAAATTTCTTGTTTAAATTGCAAAACTATCTTCGAAACGTAGGTAATATTTGTTTGTTTATCTTCATCCCAATCACGTGATATTCAAATGTGTTTCTCTCAAGTCCTCGTCTCGTGGGCCAGACTCTAACGATGGCAGCAGTCTGTGACACAATGGGACCAAGATATGAGACCCCAGGGTCAAAATTTGAGATCCCCGGGCCAAAGTTTGAGATCCCGGCCGGCAACTGGATAGCGCGACAGTTGCGTCTGGTCAACGGGGACACGAGCAAACTGTTCCCGCCCTCAGCAGCACGCGCCAGACATGACAGGGGAGAGAAGTTCAGATCACTGTACAGCGTGGACTTTACCAGACATCCAACGGAGGCTTTCCTGGCCAAGTCTTCACAGGTAACGTAGGTGGGGCCCGGCAAGGGGGTGGGGACCCGGCAAGGGGGAGGGGGCCCAAAAAGTGGGTGGGGGCCCGGCAAGTTTGTGGAGTCCAACAAAGGCAATTTAGAAGTTAAATCTTGTAAGAAACATTTTAAGCGCAATTTTTTTTTAAATGTATGTGGGAAGGGGGGGGGGTAAGACTCGGTGCACAACACCCTTGTGATGGTGTCACCCCTTGTGATGGTGTTACACGGTGAGGTCTGCATCCCCTAGTGTCGCCTTTGCCGGTGGTATCTTTTTACTATTAAAAATATTAAGTTTCCCCAATGCATAGTTCATAGGAATCTTGTCCATGAGAGGAGAAATTAGTTTGTGCTGTAGCCTGAGTGTGTAATCAAATTGCCTGCTTGAAAATATAACTTGGTACTGACTGTATTATAGCCAACAGATGTTTGTGTTGGGAGCCTGTTTCATAGTCCAGTCCATTGACAATGCATGAAACCACAACTGACCTGACCTACTGGCCTTACTGACCTGACCTACTGGTCTTTATGGCCTGACCTAATGACCTTACTGACCTGACCTAATGGCCTTACTGACCTGAACTAATGGCCTTACTGACCTGACCTAATAGCCTTACTGACCTGACCTAATGGCCTTACTGACCTGACCTAATGGCCTTACTGACCTGACCTAATGGCCTTACTGACCTAATGGCCTTACTGACCTGACCTAATGGCCTTACATCACAACTGACCTGACCTAATGGCCTTACATCACAACTGACCTGACCTAATGGCATTACACCACAACTGACCTGACCTAATGGCCTTACATCACAACTGACCTGACCTAATGGCATTACACCACAACTGACCTGACCTAATGGCCTTACATCACAACTGACCTGGCCTAATGGCCTTACATCACAACTTACCTGACCTAATGGCCTTACATCACAACTGACCTGACCTAATGGCCTTACATCACAACTGACCTGACCTAATAGCCTTACATCACAACTGACCTGACCTAATGGCCTTACATCACAACTGACCTGACCTAATGGCCGTACATCACAACTGACCTTACCTAATAGCCTTACATCACAACTGACCTGACCTAATGGCCTTACATCACAACTGACCTGACCTAATGGCCTTACATTACAACCGACTTGACCTAATGGCCTTACATCACAACTGACCTGACCTAATAGCCTTACATCACAACTGACCTGACCTAATGGCCTTACATCACAACTAACCTGACCTAATGGCCTAACATCACAACTGACCTGACCTAATGGCCTTACATCACAACCGACCTGACCTAATGGCCTTACATCACAACTGACCTGACCTAATGGCATTACATCACAACTGACCTGACCTAATGGCCTTACATCACAACCGATCTGACCTAATGGCCTTACATCACAACTGACCTGACCTAATGGCATTACATCACAACTGACCTGACCTAATGGCCTTACATCACAACTGACCTGACCTAATGGCCTTACATCACAACTGACCTGACCTAATGACATTACATCACAAATGACCTGACCTAATGGCCTTACATCACAACTGACCTGACCTAATGGCCTTACATCACAACTGACCTGACCTAATGGCCTTATATCATAACCAACCTGGTCTAATGACCTTACATCACATCTGACCTGACCTAATGGCCTTACATCACAACCAACTTGACCTAATGGCGTTACATCACAACTGACCTGACCTAATGGCCTTAAATCACAACTGACCTGACCAAATGGCCTTACATCACAACTGACCTGACCTAATGGCCTTACATCACAACTGACCTGACCTAATGGCCTTATATCACAACCAACCTGACCTAATGGCCTTACATCACAACTGACCTGACCTAATGGCCTTACATCACAACTGACCTGACCTTATGGCCTTAAATCACAACTGACCTTACCTAATGACGTTACGTCACAACTGACCTGACCTAATGGCCTTACATCACAACTGACCTGACCTAATGGCCTTATATCATAACCAACCTGGTCTAATGACCTTACATCACATCCGACCTGACCTAATGGCCTTACATCACAACCAACTTGACCTAATGGCGTTACATCACAACTGACCTGACCTAATGGCCTTAAATCACAACTGACCTGACCAAATGGCCTTACATCACAACTGACCTGACCTAATGGCCTTATATCACAACCAACCTGACCTAATGGCCTTACATCACAACTGACCTGACCTAATGGCCTAACATCACAACTGACCTGACCTTATGGCCTTAAATCACAACTGACCTTACCTAATGACGTTACGTCACAACTGACCTGACCTACTGGCCTTACATCACAAGTGACCTGAGCTAATGGCCTTACATCACAACTGACCTGACCCAATGGCCTTAAATCACAACTTACCTGACCTAATAACCTTACGTCACAACTGACCTGACCTAATGGCCTTACATCACAACTGACCTGGCCTAATGGCCTTACATCACAACTTACCTTACCTAATGGCCTTACATCACAACTGACCTGACCTAATGGCCTTACATCACAACTGACCTGACCTAATAGCCTTACATCACAACTGACCTGACCTAATGGCCTTACATCACAACTGACCTGACCTAATGGCCTTACATCACAACTGACCTTACCTAATAGCCTTACATCACAACTGACCTGACCTAATGGCCTTACATCACAACTGACCTGACCTAATGGCCTTACATTACAACCGACTTGACCTAATGGCCTTACATCACAACTGACCTGACCTAATAGCCTTACATCACAACTGACCTGACCTAATGGACTTACATCACAACTAACCTGACCTAATGGCCTTACATCACAACTGACCTGACCTAATGGCCTTACATCACAACCGACCTGACCTAATGGCCTTAAATCACAACTGACCTGACCTAATGGCCTTACATTACAACCGACTTGACCTAATGGCCTTACATCACAACTGACCTGACCTAATAGCCTTACATCACAACTGACCTGACCTAATGGCCTTACATCACAACTAACCTGACCTAATGGCCTTACATCACAACTGACCTGACCTAATGGCCTTACATCACAACTGACCTGACCTAATGGCCTTACATCACAACTGACCTGACCTAATGGCATTACATCACAACTGACCTGACCTAATGGCCTTACATCACAACCGATCTGACCTAATTGCCTTACATCACAACTGACCTGACCTAATGGCATTACATCACAACTGACCTGACCTAATGGCCTTACATCACAACTGACCTGACCTAATGGCCTTACATCACAACTGACCTGACCTAATGACATTACATCACAAATGACCTGACCTAATGGCGTTACATCACAACTGACCTGACCTAATGGCCTTACATCACAACTGACCTGACCTAATGGCCTTATATCATAACCAACCTGGTCTAATGACCTTACATCACATCCGACCTGACCTAATGGCCTTACATCACAAACAACTTGACCTAATGGCGTTACATCACAACTGACCTGACCTAATGGCCTTAAATCACAACTGACCTGACCAAATGGCCTTACATCACAACTGACCTGACCTAATGGCCTTACATCACAACTGACCTGACCTAATGGCCTTATATCACAACCAACCTGACCTAATGGCCTTACATCACAACTGACCTGACCTAATGGCCTTACATCACAACTGACCTGACCTTATGGCCTTAAATCACAACTGACCTTACCTAATGACGTTACGTCACAACTGACCTGACCTAATGGCCTTACATCACAACTGACCTGACCTAATGGCCTTATATCATAACCAACCTGGTCTAATGACCTTACATCACATCCGACCTGACCTAATGGCCTTACATCACAACCAACTTGACCTAATGGCGTTACATCACAACTGACCTGACCTAATGGCCTTAAATCACAACTGACCTGACCAAATGGCCTTACATCACAACTGACCTGACCTAATGGCCTTACATCACAACTGACCTGACCTAATGGCCTAACATCACAACTGACCTGACCTTATGGCCTTAAATCACAACTGACCTTACCTAATGACGTTACGTCACAACTGACCTGACCTACTGGCCTTACATCACAAGTGACCTGACCTAATGGCCTTACATCACAACTGACCTGACCTAATGGCCTTAAATCACAACTGACCTGACCTAATGACCTTACGTCACAACTGACCTGACCTAATGGCCTTACATCACAACTGACCTGGCCTAATGGCCTTACATCACAACTTACCTGACCTAATGGCCTTACATCACAACTGACCTGACCTAATGGCCTTACATCACAACTGACCTGACCTAATAGCCTTACATCACAACTGACCTGACCTAATGGCCTTACATCACAACTGACCTGACTTATGACCTTACATCACAACTGACCTGACCTAATGGCATTACACCACAACTGACCTGACCTAATGGCATTACATCACAACTGACCTGACCTAATGGCCTTACATCACAACTGACCTGACCTAATGGCATTACATCACAACTGACCTGACCTAATGGCCTTACATCACAACTGACCTGACCTAATGGCGTTACATCACAACTGACCTGACCTAATGGCCTTACATCACAACCAACCTGACCTAAAGACTGTACACCCCAGCAAAATCTCTGTAAGTAAATGACCTTAGAAAACTTCACAATTTGACTTAACCTACTAACCTACATTATACTTGACCTAAAGACAACTCATCACATCAAAATCTCCTTGACACAATGACCTTAGACGACTTCTGACTTGACCTAGTGACCTTACACATCATTATGTCTTAAATGACCTCAGTAAAGCCACAAACCGCATGACCTAATCGTTAGCTACCTAGCCCATGACCAACGGCCTGCCTGGTCCCAACTGCAGTAAAGCCCTTACAAAATGATTAGAGCCCGTTTGTTTATGATCTCACCGACCCACCACCAATAGATCTATCGATCAGGTCAAAGAGCCAGGTATTGATTGACTGCTTAAATCATCGGGTATCGATTGTTCCACGGCGACCAGGTGATTTAATGTATTGATTATTGACTTAACTCTGGTTTAAATGACTGCCTTGTACAAACTTCATCGAACCGTATCAATGGACGGAAACGTTTGAATACTAAATTTAAAAAAAAACTTTTACCATTTTTTAAAATGAAACAAAAGTTTGACCACAAATGAAAAGACGGAGTTGGAATTAGAGTGAAAAAAAAAGATTACTTGAGTGGGAGGAGGGGGCTGGTGGGAAAGTGTAGTACCACCCGCTTGAGTGGGAGGAGGGGGCTGGTGGGAAAGTGTAGTACCACCCGCTTGAGTGGGAGGAGGGGGCTGGTGGGAAAGTGTAGTACCACCCGCTTGAGTGGGAGGAGGGGGCTGGTGGGAAAGTGTAGTACCACCCGCTTGAGTGGGAGGAGGGGGCTGGTGGGAAAGTGTAGTACCACCCGCTTGAGTGGGAGGAGGGGGCTGGTGGGAAAGTGTAGTACCACCCGCTTGAGTGGGAGGAGGGGGCTGGTGGGAAAGTGTAGTACCACCCGCTTGAGTGGGAGGAGGGGGCTGGTGGGAAAGTGTAGTACCACCCGCTTGAGTGGGAGGAGGGGGCTGGTGGGAAAGTGTAGTACCACCCGCTTGAGTGGGAGGAGGGGGCTGGTGGGAAAGTGTAGTACCACCCGCTTGAGTGGGAGGAGGGGGCTGGTGGGAAAGTGTAGTACCACCCGCTTGAGTGGGAGGAGGGGGCTGGTGGGAAAGTGTAGTACCACCCGCTTGAGTGGGAGGAGGGGGCTGGTGGGAAAGTGTAGTACCACCCGCTTGAGTGGGAGGAGGGGGCTGGTGGGAAAGTGTAGTACCACCCGCTTGAGTGGGAGGAGGGGGCTGGTGGGAAAGTGTAGTACCACCCGCTTGAGTGGGAGGAGGGGGCTGGTGGGAAAGTGTAGTACCACCCGCTTGAGTGGGAGGAGGGGGCTGGTGGGAAAGTGTAGTACCACCCGCTTGAGTGGGAGGAGGGGGCTGGTGGGAAAGTGTAGTACCACCCGCTTGAGTGGGAGGAGGGGGCTGGTGGGAAAGTGTAGTACCACCCGCTTGAGTGGGAGGAGGGGGCTGGTGGGAAAGTGTAGTACCACCCGCTTGAGTGGGAGGAGGGGGCTGGTGGGAAAGTGTAGTACCACCCGCTTGAGTGGGAGGAGGGGGCTGGTGGGAAAGTGTAGTACCACCCGCTTGAGTGGGAGGAGGGGGCTGGTGGGAAAGTGTAGTACCACCCGCTTGAGTGGGAGGAGGGGGCTGGTGGGAAAGTGTAGTACCACCCGGGGCGGGCCAAGATTTGTATGTCCCCTTTCAATGAGTTAAAACTATTATGTCGTCTACTAGGGCGCCACATCCCTATATAAAAAAAAAGTGTCCCCAGGGGCGGCCCATGCCTCCATCCAACCCTTCCTACGCCACTGGGACAGAGGTTTATCCTGTTTGATGATTCGGATTTATATCCATAACAATGTCTGATTATGCGGATTTATATCCACAGCCAGAATCGCCAAGGCGACTCACCATCAGGGATGTCTTGTTTGGCAACAGTCCTTCTCTGGTAGGTGCTTTATGACAAGTTCTTTACTCCTTTTCAACACCCACTCCTAAAATCCTATCCCACTCCTAACATCCTATCCCACTCCTAACATCCTAACACCAACTCCTAAAATCCTAACACCAACTCCTAACATCCTACCACCAACTCCTAAAATCCTAACACCAACTCCTAAAAGCATATCCCCACTGCTAACATCCTACCACCAACTCCTAACATCCTACCACCAACTCCTAACATCCTACCACCAACTCCTAAAATCGTAACACCAACTCCTAAAATCATATCCCCACTGCTAACATCAAACGTTTTCCTGAACCCGAAAGACCAACTTTCTACGGGACCGCTTTCCCAACTTGAAACACCAACCTCCTCCCCAATCTAACCTCCCAACACCAACCTCCTCCCCAATCTAACCTCCCAACACCAACCTCCTCCCCAATCTAACCTCCCAACACCAACCTCCTCCCCAATCTAACCTCCCAACACCAACCTCCTCCCCAATCTAACCTCCCAACACCAACCTCCTCCCCAATCTAACCTCCCAACACCAACCTCCTCCCCAATCTAACCTCCCAACACCAACCTCCTCCCCAATCTAACCTCCCAACACCAACCTCCTCCCCAATCTAACCTCCCAACACCAACCTCCTCCCCAATCTAACCTCCCAACACCAACCTCCTCCCCAATCTAACCTCCCAACACCAACCTCCTCCCCAATCTAACCTCCCAACACCAACCTCCTCCCCAATCTAACCTCCCAACACCAACCTCCTCCCCAATCTAACCTCCCAACACCAACCTCCTCCCCAATCTAACCTCCCAACACCAACCTCCTCCCCAATCTAACCTCCCAACACCAACCTCCTCCCCAATCTAACCTCCCAACACCAACCTCCTCCCCAATCTAACCTCCCAACACCAACCTCCTCCCCAATCTAACCTCCCAACACCAACCTCCTCCCCAATCTAACCTCCCAACACCAACCTCCTCCCCAATCTAACCTCCCAACACCAACCTCCTCCCCAATCTAACCTCCCAACACCAACCTCCTCCCCAATCTAACCTCCCAACACCAACCTCCTCCCCAATCTAACCTCCCAACACCAACCTCCTCCCCAATCTAACCTCCCAACACCAACCTCCTCCCCAATCTAACCTCCCAACACCAACCTCCTCCCCAATCTAACCTCCCAACACCAACCTCCTCCCCAATCTAACCTCCCAACACCAACCTCCTCCCCAATCTAACCTCCCAACACCAACCTCCTCCCCAATCTAACCTCCCAACACCAACCTCCTCCCCAATCTAACCTCCCAACACCAACCTCCTCCCCAATCTAACCTCCCAACACCAACCTCCTCCCCAATCTAACCTCCCAACACCAACCTCCTCCCCAATCTAACCTCCCAACAACAACCTCCTCCCCAACACCAACCTCCAACTGCATGTCATTTTCTTTTCTATTTTTATCTTTGAGTGAATTCCCCCCCCCCACCTTTGTCCCCCATACCTCCATTACCCCACTCTTTCTTCGTACGCCTCTAATCTCAAGAACACGCAGGATTTGAATATTGACATTTCTTACTATTTCATGCTTGATCAATCGCATTTAAACCAATTTTAGCTTTTAGCTGTGCTGACTGAACACAATAGCAGTAAACTGGATTTAAAGAACGTCCTACGTTAGGTAATCAAACTGAAACCAGTATGGGGCCGTCCATAAAGTACGTCACGCTATATTTGACCATTTTTAACTCCCCCCTGTCACAAATCTACGATCCCCCCCCCCTAAAGTACGTCACACTTTCGAACAAAAATTTGTTTTTTTTTAATTAACAAAATAATTAAAAGTTTTTTTTTAAAGCGTGACGTCACACATGGCCGTAAACCCCCCCCTCCCCCCTGTCGCAAACTGTCACACTTTCTTACACCCCCTCCCCCCTCTGGAGCGTGACGTACTTTATGGACGGCCCCTATCATATAGGATAAAGCGATCTGTGCACAACAACGCGAAGTAGGACATAGGACCACCGACCAGAAACAGGACAAAGGGAAATGACAAAACAAGACCAAGGGGACAAGGGATGATCAGAAAGGGACAAAGGGATTAGTCAAAATAGGACATAGTAGGACACGGGTTCGTTATAAATGATGAGGTGCGGATTGTTATAAAAAGTAGAACTAGGGATCGGTGTAAGAAACAAATTATTTTAATAAAATGGAAACGTGTGTACAGATATATACCAAAGCAATCACAAGATGTGACAAAGATATCTGGTATTTATTTGTAATTTTCCATTGGAACCAACTATTTCTATATGCCTTAACTAGGGCCAGTAGCTTGGCATTTTCTCGGTTAATCGAACTCCTATTGTAAGAAGTTGATTTCAACTTTAAAATAGAAAACGAACAGCGCGTATTAAGGTGGGCGAACGTTCAAGTTAGATGATATCTGAGTGCACCTGACCTCCCGCGGTCCTGGCATTACAACACAATCATACGACTAAAAGACCTGGCAGCGTTTCCTCGTTAAGGCAAGTGGCCGACAGATCAAAGATTGGAGACGTTTACAGTGTGGTTCCTCTTGAAGGTGTGTTAGAGATAAATATATTACGTGATGCTTGTATTTGCGTTAAATTCATTACTTGAGACTTATGTTAGCGATAAATATATTATTTGAGACTTGCATTAGCTTTAAATTCATTACTTGACACGTTTTGTGTTAGCAATAAATACCTTACGTGAGACTTGTGTTAGCGATAAATATATCGCTTGAAACTTGTGTTTGCGTTAAATTCATTACTTGAGAGTACGATAACTATATTAAGTTATTCCCCTCACACACATCCGACCCTCTTTACAACCCTCAACCCCCACCCCCACACATACATGCAAACACACAGGCCTTGAAGTCCAACATTGTGACTTTTAACAGAGGATTTGACTCGTTTATTGTTTGCTCTATTTTTCTGTCCCGTTCAGGCCTTTCAGAACTGGCACGTACCTACCAGACTTTTGGTACAGAATTCATCAGCACCAGTCAGTAAGTGGGATTTTCAAATAAATGTCTTAACTATGTAAGTAAGCAGATATATGTCATGCCAACATTGTATGTATGACCTTGTCAAGACGTCACAAAACAAGGAACGTTTCGGCAAAGAGCCTTTCTCGACGGAAAATTAGACAAAATCAAATAAAACTAATAAAAAGAAATATAAATTTAGCTGCTGTGAAATCCAGAGCCAAAGAGAGCAATAGAAGGAAGATAGTAGTAAAGAGGTTATATAGCTAACGGATGTGGCGAATCATTAGCATGTCAGTGAAAATAATACATTCATCCCATGTGGTGCAAGGGTCCCATATTCTTGGATAAGCCTCGGAGCTTATATGGCTAAGTAGAGAGTGTGCGTGGCGAATCAATATTATGTAAGTTAGAGAGTATTAGATTATGAAGTTATTAGAAAAATGACTAAAGTAAACAGGAAAAGTCTTCCACAGACAAGACAGCATCGCACGTTGCAGCTGTTGTAGACAGTGGAAGTAAGAAGACGGAAGACACCCAACCTATCCTTGACAGACTAAAGTCTTGTAAGTTGTCAATGTGTGATTAAGTTTTCACAAATTCAGGTTCAATAGCAATTGAATGCTGTGACTGAAATCTCTGTACCTTGAATATTTAATTAGTGATTTTTAATTTCTTTATTACAGTACGAAAGTGAAACTTTTTCAGGTTCAAACATGGACTCTTTCGCAATAAATGTGGTTTTATTAAACTGCATATATCTACGTACTCACTCATTATTTATTTTACTAAACTCTGCTGCATTTACTGTTTTTTTTTAAAAATCATTTGATGTTATCTTATTTTGTACTCACTTTTCACAACAGCACAGAATTTCGGGTTTTTAAACAATAAATTAACCGGTTTTTTTTTCCTTTTCAGGAAAAATTCCACAATTCAATTACAATGTAATCATTTAAGACATGCCCCGGGTCAGTTAACATTTAAACGCGGGTCGCATTTACTTTGGCTTGCAGACCTTACTTTTGTCACCCCTGCCCTTGCATTAGAGTTTAGTATGTAGTAGACTGTGTCAAGAAAGAGTAGAATACGGGTGAAATCAACCTAATCGACTCAGTAATTTCTCCTTTGCAGTACCCGCTCTTCCAGTCTCTGCACCCAAACCATCAAAGACTTCACCCAGGGACGCCCCTCCGGCTGTTGTGTCACTCGCTCCACCAATCAGATCAAAGACGGTTTCGCTAGCTCCACCAATCAGATCTAAGACTACTGTAGACGAACTCAAGTCATCTTCTCTAGAGGTTGTAGCAAACACAACTCGACACATTGTCGTGTAACATGATTTATATGGGTGTGTGTGGGCGGGGGGGGGGTGTCAAATAATCAGACTACTTAATACCACAATAATCAGAACATTTGCAGATCACAATATTGTTTTACATGTTTCATATCGAAAAATACGAAACTCTTTCTTCAGCGTGTTGTTATCTAAATATGTATAAAATTAAGGGTGTAACTTCGGCTCCGGCAAATCCGGTCATTTTTAAAATCCGGCTCCGGCCAGATCTCACTGCATAAATCCGACCAAAGCTGGCTCCGGCCGGATTTCAAATTTTCAATTTTATATATATATATATATATATATATATATATATATATATATATATATATATATATATATATATATGGGGTGTACCGGCCTTAGGCTCTGGCAACCCCGGAATCCGGCCATTTTTTTACAAATCTGGCACCGGCTCCAGTTGGATCTCACTGCATAAATCCAGCCAAATCCGGATCCGTAGGATTTTAAAATTTGAATCCGGTACAGCCCTCATAAAGATGCTAGTAATACATGTCTCTCCCAATTTGCAGCTGCCGAAAGGCAATCTCCAGTCAAAGTCTGAGGCCAACAATTGGCTGAAGCCGGATCGTAAGACCATAGAGCGGATACTCAGAGGACAGGAACGACGTCAGCAGTTGGACAGCGCCTTGAACAAAATCCTGCTGCCTGAGGTCAGGAAGAGGGTGCAGAAGTGGCTGGAGTCTGCTAGTGAAAGTGGTAATTTTCGGTTTGAGATGTGGCCAAGTCTGCTAGAGAAAGTGGTAATCTTTGATCTGAGATGTGGCCAAGTCTGCGAGTGAAAGTGGTAATCTTTGGTTTGAGAAGTACCTGGAGTCTGTTAGTAGGGTTGGTAACATCAATGAAAAAAAAATAGTTCGTTTTGCTAGGAGGGTGAATTCAGCAAAACTGGGCTATAATTAGATTTGAAACAGAAAGTACGTGTTATTGAGAGCAGAAGCCGCGATATCGATGTTTTCATAAACATGTTGGACATAGATCCTCTGTATGAGAACCCCTGGACTGGCCCATGATTTACACTTCTGTACCGTACACTTCAGAACGTCAAGTGGCTCTCAAATTCTTCACATCTGTAGCTGCAGCCAGACTAATGGGCTCAACATCAGAGGCACAGAGTGTAAAGCTGCAACAGATCCTTCACACGTTGGAGAAGTAAGTCTTCAGAGTAATGAGACCCCAGGTGTCACACACAGGCGTCACACACTAGCCTTAAAATATCATGATTATTAGCCACAACCTAATTATTTGGATTTGTAGATTCACATAATTAAATTTGGTACAGATTTGAAATTATTAAATTTAGATTATTAGGATTAGATTGTAGTTTCAGATCGTTAACTTAAGATTATTAGAGTTTGATTAATAAACTTTAGAATATTAATTATTAGGTTTTAGATTCTTATATTTCGATTATAATGTTTGATAAAAGGCAACTATAGTCCACAAATTGCATACTCTCCCATGTCCTATATTCAGGAAAATATGCTGAAGATTCTCTGTATAGCGTAGATCTCATCAAACTATGTTTCTCTCTCAACCCCACCCCTCACCCGGCCCTTTTTTCCGTATAGATCTGCTCCTCAGCCGAAGCAGTCCAAGACGGAGTCCGCAGTAAAAGAGAGCAAGTTGAAATATATCCAGCTGCTTGACCCGGAGACCCGGGCCAATAAATGGATGCACACAACATGGCACCATCTCCCTGGTAGGTCAGGGTCGTGTGATGGATTATCTTAATAAACTTAATTTCATTTCCTTTATGGCAATTGGACTATTTTTTTTTGTTGAAGAAATATTTTATAAAAATTATTGCTTATACGAGTTAATCCGCCATTTATTTTCAAGTACTTTTAGAGATATATTTGTTCTTTTTGATTACCTACTTTTTTCAAGTTTATATGCTGTATCAGAATCCATGTGTTCTGAGTACGTACCACTGTATACACCAATTATGTTACCCGTGTTTGTATGAGTTTACTCACCAATGTTTGAGAGTGTGTACACAAACTGTTATATGGATGAGAATTTGTACACAAACTGTTATATGGATGAGAATTTGTACACAAACTGTTATATGGATGAGAATTTGTACACAAGCCGTTATATGGATGAGAATTTGTACACAAACTGTTATAAGTTATATGGATGAGAATTTGTACACAAACTGTTATATGGATGAGAATTTGTACACAAACTTTTACCTGTATGAGAATTTGTATACAAACTTACCTGTCCAAGTTTGTACACCAACTGTTTCCATTCTCCCCAGAGTATAAAGATGACAACCCTGTCAACAACTGGAGCTCCCACTACACCAGGCCACACGCACCAACTCCCAGGCACTACGTCATTCACCCCGACTGGTGCTGAACTGTGCACATGGGACACCACTCAGTTTTCTTCAACTCTTTTATTTATTTATGTAGCAGTTAACAATGTCCATGAACATAATTTTTCAAGTCTTCGGTGACAACAAAATGTTCAGTTACCACTACAGATGACTACCTTGGACACGTTTATAGATGAGAACCTGTAATTTTGTGTTTACGTGTTGTTTTGTTGACATTTTCTTTCTTGCAGTACTACAACTACACATGAAGGACAGCTTATTTGTGTGCCCCTTGAGTTTTGATCTTTTCAAAGACGCTCTAATTTCATGCCCATTTGGGTTGATTTATTGTTGATGAATTGTGAGACCCAACCCAAAAATGATGGCTTTATAAATATTTGATGATGTTATAGGCTCATGGAACTCTTTAAGTTCCATGTTATGCTAAAACTATTCTAATAATAAAACTAAGTACAGTACTTCAAACCTTTTATGCATTTTGCTTTTCGTGTATTGAATTTTAAAAAAAATAATAGAGCAGCTCTTCACAATGACATTGTTATGGCAAAAATTGTGTTTGATTTATAAAAATTAAAATTTCGGGAATGAATTTGGGGGATTTTTTTATTATTTTTTAGTAAGGGAGATAACCTCAAAAACAAAGGGGTATTTTTCAGAGAGTGTGTGTATTAATTCTTGGTAACAATTATGTTACAACAAAGATACAACTTAATTTTTTGGTTGATGTCTTTTAAATAAATAATTTCTCAATGCATTATTTTAATGGTAATTATCAAGTTTAACTTTATATTCAATTCTACAACAATTAATTTGTTGTTAAAAGTGGGGGAACTTTCTAAAATTATAAAACAAAGACATTCACAACCGTATATATTATAGTGAGTAATTCTTCCTTCTGGCTTGAGTTCAGTGTTTAGGATTAAACATCTTCTACCAGTTTCAGAAATTTTGTTCAACATTTCACAAAAACAGTGAAGTACGTTGTCAATGTCACGTCAATTTAATTATTGATACATTTTAGTTTAATTCATTAAGGCTACCGAAATAATAACAACAATCTAAAGCACAATAACTTATAAGATAATTCAATAAAGCTCGCAAACGATGCATAACAATTTGCTTTAATTGGTTAATATCTGAGAGGACACAAGCAACACAGACAACTGAGTGATGGTGTTGAAATGAGCAGCAAGTAGCATTGAAATATTCTGTAGGAAGTTGAATGGTCTAGCTATAAACATGTTTCTTTATAAAAATGACAGTCCAGCGACACGGGTCATCTTGCATTCGAGTGTCCCGAGGGAGGTAAGTTATAAAATCACTGATCACATTCCTTTTTGCTTTGGGTGAAAAATGAAACATCTTAATCTATCACACTCTCACACTACACTCTGCTGCACTTCCCTAAGACTGCATGTAGCCACTGAAAAAGTAAATAATACATGAGATTGGTGAAAATGTAAATCTGAAAAATATGTCTGACATCTGCAAATATGTTCCTATAGCTATATGTAGCCAATATCAGTGGTCATTTTTTTTTAAAGGTTCCTGGAATAGCCATTGAAATAAAATTTTCACAACTAGGTATTTAAAAAAACAAAAATTTAAGTACAAGAAGAAACCTGAGATTATTTCATTAGTATTAAATTAAAATCCAGTGTGATCAAATCAAAACTTACGGTAATTTAATTTTCATGAAAACTCTGCATGTAAAAAATGCAATAACCACGGCACCAGCTCCAACACAGATCAGCAGGATGCGGTTGAGCTTGGGCATCAATGGTTTATTTGTCTGGTCTAGGATGACAAAACCCAGGCCACCAAGGGTGAACAGAAAACTGGAAGCAAGACCTTCCATAATATACTGGCCATTGACTCTGTATGGCATGAAGGCAACCTTTGGAAGTGCAAAACAATTTAACTTTCAGTGTTTAAGAATAGGTGAATATTTAAAGGTATTGTTTCAAGTTGTTCCGGTTTGAGATATTTGAGTGGTAAGATAGATACAAAAACTCAGATCAATGAAGGTTTAATGAATGATTAAGCACACTTACTGGTTTTGAGTTTCCTCGTTCATCTGTTGTTGATCCAATACTTGGGGGTTCAACAATGACATCATAAATGATACCTGAAGGCAAACATAAATACAAATGTTCAAACCATATCTGCCGAAACCATTCTACTCATTTCTTACCAGTGTTGACAGCTTCATATCATTTCTGCTATAAAAGGTCATCCTATGCAGATGCTACCAGTTAAAAGATTGAGATGTACAATTGTTATCTGGTCAGTCCTATTCCCTTTCCTTGTGTTTTTTTAAGCTACAATGTAGAAATTCCTTTTGCATCTATCCTCACACCATCGAATGGATCTCATTCATCCCCCACACCTTCTTAAAACAATTATGACATAAAAACGAAAAATTTGTCTGATGTTTACCAGATTAGCAAGCCAGCATTTCCAAAACTATGTGTCTAGGCACTCTAGTACGCTGCTATGCCCCCTCTGCCATTTTAGAAAAACTAATGGTTATTTGAAAAAAAAATTTCTTCTTATTCTTGATATAGTACACCTGCTGAAATCTTGTTAAAACCTGGAAACCCTTGATGGAACAAAATCTATATTACTTTCCTGACCCACTTCATCATAAATTTGAGACAACAAATTGAAAACATCTAAATCAAAACTCCTAGGATTGCACTCCAGCACACAATGCCCTCTAATGTATGACAATACTAAGGATTACTTCATAAGTGAACGGTTATCTAAATAACAGTAACTAGTGATGTGGTCATGATACACTAGTAGTGGCAACATTGTGTTTTATATGTGATCTCTCATTAAAAAAAGAAATTGTCCAATTACATTTTTCAGATATTATAGAGTTAAATATATTTTTATGAACTGTAAGAATTTCAAGACTATTATTTGTTAGTGTCAACTTTTACAATGTTACTGCAAGTGCAATATTTCATGAGAATTGACATTGATGAAGATTCTTGCAATATTGACTGATTGATCAGAGCTCTAAGTTACTGTTGTTTTTGTTTAAGGGTTCTACTTGCAGACACATTCATTGTTCTACTGCATTCCTTCTTCAGTTTTTCCAATACCTGGCTACACTAATTTAAAACAACCTCACATTTATCATATGAATGATGTCATGAATTATGTTAAGTCGCTCGGTTGTATGTCCTATGTATAATCAGGGTTCCCACTTTTTTTTCCATGAAAAAAATTCAAGACTGTTTCAAGACTATCAAGAGTAGAAAAGGAAAATTCAAGACTGAAAACCATGATGTCGCTGCATTTATTTTTAACAGAGAACTTACTTATTCAATAACAAAATTTTATTATAGATTACTACATGTAATATATAATAACAAATTTTAAATTAGCAATAGTAATACAACATATTTACTAGGGGTCTACCGATATATCGGCTGGCCGATATATCGGCACCGATATCAGGATATCGGCAATATCGGTATCATGTAAAGGTCCCGATATTGACGTCACCGATATTTCATAATAAGTGATATTTTGACCAAAAAAAACCAAACAAACTCATTTAGATTTACAATATCTCGACAAATTAATATATCGATCCTGATACCGGTATTGAAATAGCCAAAAGAGTCCTAGTATTAATATGTACAGCCACGATACAGTGTGCCATGTGCTATGATATTTTTTAGGTATTGGCCGATTTTCGTATGCTCGGAAATACTGTGTAAATAGTGCCGATGCCAAGTATACCGTAATTGCTCTAATAAATGGATAACATGTAAACATTATGTTCACGTAATTGCTCTAATAGCAAAGATGCACGCAGAATCGCAGATGTCTAAAACATTTCGTTTCGTATGGAATAACAAAATGTACTGTGTGCAGACTTGTTGTCATGGGCAACCATTCATCCTTCAACCTCATTTCACTCTATTACTATTGCTTTGTTCTCATAGTTTCATTCATAAAAGGTGGCCGTGTGCAAAAGCCATTAAACTATTGGTTAGAATTAATAATTATGAGTCAAAAGTTGAAGTTTCAAAAGGAGTACCTAATTTTGCTTGTACATTTTCATACAGGACGGTTCGTTTTGTCATGAGTCCTATGTAAGTCATGATCTGGAACTTGTAAACACATCAGAAACTTCGTTTCGGAAAAAATAAATAAATCGGTAATATCGGCATAACTGGATATTGGTAGAGTGTAGACCCCTAAATTATAAAATATAAATAATTACACATGACGTCATCAAATGTGACCGCTTTTTTTTGGTCCTAACAAATACTTATATCTGAAAAAAATATTGGTAATATCGGCAAAAATGCATATCGGTAGACCCCTAATATAAAATATAAATAATTACGAGTGATAAATTTAAGAATGACGTCGTCAAATATGACCGCTGGTTTTTGTCCTAACAAATACTCATATCGGCAAAAAAATATCGGTAATATCGGTATCGGCAAAAATGCATATCGGTAGACCCCTAATATTTACTACCCATTAAGTCATGAATGACTTGACTCACATTAATATTACAATACATACTAACAAAATAAGTCAATTTAAAAAATGCAATGCATATGTCATATGAACATCAACACCTATGTAATCTTTGCAGCACCATCATCAGCTTTACTTTTCATACAAATAGTTATTTGACCTCAGTATCTTTAATCTTATCAACATGTATCTTCCATTTCATGTGGGATAATGGTGCTGCCCTTCCCATTGTTTGGATATGAATAGATTTATTACTAACTGTACAATATGCACAGTGCACAAATTTGTCCTGTGAAAACCACTTTTTCAGGACCGGTTAATTGCAAACTTCAATGAGTCCGTATAAACTTATTACAGGGAGTAGTGTTTAAAAAAAATAATTAATTTTAAGTTTGTTGTTGTTCTGTTACCAGTAAGATATGTGACTAACACACGAGCGAGGGTGAAATCAAATCGTTTTCTAAATATTCCAGTATATAAATAATGGTTTACCATAAATAATATACATGTCATCACTGCTGTTGGTCAAGTTTGGAAAAGGAATGATTTTTTAAAAATTGGCTTAGTTGCAGAGGGCTAATAAACAGTGCGCCTTTGATGTGATCAACGGTCAAGGCCGTCATTGTTACTAATTATGTTACAAGTTTCATTTGATTGACGAAGAAATTCGAGTTTGGTTTTATAGTGACAGATTTCCTGCAAGTCAAAAGCATTCAACTTAAAATTACCCTATTGATGTTTAATTTTTTTTGTAATTCGCTGATTCGACAGGCATGGCAAACGCGAGCGGCGTTGACATGCCACGGCTGCCATGGGACCAGGCGAGGCGAAAAATTTGACCTTTGTTTTAACGCATGCGCAGACAATTATGAACTGGTAACTTTTTAAAAGATTATTAAATGGAATCGAAACATGACCACAGAGACAAAATCGAAGTCATTTACTTGGGCAAAAATTTTTTAAATTCCAGACTAGATATACCTTTTCCTGACTATTTCCCGACTTTCTATATAATTATATGTTGTATTTTAGCTATTACAGCGCTAATTTGCAAGTCTTATTAATTTCTAAGGCATTTTTTCGTCTCTATATGATATATAATCTGGTCACGATGCATCCATTTTGTTTATCTAGCACCCTGCTTGCCAGACATTTTTTACCTGGAACGACCCATGCTAGAATAAATTACTGACTGAAGATGTTTTTTAAAAAGTATTTTTCATCTATTTTAATGTTCTTAGAAGATAAATAAATAGGCCGATGCTACTCGTCTCGAAGTTCGAGTCATCCAGCATGAATGCTAGTCGTCTCGAAGTCGTTTTGTTTTAAAAAAATAGACAACTATACCTAACCCAGACCCTAAAACTAACATATTAATTACGTTAATGGATAAAAATAATTGTACTTATTCCCTATTTACTTATTATCTATTTTCAAGTGTAAAAATACAACATTTCATTACCGGAAGTACGCTTCGCTCTGCCATATTGCCATAGCAACAATGAAAATACTTCGAGACGAGCAGCCACTTCGAAATAAATATTTCAAAGACAATTTCATTTTTATTTCGTTACTAGATGTTTGATTCTTATTGTTTGTTTTTAAGTGAGAAAATTTCATTTGGCATCTTACTGTGAGTGTGACAACCCGGCAAGTAGGGTGCTAGTTAAACAAAAATGGATGTATCCTACTCGATTATGTAGCTAGGTACTTCGATACTCGTTCGCGCATCGTTCTGCGCATGTCGTAAATTCACGCAAAAACTGTCATGGCGATTTTACAGTCGGTCTTTCGGCCACATCGGTAGTTCGCGTTGTACGTCACAGTTTTCTAAAAAAAGCCCACTTCGTCATCACAGTTTTATACAGCTTGGTTTTCCGAACATATCGATACCATTTTTGAAGCGATTTCGAATTTCAACCGGCGGTGCTATACGTTTGAACTGAATTGTGTGACGGTAAACTAATAAACAAATTAACCCTGAGTATTAAGAGTTTGTGGTTTCAATGTAATCCTGCAACATTCATTTTCTGATTTGAATAACTTTACTTCGTTAAAATTGGCGTAGGTACTCGTTAGTTATGCTTGGTACAGTGTAAGGACTTGAAGCGAAAAAATGTCAATGCCTCATAAGTCACCTCCCTTCATAAACAAAAGCTTGGGTTGTCGGAAATGGATTTGCCGATCAATTTACGCAAAAATGAATAAATATAATTATATATTGCAATGGTAAAGTTTACTTAGAGTTATTACAAGAATTGAGTAATTATATTAATAGTATTTTGAATAAAAACACAAAAAATAATAAAAAGTACACTATCATTGTGTCAATAATATTTTAACGACTAATACTAATACTATTCAATACTACTACTACTAGTACTAGTCTAATTCTAAACTAATAGTTAGAGTTCATTATTCGTAATATTAGAGTCAGTTTACAAAGAAATACAGGTCCAATTAACATTAGACACTAATACTATTAATTATAATTACGTAATGTTTTATATTATTAATATTTATAACTATGAATACTATGATATGTCATGTCAATGTCTTGTGGTGTACTATTAACATTAATTATAAGCGCATAATTATAAGATTTTACTAATGCTAAGTCCAAACTGACTGATACTTACCTTAGAATTAATAATGATAATAGTGATGTAATCCTTTTATTTAATGTTTGTTGTTAAACATTTTTGTTATATTTATATCTTACTCACCATCTTCTTTTTACAAAGATGAGGCTCATGAGGACATACACTTTTGACAACAAACACTTAATATTTTTTACATAAATAGGCCTAATCAAAATAAATAAATCTCAATAATTAAAATACATTACATGTAATGAGATACTTAAATCTTCAAACACTAATTGATTTTAATTTTAATTTGAAATTTCACTAATCAGGCGTCGGGGATGTGGGGTATTTCCAAAAATAATTTATTGTAAATTGCATTCAGTTTTATTTTAAAAGTCAAATACTTACCCTTTAAACATTTAAATATAGTTATTGATTTAAATTTACCATATAATTAATTAAAATATATTTGGCATGCAACAGTTTGTACTGATTTATATATATATATATAAAATAATGATTTTCGCTATGATTTTTTTCAACGTAGCCTTTAAATATATTTTTTCAAAATTCAAAATCTTGATATACTTTAAACATATCTTGTTCATTGTTTTGTAAATTGGATTGTGAATGTATCCTAAAAATTTGATACCTTTATCTCTAAAATTAAAAAAGTTGTGAGGGAAAGAGTACAGAATTTTGAAATTGGGGTCACAAGTTTTTTAATAAATTATATAGGTTATATAAGGGGCAAAAAAAATCGACAAAAAAATTCATAACTCCACTTCTATAAAAGATAGAAAGACAAAACAAGTGTTTTTGAAAAGGTCTTAGCAAGCCCTTTAAAATGATATATTATTTAAGCCTATTGGACTACATTTAAATTTTCTGTCAAAGTACCTAATGTAGCTTCGGCTTCAGGCACCAAAAATAAAAGCCTTAGAGTACTTAGACTTAGAAATTAATAATAATTACAAATTAGCGCTGTAATAGCTAAAATGCAACATATAATAATGCATTTAATAAATTAAAAACGTAAGACCTCACGAGAAAATTAAAAGTGAAATTATATTAAACTATATATTATATTTATATAGTCATATATACTAGACTAAACTTAAACGTTTAGTCTTTAGTTTAGACACTGCAGGATTACCTAGTTTTGAGATAAGGTAATAAACTAGAAAATCTCACCTCCAGTGACTAAAAAATATGATGTGAGGACGGCGGCAAATACAACCATTGCAGAAGGCTGTCGTACCCATGTAGGTTTTTTCAATTTGAGATTTGGGCATTCTAGCAGGGAGTACGGTAAGCTGTAGACAGACTCCATGTTGATGTGGCATTAAATTATCTTAACCGGAAAGGTAAAAGAGTTACTTTCCACCTTGATTCCTGTCAACGAAGTTAGGATCCATCGGTATCACGTGACTTAGACCTCAATTAATAATAAAAGTAAATGGCACAAGACTATGTTTATCAAATTTATGTAGCTAGAGAAAAATTAAATAATGTGTTTTTATCGTTCATAATGTTTTACGCCCTGAATTTAACTAATTTTCCAGAACCCCTTTACTCATCACATTTAAAAGCATATTAATATTAAAATAAAATATATTAACCGCCTAGGCTCTAAGAAGGCTGTAACTGTAACAAAAAATAATTAATTAAATTATATTTATTAAGTAAAATTTAAAAAACAACGAACACATACAAACAAAAAAGAAAAACAAAACAAAGGGGTTTGTAGTTTGCAGCGGAAACCTCAAACTTAGATCCTCAAACCCTAGAAACCTCAAACTTATCGGACGAAGCTTTTATATAATTTTTAAAAATATATTTACTTTTTAAAATGTTCATTACATTTCAGCAGAAGGCCCAGTGCCGAATTTAGACTTGATATTAAGGCCCTTATTAGCTATTTGAAATATTGGGCCCTCTATAAGTCCAGACATTGATATTTTATGTCAGATATATCAGTGGTCCCCAACCACTAGTGGTCCGCGGAGATGTGTCAGGGGGTCCGCAAGCAAAGGAACACTAAATTATTTACGTTTTTTTTTACTGAGGTGTATTTCTCTAGGGATTGTGCATCTTTCCATACACAAGATGGAAAAGCTTGTTACCCGTTTTGGCGGCACCACGTCCAAAGAACATCAATGACACATAGCGCCGAGCGGACAACCGCCTACAATCAATCTTTGCGCTCTGTGTCGGCGCTCTTATGTCGGCGCTCTTATGTCAGCGTTCTTATCACGGCGCTCTTTTGTTGTGCGCGATTTTGATGGGTGACCCGTGTTGGCAAGCTAAAGACATTTGCCATGAACTTCTAGGAGAGGCTGCTGTTAAAAATATAGCACATGTGCCATTGTTGGCTTCCACTGTAACTAGGCGCATTGAGGGAATAGCCGAAGATATTGTGATACAATTGTTGGAGAGGATTAATTCATCACCGTGGTACGCTTTCCAGGTTGACGAATCTACAGACATTGACAACAAGGCAAAATTACTTGTTTATGTGAAATATGTTGATCATGAGGATGTACATGAGGATTTGTTATGTGCTCTATCTTTGTCAACCAACACCACGGGAGCTGAACTGTTCAAGTCACTGGACACCTAAAATGGTCATTTTGTGTCGGCATCTGTACAGATGGAGCTGCTGCCATGACCAGACGACTGTCTGGTTTAACAGCTCGGATTAAGGAGGTTGCACCTGAGTGTTAATCTACGCATTGTATCATTCACAGGGAAATGTTGGCAAGCCAAAAAATTTCACCAGAATTTAACTGTGTAATGATTGATGTCATTAAAGTTATTAACCACATCAAGGCACACGCCCTTAACTCACGCCTGTTTGAGAATCTTTTTGAGAAGATGGACGCAGCGCACAGATGCCTTCTTTTGTACACAGAAATAAGATCGTTGTCCAGAGGAAAATCGCTAAACAGAGTATTTGAATTACGAGAACCATTGCAAAGATTTCTCTCAGAAAAAAAAGTCACCGCTGGCAGCAAATTTCAGTGACAAGGTATGGGTCGCAAAACTTGCTTACCTGTGTGACATATTCAGCCAGCTCAATGAACTCAATCTGTCTATTCAGGGGAAACTGACAACTGTTGTTTTCAAGTTGGCTGACAAAGTAGCTGCATTTAAAGCCGAACTGGAGTTGGGGGAACGGCGAGGGAACAAAGGCATTTTGGATATGTTTCAAACATTAGCGGGGATTCTAGGCGAGACTGAGATTGAGCACTCTTCGTCACAGTCGGTGCACGATCACCTGTCTTTGTCACAGTCGGTGCACGATCACCTGTCTTTGTCACAGTCGGTGCACGATCACCTGTCTTTGTCACAGTCGGTGCACGATCACCTGTCTTTGTCACAGTCGGTGCACGATCACCTGTCTTTGTCACAGTCGGTGCACGATCACCTGTCTTTGTCACAGTCGGTGCACGATCACCTGTCTTTGTCACAGTCGGTGCACGATCACCTGTCTTTGTCACAGTCGGTGCACGATCACACGTCTTTGCTTTTAAGCGCTTCTTCCAAACCACAAAAGACCCAAGAACTCATTGATTTAACATTCTAGTAAATTAAAATATTAAATAATCTTTAATTCACTTTTTGTGTAACTTTATTTTATTTTGAAGGCATGTTTAAGTACAATTAAATTAAAACTATAAAATCAAAACAATCTAAAATACTTGTATAAACAATCAACGCAGCCGCAAATCCTACCTCCCCCCCCCCACATTCTCCGCCCACCCATACCCCCCCCCCAGGGTTATGGGGCCGCGGAAAAATTATCGAACTTTTAGTGGTCCGCGGCGTTAAAAAGGTTGGGGACCACTGAGATATATGACAATAGCTCACTCGGACAATTATTTTATTTTATTTTTTTTTGGGGGGGAGGGGCAAGAAAGTGGGGGCCCTAAGTTATAGCTTGTGTAGCTTTACGGCAAGACTTAACAATTATTAATGCATTTAGTAAATGATAAATAAATTCATTCTTATCTTATCTGTTACAGACGCTCCTTCTATCTATACAGAAGATTATTGCGTCCTACGCTTATCTGTGGTTTGTGTTTAAAGTCCTGCATTCTTATTAGATTTTTAAATATTGATAAAGTGTTTGTTTTCCTGGTTTCTTCAGACAACCCATTCCACGCCCGAATTCCAGACGGGAAGAATGAATATTTGTATGTGTTTGTTCTTGCATACGGAATAAGAAAGGTGTTTTTATCCTTATGTCTTTCTGAGGGTTGCATTAAGTTAGCTTTGTGTTTTATTTCTAAATTACAATTAATTGCATTGTGTAAAATTACTACTTTACTCTTCGTCCTTCTATCATCTAGTGCAGGGGTGGGCAAACGTTTTAGGGCGAGGGCCGCATTAGTAAGAAATGAAAGATCAAGGGGCCGCACATAAGCAAAATTTAGCCTCGAATCAAGTACAAACAACAGTCTTTAAGATTAACTTATTGATTTTTTCGATATTACCGCAGCCTTCCGCGGGCCGCAAAGAACTCCGGGCCTTAGTTTGCCCACCCCTGCTCTAGTGTTTCAAGGTTTAATGATTTAACTAATGGTGTTATTCTTGTCAGTTTTGAATATTCTCCAGTAATGAATCTG